>JALGBA010000683.1:2615000-2945000 GCA_023970755.1 Azemiops feae
TTGTTCTCTTCTGTGGCCCACAACACCAGAATGTGGGTAGATGATTCTGCCTCTTGAGAGGGCAGAGGCAAATAGTCTCCGCAACCTACATTTTCCAACTTTTTCGTTTTGATATGCTGCTAGTTGATTTAGCTAGAAAAACAATAATATGTTAAGAAAATTAAGAATGGCACTAAAATTATAAAGACAATAGCTTCTACTTGGAACCTATCTACAGTGATACCACTCTTGCCCAAATATGGCCCTTTGCACACCTGAATTTCTACCTCATCTTGCTCACTTTTAATATCTTCTTCTCCACTTGATTTTTTTTTCTTTTAGGCAGCACAACATGGAATGTTTCTTCAGCTGTGAGCTGTCATCTAGAGTAGAAGTTTGGAGACTCAGCACTCTCTCTCCATTTCACTGGCATCAGAAGAAGAGCTGGATGATTGCCTGAAGGCAGTGATGGGTGGGGTGAGACCAGTAAACTGAAGCTGAACACAAACCGAGGCTAACTTGTGAGGCCCTGATTAGATTCCATCTCTGAGAATGATCTATATCTGTGATTCAGGACAGAGCATTCTGAACCTTGATGTCCCAATTATAGAATCCTTTCCTGAGACAAATGAGGGTGGTGTCTTTGTTGTCAAAAGTTAGGCAACAATTTATCTATTTACCAGGTGTTTGTGAGATCATACTGCTTTAGATTAACTTTTCTTAGAATTGATGCCTACTGCATGTTATCAGTATATGTGTTTCCCTTTTAGCATTGTATAATGGATGTTTTTAATAGTGGTATATCATTGTCACACATTGCTTTGGGCACTGTTCTGGGCTCTTTTACGTGAAAATAAATAAAATAATATAAAATAAAGGGATGATTAAACATTACAATAACAACAATGAACATATTGGCTGATACATATATATAAAACAACCTGGAAGGAGGGGCTGTACAGCAACATCATTTGAAGGGGATTTGTCCACTGCTTACCAACACACTCCTTGCCAGAACTGCAATCATAATGCTATAAAGCAAACTTACCCTTAGAGCATAGTATTTTATTGAACAATAAAACATTTTATTGTGTAATAAATAAAACACAAGAATGCAGAGTGTGAATGCGCCTCTGGGAGTTCTGCATGAGTCACTCCCGAACTCTATGCCCACTTACTTGAGAATAGACCCCACTCAGCACAAGATGCTGGATGCTTGAGAAAATATACTTAGATTTTACTATAAGGATTACACCATCAGGTACGTGTGTCTGTCTGTGTGTGCACGTGCATGTGTGCAAATGGGTGGAGCAAAACAATATAAGCAAGGATGTCTTTGCACAATTTACTTCTAAATACCTAGCCCTCTCTTGCTTCTGAAGACCTTTGCTTGTCACCAGCAAACAAAGTCTTTATTGAAATGATAAAAATGTATTGTGACATCATAATGCAAACTCTGCCCCTTGTATAAATTCTAATGCAAATACAAAAGGGTGGAATTTGCATTGTAATGTCACAATGCACATGCCATTTGTCCCCCTTTCTCCCCATAAGAAACTCACTCTTCAGAGGTGTTGTTATTTAGAGTAAGAGATGGGAAAAATGCTTTTTAGACTGCTATCTAGTCCCTGATCTTCAATTTATTCTAATACTGCAGCATCATTCAACTGTTGGAAAACTTAGCAAGGGAAAACACACTTAAAAAACAAAAAAAACAAAGAGCAATTGGACCAGTGCTTGGTATATATGCTGGTTTTAAAGTTTTTGTCAGAGTACCATTGATTTATACGTGTTTTATCTTTCAAAATATTATTCAGGCTTGCAAGATAGCAACACCATGCATTAAAAGATACTTTATTCCAGGACCAGTGAAACTCCTAATGTTTTTTTTTTAAAGTCTAAGAAAGAAGAAGAGAAGGAAAGAAGAAGGAACATTTAGGTATCTCAGAAGATTTCTTATCAGCACACAACACAGCTCTCTAATGGTTCAGTACCTCAGAGGGTCATCAGAAATCACTTATCATATAAATCAAATAAGTGGCAGACTAGAAGAGTGCAGGCCTATAGCAATTTCATGTCTTTACTCACAGACATCAAATCTATCTTTTGGGCAGACTATAGAGAAAAGATAATGTGCTAAACCCATTTAAGCTATCCACAAAACTCAAATCAAGAGATCACCTAATCTGAAGATGCCTCAATGACCCTTGATTAAATGTCGATTTGTGGAAGAAGTAGCTGGCTTTAAACTTTTACAGATCCGACTGACCTAAACTCTTGTTTACCCAGAAAGTATTTCTGCTTTGAAGAAAGGACTCTCACACATGTGCTGAAATACACTGAATAAAATGGGTATATCTTAAGTCAGGGGTCCCCAACCTTTTGGGCACCAGGGACCGGTTACGTGGAGAGAGGTTTTTCCGCGGACCGGAGCGGGCGTGGTTTTGTGTGCTGCCTGCATCCTGTGGATGGGGCTTTCCTTGTTTGTGTGGACCAGTTGCTGGCATGCCGCGGCCCAGTACTGGTCCACGGACTGGGGGTTGGGGACCCCTGTCTTAAGCCAGAGGTCATAGTTGGGCTGAATATTTATGATCTTGTTACTGCAGAGGAAAATACTAACAAAATGTGGAGACTATAGCAATGGTTTGTTGGTATGAGGGCACAAAAACTTCCATTCCCACCCTACAAAGGGAGTTGCGGATGCCCTCCTGATTGCAGCAACTAAGCTTAGGAGATCAATCTTACAGGTCTTTCTTATCTGATAACTGCCTTGACACCCAGTGGGGTGACAACTGAGGAAGATGACCCTTCTCATGGGGCTGTTTTATTTATACAGGTAGTCTTTGACTTACAATCACAATTGGCTCTGGAACTTCTATCCTAAGTGAGGTGGTGGCTAAGTGAGTCACATCCAATTTTATCACTTTTTCCCCTGTGGTTGTGAAGTGAATCACCACAGTCATTGTGTGAATCCCACGGTCATTAAGTGAATCCAGCTTCCCTCATTAATTTTGCTTTGTTGGAAGCTGGCTGCGAAGGTCGCAAATGACAATCATGTGACCCAGAGTGTTGCAACCACTGTAAATATAGGCCAGTTGCCAAGTGCCTGAATTTTGATCACACGACTGCAGGGGCCCTGTGATAGTCATAAGTACGAAGACCAGTTGCATAATTAACATTGAAATAATAATTATGCAATGAGTTACATTTTGGTGCTCCAAAATGTAGACAACTTTCATGGCTGAGGAATAATCACCGAAAACATGGGACCAGTGTTGAAGTACAATTAGAGACAACCTGTTTTTTCTTTCCTTCCTTCCTTCCTTCCTTCCTTCCTTCCTTCCTTCCTTCCTTCCTTCCCTTCCCCTCCTCCTTCCCTTCCTCTCTCTGTCTCTCTCCCCCTCCTTCCACTCACACCTGGGGAAAATAATAGAGGGAAACTGCCACAATGGAAAGTAATCTCTGTGTGTAAGTGTGGGGTTTTTAATTAGAAAAATGAACTGTGGATAATGGATTTGCACCCTTCTTCTCTCCACTGTGCTCCAGTGTAATTTTCAGTGCCTGTCCCCACCTAATCATTTCAATTAAAACAGAAATCCTTGGGAGATGGATTCCATCATAGGAAACATAATATTGCTTTATGCAAATGGAAATAGCTGATGCTCAAAGTAGGATATTTAATGTCCACCATCTCCATGACTGAGAATTTCATTATGTTCAGTACAGTGCAAGGGGGTTCAGCAGAATTTTCAGATTCTCTAGACATATTTTTCTGCTAGAATGTACTAGGTTTCTAAAGAGCTGGGCGAAGACTCTTTAAAATTGGGTTACTTTTTTGGTTTCAACTGACTGTATCCCATCTATGCCCACTGGTTTAATAACTATAACAAACAAGCAAAAGCTCAGCTGGGGGCAAATGGGCTTGGCTTTTCAGCGGGCAAATGGAGTTGACAAATATCACTTGTCCATTTTGCAGAATTTTCACTAGTGCAAAGCTATCATTAAATATGATGCTTACATAGATTTCTCTGTCGAAACAAGACCCTAGCTTCATGGGCAAAGCAATTATTTCCAAATGGATTCAGATGTTTTAATTAACAGTGGATGCCTGGGAGGACATGCTATCTTTGATTGCATAGACTAGAGCAAGGATCGTGGACTGGTTGCGGCATGCCAGAAACGGGGTCGCGCAAACAAGCAAAGCCCTATCCGCTGGATGCAGGCAGTACATGAAACCACGCCCCCTCCGGTCTGCAGAAAAACCTCTCTCCACGGAACCAGTCCCTGGTGCTCAAAAGGTTGGGGACCTCTGGACTAGTGCCATTCCAGATTCCCTGGTTCAAAATAAGACTCTTGAGCTACCTCCCAGGTGGTGTCTGCTGCCTTTAGTATCAGAAGGACTGTGCCACTCAGTACTAAGCATTGGGAAATATAAGAAAAAACAAGTGTCAGACTTGTTCTCCTGTCCTGCTTATAACTTTCCTTTGGACCTGTCTAGAAATGCTGATATCTAGATACCTGGAGATGAGACTGTAGACAGCTTTATTGTTATAAATCACTTTGGTAATGCAACTGCTGCTTTTTCTTTGCCTGAAATTTTAATAATAAAGGTGGTATATAAGTATATAGGAGCCATGATAGCGCAGTGGTTAGAATGCAGTATTGCAGGCTAGTTTGATCCTGACTGGCTCAAGTTGACTCTCAACCTTCCATCCTTCCAAGGTCAGTAAAATGAGGACCCAGATTGTTGGGAGCAATACGCTGACTCTGTAAACTGCTTAGAGAAGGCTGCAAAGCACTGTGAAGTGGTATACAAGTGCTATTGCTATAAGTATACATAAGTAGATTAATAGGTACCACTTTGGTGGGAAGGTAAAAGCGTTCCACGCACTTTGGCGTATAGCCATGCTGGCCACATGACCATGGAAATTGTCTTTGGACAAAGCTAGTTCTCTTGGGCTAGAAATGGAGATGAACACCATGCCCTACAGTCAGACACGACTGACAGGGAAACCTTTATTTTTTTTTATAAGTAAATACATTTTTTTTTAAAAAAATGTTGATAGCAATAAGCTTTAGAAGTTTACTATCTGCATATTTACAAATGCAAAACATATATTTAATTACAGCAGTGGCTCTAGGTTAGTCACAACAAAAACTTGCTTAGAGACTGTGTTTATGATGATCTTTGGTTACTTGAGTTGGGTAGTGTGTGTGTGTGTGCGTGTGTGTGTGTGTGCGCGCGCGCGCAAATCCAATGGATTTCTGTAACCAGGTCCCTGGGAAGTAGTTACCCAAGAGAGTTTCTGCTGCCTTCCAGAATGTGGGGGTGCCAAATTTGACCTATAAAACTCAAAATGATTGAGACCAAGGTGTTCTACACTTTCTCTCTGATTTTTACAGTCTGCCCAGGGCAATCATTTGGCATTGTCCTCTGTGACTCAGAAGTAGATCGTGAGATTTTGCACTTAATTAGTTGTTCACTAGCTGGAAAATGCCCTTTTCTGATAATCTCCTAAAGGAAAACTTTGGAAGAGGGAAGGTGGGAAATGGAGTTGGATGGAATGGAATGAAACTTTGCAGGGGGAGGGAATGGTGTTTAGCTTTCTGGTTCACCTTCCGAATAACAGTATTTCAAATGGCACCATTTTGTTGTTGGCAAAAGAAACACATGTCACTCAAAAATGAAGATACATACTACACTAAGGAAGCCAGCAGAAGAACAGTAAATCTAACAGCTCACATTAGGAATTATTTTAAGGGCACAGTGATTGGCAAGAAAGTTGAGTTTTTCCCTTATGTACAAGCAAATATAAACAAATCAATGATAGCATAAAAAAAAGTGTATTTCAAGTTGCACTATTTACAAGGGCATGATGGTGGAGCATAGCTCATGTCTTGGCACAAATGGAGCCTACTAGTGAAAACCATTCTCTGTTCCCACACCAGATTATTTGCTTTCAGAAATAAACTTGCCTTCCCCTAACAAGCTTGTGTTTGGAGGAATTGCCAAGTACTTTACACTTGAAAAAAACATTAATGCCTATCTTATGTCTATGACGCTGATTCACATGACATGGCAAACTACTCTTTGGGTCCTTGTCTAATTCCCAGCTATTAACAGAATATGTTGATATTTTGTTTAATTTATGGATTGTTAGGGAAAGTAGATTTGAAGTCAGTTGTGGAATCACCTTTCCTCTGGGTTTTCTACCAGGCCTGGCAGAGTGGGTAAGCTCCAGGTATCATCAATAAAGCAATGTCATCTAGCAGATCCCTAGAAACATGTCTTCTGCATTCTGGCACTGCCCATTCAAGGCAGAATATTAATTTGGGGGCTCTGGCATGGGTACAAGTGTCCAGTTATGTTTATATTATGTCTTGATGCAGTTCTAGTTGGTTTTTGTTTTCATGTTTTTGTTGTTTGCTGCCCAGAGTTTCTGGGATAGCTATATAAATTAGATTAATAAAAGAGATAATAAATATAAATAAAATTATTGGATCCCTTCTCCAAAGACTGTGCTCTCCCTCATATTTA
This sequence comes from Azemiops feae, assembly GCA_023970755.1. NCBI lineage: Eukaryota > Metazoa > Chordata > Lepidosauria > Squamata > Viperidae > Azemiops > Azemiops feae. Next base: position 2,621,518 of record JALGBA010000683.1, read on the forward strand.
AAATGTCAGAATATATACTGCAAATTCTACACCAATTCTTTCAAAAATATTAGTTAGCTAGCTAGTTTGTGGATCCTATTTGAATATGCAAACATTGTGGATGGGTTTGATATGGCAAGATTCAAGCTTGTGGGATCTGCTTGCATTTTTTTTTACCAAATCTTGAAACCAGATGCAAAACAGTGATTGCAATGTAAAAGGTAAAGCCAGGTACAAAATAGAAGGATGAGAGAGAACATGTCAGAGCCAGATGCAAAATGGTGGCAGGATGGGGGAGTCACTTAAGTGTGATGGGAAATATAGAAATGTGAATGAATGAATGAATAAATGAATGAATGAATGAATGAATGAATAAATAAATAAATAAATAAATAAATAAATAAGAACATAAACAAGGCAAAAGTCTCCCCATGCATCATGAGCTTTGGTAATATATATATATATATATATATATATATATATATATATATATATATATATATATATATATATATATATATATATATATATATATATATATATATATATATATAGTACAAATAATTTTCTGTTTGTAAATTATTCTAATTCTAAGGTTCTGTTCAATTTATTAAATGGTAGGAAGTCTTTGTATGTCTCTTTTTAAATAACTGTGTGCCAAAAATATTTCATAGTGATCTACTCATGTCTGTACTCTCCTCTGCTACCATCCTGTGTGTCCCTAAATCCCACTGTTAGCAAACATTTCAGATAGCTGCAATATCTCAGGTCAAGTAAACGAATGCATGTATTTCGCTACGTACAGACATTGTGTGGCTATATTCAGACATACACAAATCTAGCTCCATCTCAGGAGAGACGTCCTCCAACCCAATTATGATTCCAGACAAGTAATTAACTAATTCATATTGCAGAGTTGTGATCTGGCAAACCACAGGGCAAATGTTGCCAACCCAAATAAACAGTACTTAGGCTCCTGTTCTTTCACGGTGCCACTCATCCAATTTGTTACTGACATATACATGTTTGAAGCCAACTGCGATAATCAAAACCAACATGTTCTGCTAGCACTGCAGCATTTGAATATAAAGGCACATAGCTGACCAAAAGTGACAGACGCTGAAATGGAAAATAGATTGCAACAGGAGGCATATCCTGTCTAGATGGCAAAATGGGGAACATGCCAGTTGGCGGGTTGAGCCAATCTGCTTAAGAATCTAAATGAGCCTTTCGGCCATTTAAATCATACTATTCACGTCTTCTTGCTTGTGAATAGCTAACCCGGAGATAGCATCTTGCTACTGACCAGCAGGCATTCAGCAGAAAACAAACACCAGCATTTCATGGATGAAATAACACATAGTCCACTGGATGCGAGTACTGTATCCGACACAAACTAGCCAAAATGAGAACCTACGATTCAGCATATCTTTTGGGGCACATTTCAAATATTTTGTTGGTACATGGATTCTTTTACTTATTTATACTTTTGCCAAGCTTTTTTAGCTGTATAAAAAGGGATTTATCTATTATGCTTTATTAACAGATCTTTATTTGCAAGAATTATCTACTTGATAAGATAGAAAAATGTGGGTTAGACAGCATCACCACCAGATGGATCCGTAGCTGGCTGACCGGCCGTACTCAGCATGTGGTCCTCAATGGAACCGCATCTACATGGAGGGAAGTGTGTAGTGGGGTGCCACAGGGCTCTGTTCTGGGCCCAGTGCTCTTCAACATCTTCATCAACGATTTGGACGAGGGGATAGATGGGGAAATCATTAAATTTGCAGATGACACCAAGCTGGCAGGAATAGCCAACACTCCAGAAGACAGGCTTAAGATACAGGAGGATCTGGACAGACTTGAACACTGGGCACTATCTAACAAAATGAAATTCAATGGTGAAAAAAGTAAGGTTCTACATTTAGGCAAGAAAAACCAAATATACAGGTATAGTATAGGGGGTACCTTGCTCAATAGCAGTAACTGTGAGAGGGACCTCGGAGTCCTAGTGGGCAATCACTTAAATATGAGCCAGCAGTGTGCTGCAGCTGCCAAAAAGGCCAACACAGTGCTAGGCTGCATTAACAGAGGGATAGAATCAAGATCACGTGAAGTATTAATACCACTTTACAATGCCTTGGTAAGGCCACACTTGGAATACTGCATCCAGTTTTGGTCACCATGATGTAAAAAAGACGTTGAGCCTCTAGAAAGAGTACAGAGAAGAGCAACAAAGATGATTAGGGGGGATATGATAGCAGTGTTCCAATATCTCAGGGGCTGCCACAAAGAAGAGGGAGTGAAGCTATTTTCCAAGGCGCCTGAAGGCAGGACAAGAAGCAATGGATGGAAACTAATCAAGGAGAGAAGCAACCTAGAACTAAGGAGAAACTTCCTGACAGTTAGAACAATTAACCAGTGGAACAACCTGCCTCCAGAAGCGGTGAATGCGCCAACACTGGAAGTTTTTAAGAAGAGACTGGACAACCATTTGTCTGAAATGGTATAGGGTTTCCTGCCTGAGCAGGGGGTTGGACTCGATGACCTCCAAGGTCCCTTCCAACATTATTATTATTATTATTATTATTATTATTATTATTATTATTATTATTATTATTATTATTATGTGCCTCTCTCCTCAGTACTGGATGCAATGGCTTAGTCAATGAAACTTATGTAAAACTAATTTTCCTGGTAAGATTCATTTATATTCTCTTCCAGCGAAATCCTTTTTCTGGTAATCTAACGTTATGCAGAATTGGAATTCAGGATTGTTTGTAGTAATTTTGGTTTCTGAATAAACCTTCCTAAGCCATGTTTTCCTCTATTTCTCTTCATTAGCTTCAAGTAATTAGGTCAGCCTAGAACAATAAAATGATCAATGATCAGGCCTAAGGGAATGGAAAATACATTAGGGACATTTTGAATTATGCTTTCAAAATGCTGAATGCTTAAGTTTTATTTAGTAATTATTATATCCTACCTTTGATTTTATGACAAACAAAAGTTTCATTTTGAAGGGTTCCAAATCCAAATACACTTTCTTAATATTATTGTTAAGCAAAAAAAAAAAAAATCAAATCAAGACACAAAACAATTTTTTAAATCAAGTTCCTATGGAAGGAATGTTCCTTTTTTCTTTATGCTGCCTGCAGTATTTATAAAAATGAATCCATAGCAAGCATTGTTGGTCAAACTGGAAAAAGAAAGAGAGAAAGACTGAGGGACAGATTGTTATTCTGCATCTAGGAATATGAGCCCAGTTCTCAGGAGAGCTGTTTTCTATGTTGAAATAAAAAACTAACACGCGTAATCAATTAGCCAAGCATCTGAGTGAAATTTTAAGCAGTCTCTTTCTCACCTCTCTCAGAAGAAAACAAGCGATTATATTTGCAGAGAAATATATTAACATGTTGCATGGCAGAATGAAAATGGGAAAAACAACAATAAAAAACTACTTTCAGAATCAACTCTAGCCTCATGGAAGTATCTGCCTGGATACAGATGTAATTCTCCTCCACCTTCATGCCTGTGAGCCTGGACTGTGTCGGGAATTGTCATGCATTCAGTGCACAAATCGGAAACTGCTTCTGTATGCATGTTTGGCTAAATATACTTTCAGAGTGATTAGAGCGAGTCTTATCAGCCTCTCCATTATTAGGAGCTTATAGGTGTAACAGCCCTGTTTTCTCTATTCTTTTCTTCAAATAGGAGGAGAGATTACATTAAGAAGGTGTCACAAATGTAAGGCTTTGCCTGGAACACCAACATCACGTGTTCTTTTAAACACACCAGAGCGCTCTCTAAAATAGGAGAGAATTACCTTCATTCCGTGAGATGGAATTTCCGAACGGGGAAACAAAACATCCAGTGTTTATATTATTGTTATTTATTAATGCTCACAATTCTCATGTTATTAATGTGAGAATTCTCATTTCCCCTGTCACCAGTAATATATTCCTGCCCATAAATGGCTCACAAATAAATAAAATGACAAAATAAACCAGGAAGTAAATTGTTTGCTGTAGTGGTTAAGCAGAAGAGGTGAAATCAGGAGACTGTGAGTTCTAGTCCCACCTTAAGCATAAAGCAAGCTCGGTGACCTTGGACCAATCCTACCCTCTCAGCCCTAGGAAGCAGGTAAAAGCAAATAACTTCTGAAATCTTGCCAAGAAAACTGCAGGGATTTGTCCAGGAAGTTACCAGGAAGAAGGGAAGAAAGATGAGCCATAAAACTTCAGAGCATAAACTTTGGCTGTGGTATCTAATCTTTGTACCTCTCCCCCCAAAAAAATCCCTTCTAGCCATCTGTTCTGGTTAGGTGCCTGGATGCTTCACATTTGTAGCAGAAACTAGGAGTTACATTAATTTTGATTCAATGCCAACCCTAACTGGGTGTAAAGATCCATGCCTCCCACAATTATCAATGGTGACTATAAACAGAATCTGAAAATAAGCTGGAATTTGATTATCCTAAGCAACATTTTTTTTGCAGAATTATGATGTGGAATATTAATAAGGAATCATGTTGGTACCCTCATATACCGGTAGTTGAGCTGCCCGGGGAGGTTTTTCCCCTCTTCTATTTAATTATGTCCGATTCTCTGACATTGCCTGGACAAATGTCTATACTTCTTCTGTTGGCAAAGGTTTTTCAGAAGTGTTTTGCCATTGCCTCCAACCTAGAGCTGAGAGGTGTGACTGGCTCAAGGCCACCCAGCTGGCTTGGTGTACAAGCGGGACTAGAACTCACAGTCTTTTGGTTTCTAGCCTGATGCCTTAACCACTACACCAAACAGGCTGAAGAGTAAAATAACTCTTTTCTCAGAAATGGGATCCTCCTATTGTGACCAGCAGCTACGAGAAAGTTTGGTTCTCATTGCCAACAACCTACAATGTGCACTGTGGGGGAACTCTGTGGATGAAAGTTGGTGGTCGACTTTCATAGATAGTATTGGACTCCCATTCACAGCTGAATGTATTCAAAACTGCACATTTATGGACTCACCTGAATCTTTGAGAAACATACCTGTGCTTTCATCTGTGCTGAAGAACTAGTTAAAAAGCAATTTAAATGTAAAATTACATCAGTTCAGTGGAACTCTGCACTACCTGTGGTGAGTCCTGATATTCTTTGATAGAAATGAGTTAAGATCATGATCTTAAAACAGAAGCCTTTAAGTCATATTCATGGAGGCAGAATGAGCCTCTTGTTTGACAAGATTACAACTCCATATTACTCCAAGCAAACACAAGAGGTCTTGAATTTCTCTTGCTTCTTCAGTTCTAGTTCTCCAATAAAGTAATCCTATTCTTGTTGGACACAAGTACTGAAGCAGGAATTTCCTGTCACCACTTTCCAGTCTCTTGCCTTTCTCTTTACTAAAACAAGCTTTTAACTTAAGTCTCTTAGGTGACAAATGGTACTGTTACTATTCTTTCTCACTGTAGCAATAAATCATAGTGGAGTAGACATTTCATTACCCAACTAGGTAACACCAACAGTGCTGGGGGAGTGTGGGGGTCTGTTTGTATACAATAGCTTGCCCTGCCAGCGTTGGTGGGGATGTGGTTTTTTTCCCCTTGGAACTGCCAAAAATAAAACCACACACATACCCTTGCTTTCCTGACAGGGCAAGTTACTCTATATCAGGGTCTTGAAACTTGGCCCTTTTATGACTTGTGGACTTCAACTCCCAGAATTCCTCAGCCAGGCACGCTCACTGAGGAATTCTGGGAATTGAAGTCCACAAGTCATAAAAGGGCCAAGTTTGAAGACCCCTGCTCTATATAAACAGAGCAAACTCCATACTCACTAGCGTCAAGCTCAGAGAGCACTAAGGACTCCACTGTTCAACCTTGAGCTAGAGATACTCTCTTCTACTGGATAAATCATAGTCTTGCTCAAAACAAGGGAGAGCAGAAGACTGATAAAGAACTGATAGTAATAACTTGAGAAGGAGGATAGGTTGATTTTGCCTGAGTTCTCCTTCTATTTAAATAACAAGCAACTTCCTGCAAATGAAAGCATTACAAAGAGGGAGAGAGTTTACATGACAAACATGGTGCAACCATGCATCAAGTTGCACAAAGAAGAGGAAGGAAGGCTTTGCCAACACGGAAGCCGATGATAATAGACGAAACATAAAAATAAAAGTTCTTATTGAATATGTTAGAAGCCCAGCGTTAGGATTTTTTAAAAGCAGCAATAGCAACAGTCCCTCTACGTTCACCGTGTATCCTTAAAATATTCTGTTTCCTTTATCCACAAATCGCCAGATTCAAAATAATGATTTACACTAATCATTGTACGATATATTTGGCTATGTTGTTCCTTTTCTTTCATGATCCTTATTTGCCTTTCATCCCTGGGGATGCCAGGTTTTGCAACCTGACATTTAAAAATTAAAAGACAGGAGTATATTGTGAACTGCACAGCCAAATACCTTTTTTAAAAAAATAAAGAAGGGTCTCTCAAGTTAAGCTTGATTTCTTGGCAACAGTACAGGAGCAGTGTGCCATCACTTTCTTTTGGGATTTTTTAAAAACAAACTCCTCAGTTTAGCCTGCACTTTAGTATCTTCTAGTAGTCTTCCATACAAATACTGTCTAGAGCCAATCTGCTTAGCCTTTTTGAGATCAACCAAGGTTGCTAAAGTACTGTCACTTTCTGTCACCTCCTAGAATTTCTTTTATAAAACTTATATTTCATTCTATGCTTTGTTTAACTTCTCCAGCTCTTAGATCAAGCTATTAAATGGAAAAGCGAAAATAACTTTGGTGTTCATAGCAACTGTAGAGGTACGACAAAGGGAGCTATGAAAGGATTTTCTGAACTCTGTGGCTTAGGAAAGATTGAAGAAGGAAGCACTTAAGGGTATGTAAAATGGTCTGAGAGATGAAACGGAAAAAAGGCAAGGTTATTTCAAACTATAAGTATGGAATACTTTAATTTCAAACCCGGATAAACAGTTTTTAATTTTAGCTAAGCTCCACTTGATTACAGTTCCAAATTCGTTGATAATATACATTTGAAAATATTCTGATATATACTATGTACTATATATACTATGTATTTTAGTTTCCAAAATACACCTCCCAAATTGGATTTGGCTTATCTGTTGGTGGGCATATTTGAAAAATATACTGCAATACTTTCTTAAAATACCTTTATATCCCATATAGATGCATCTATAAGTCCATCAATGGATAAGCAAACACTCAAATTTTAAATCAAAATACTTTAAAGACTGCACCACACACAGATAAACCAATTGTGAAAATTATATATATTCACCGGTGGTGCAATTTTCATAATATTTTGGTTGAAAATTTGAAGGTTGGCTTTTCTGTGGATGGGCTTATATGCAAGTATATACAGTAACGTTCCGAGTTTGGGCAGAGTGAAGCAGTTGCCTCAAGGAATAGATGCTGACTACTGAGTCAGTGAGATGGAGGACAGAGGTATAAAATTCACCACAACCTAACCTCTGCCTCTTAAACTAGTGGGCTATGTCTCTCTCTCTCTCTCTCTCTCTAGGTGCAATGGAAGACTCAGTCCTATTGTTAATGTTGACAAAAAAATTAATTCCAAGTGCAGTCCAAATGTACCTATCTTGTCCATCACCAGAGACAACAAAATGCATTGGTGTAGCCCTGCTATGATCTAAAAACAAGGCACCTATCTCTCAACCAAATCAGTTCAATGCATGTTTAAAAAGCATGATTTTGCTTTACCACCTTTTCAAAGAGCCTTCATCCCCAACAGATCAATAAATTAAAATAAACCAGATTTGTTTCTTTATAAATTGGAGTGGGAAAGTTTCTATCACCATGATGGCATATTAAGAAATATGTTCCTGGACTCTCTCTTGACAGGCCATGATATTACCATATATTATATTCAGGGAATCTTATGTAAGGTCAGTATAAAGTATAAGAATTCATACCATGTCAATCTGCTTTCTACGAGATGCAAGAGACAGGCCACCCATAGCAAACACTAGATCTGATTTGGGATCAACTGGAAATTCTCTGAACTCTTGCAATCAAATGGTAGCAGTCCAATGACCAAGAGAGACCTCACAGCTGTGGGAAGCTGCTGAAGTCAGAAACTCAGAGACGGGCATAGTTCCCTGATTACATCTGCCCGCCCCACCAAATCCAGCAGAGAGGGCATGCTGCATGTCCCATCAACGAGGGAGAATTCTTGGCAGGTCCTAGGGAGCAGGGCTTTTCTCCTGTGGCGCCTGCTTTATGGAACATTCTCCAGCCTGAACTTTATCCATTTTGACTTCCCAGAAGCCCCTCAAGATCTGGGTGTGCCATCAGGCCCAGAGTCCCCAGAAGAATGGTGAAATGTTGAGGTGGCTCCCCTGTTATTAACACTTGCTATTCCCCCCAAAAAGCAGCTGCTACCAACCCCAAGCTAGCCGGCTTCTGCCTTGGAAAGAAGAGATGGTTTTCAGTGTGTGGTAGAGAAAGTGGTGACATAAAGTCATGAAGTAATTCTGAGGTGCTGTAGATGGAAGAAAGAAACCTCATGGTCACACAGAAAAGAAAAAACAAGATATTAATACATAGAAAAGAAAAGCTGGCTACATCAGACCCTCCTATTCCCCCCCCCCCGATCTATCACTACCAGCCAGCACTAATTCCATCATGGGTCTGCCCTTGAAGACCTCTGGGAAGCTACAACTGGTCCAGAATGTGGCAGTGTGTGCAGTGATGCGTGCCTTTAGGTTCACCCATACAACAATTTCAGTTATATGAGCTGCACTGATTCCCAGTTTTCTTGCAATGTTCATTAATCCACTGCCTCTGAGCATGGACATCTCATTCAGCCAATTTCCAATCAGGAAAAAAAAAAAAAAACCCAAAACCCTGTATCAACATTATAAATGGATTTGCCACAGTTAAAAATGGATGTCAACCCTTTGATGAAATAATCACCTACCAATGGCTTGCAGTTTCATTTCCCTTGTGGTTGTCTAGGTGACCTTCACTTAAAAACAACAACAACAACAACAACAACAACGACAAGAAACCTCAAATAGGACTTTATGGTCAGGACAAATGCCAAGACAACTGTCCTGTAGAAGGCAAATGCAGAGGAACAGAAAGCCTTTTTTCTTTTTCCCTCTTTGGGTCATTATGTGCAAGTGAATAGCCTCATGCTCACTTGGAAAACCATCAGCTGTGGAGTTGCTTTTCACAAACTATTGTCTTTGCCTATGAATTGTATAGCTGGGCAGGAGGGCCCCATGAAAGCAGATTGAAGACTCACACTCGAAGGGAATAATGATAAGCGAAGGCCTTATACAGAACATCATTCCACTCATTAGGAACGTTCCCTTTCACCATTAATGGCACTGAGCAAGTGAATGAACAGAGTTGTGGATACAATTTAAAAGACTTACTCTCAGTGTGATCATTAATAATTGTTCCACTACATGCTACAGCGTTGGTATCTTAACTCAGTTATATGCTTTATGATGTCACATGTGTGAATACTTTAAGGTAATGATGGCGTTTTTAATCAGAAAGCAATCTGGTATAATTTTTGTAATGTATGAGCAAACTGGAGTCAACTAAATTTGCTTTTAAAGTACAATTAATAAAAACAAGCTATTTTGCCCTCAGGGTAATCTACCAGTTTCACAAAGGATACTTGTGGCATAAATAAGGAGTAAATTTTCAGGTTAATCTATTTTTTTTGCTTTGCAGAAGCAAAAGATTGCAGAGAATTACTAATCATACCCCAGGAGAATAGAAAGTTAAAGGGCAAGAAGGACCAGTTTGTGCATTCCTATATATTGCTAGATTTCTTGTTACATGACACCTCACTGTTGCACGCATAGGTTATCTCTAGTTAGAAGAATTGTATCTGAAGCCATATGAAGTTTCAGCCTGTGTACATTCCTTGCCGTCAGGAAAAGTGAAATGGCAATTTCTGATGGCAAATTTTGAGAAGAAGGCAGGGTGTGGTGGTGAGGCACTGGCTAACAGAGCAAATGGCATTGCACAACTTGCTCTGCCCACCTCAGAAGACCATTTCATTGCTTAGCATTAAAGAGTATTCAAGTAAAATTTATTACATTAAAAAGTATTAATTTTAATACAAAATTAATAATTAATTAACTGATTAAGTATTAATCAGTTTCCACACATGGAATCATCTACTCAAGAAGCCCAATATGTGGGGAAACAGTTCCTCACTTCTCCAGTTAATTAAGAAAATACACACATACACAAACACGTGTGTTTGTGTGAATGAACTAACAATTGTATTTCAATCCTCCAAACCGAGGGCAGAGTCGTCACTTGTGGAGAGAATTATGCCGTCCTTGTTCTTCCTTTCTGAAAGGCTCTTGCCTCATGCCATTCACGTTACAAATGTCTCATCTTCGCTGCTGCTTCAGAGTATTATCCGCTGGACCATCCTGCCCTACCTTTTGTAAGCTGTTAAGCCCCGAGTACAATTTCAGTTTATTTGCCAAGTGATTACACAGCCCCATCAGAAAGGAAATCTGAGATGATGAATCAGGAATCCAGACACAGCCATCTGTCACATCTAATAAATGTAAGTGAGCCATGTGAATGTTTGGTCATTGTTGTAATGAGCAATTAAAATAGGAATGAGGGACTTTAAAGCAAGATGTAAGTGATTTATGGCGGCTTCTATGATACACTGGGTCAGTTTAAAGGGTTAGGTTTGTGGTGATGTGTGTGTGCTGTGAAGACTTAATTTATTTAACTGCAGATTGATCCTTTAAGGATGACTCAACATCTTTAACTTGGTTATAGCAATGAATTTCAGCTGTGCTTTGAAAATGCCCAGTTTAATTAATCTCTGAAATTCAATCTGGATTCAAGATGCTATTTTTCCCCCTGAAAAAGAAAAAAAACTCTATGAATTTAAATAGGCAAGAATGATGGAATGGAAAAAGAGTACAATTCAATAAGGTGATGGGATTCTGCCCTTTTTATCTTAATTACATAAAATTAGGTCCTCATACTCTTAACAATTTCCTCTTTCCTATATGGAGGGGAGTATTGCCAAAAAAAAAGAAGAAGAAGAAGAAGAAGCTTTTCACTAGTGAAATACTTTCCATCGATTTCCTATCCCAATGATTAGCATAAACCAGGTCCATTCAAAGGTCTGCATGATGTTGGGACTTTTACTGAAGCACACAATCAACAACACTGCACAAAAGAGTGCCCTTCTATCTAAGTATCATATACACGGTATTCATAAGACAAAACAAAACAAAATACAGTGTGACTTCACTAAGGCCATTGACCTTGGCACGTCTGGGATGATCCAATTCAAAAGAGATGCAAACAAGTGTACAAGGGTTTGGGGATTCTGAACATGGTATTTAGAAGATGCTTCAAATGATGGATAGAATTCAGGGAGGGATCAATAAGCCAAATATATCAAGGTAGAGGTCACTATTGACTTTCTTACATTTATTCCCCAAAGCACATGGGTGCCTTTGAAGTACAGCTGGTACTTGGTAGAGGCTACTTAGTTAGTGAACATGAACACCTTTTATAATGTCTAAATAGGGCTTCATTACCTTTCCCCCCCTTCCTGGTTAGCTCTTCTACTATTTTCATCACCTCCTAGTTTAGTGGTCTTTCCATTCCTTTTGGTGCAGATGTCTCTTCCACTTATCTTATGTTTCTTTTTCTTTCTCTTTTTTGCTGTTCTAGCTAAATGCAGCATGGGGAATGTATCTGTATGGTTGTGAACTTGCACTCTGCACAGGATGCTTGAGGAGGAAGAATAGTTTTTGCCAGATATCTAAGTTTATCACTTACAGGTTTTAAAATTAGCCTCAGGGATGTTGGTTACCCATACCAGGATTGGCACATGGAATTATAAGATAACTGAGCAATGGTATTTGGAAGATGAAGACAGAAGAGAGAGAATAGGTTTATTTCTACTAGTTCTGGTTTATATTATTTGTAGCCTAGCATCTTACTCAAAATACTCAAGGAAGCTAGTGCTTAGCATGTTCACACCAAATATCTGTTTACCCTGTTTTTACTATTTTGTAAATAAACATTCTACCGCCATCAAACCTGGGTAATTATCTGTGAAACTCATTTGCATGGATGGTTTGAGCACTTAGCTGGATACCTCTGCTGTTAGCACAGTAAGATCTTGACAGACTATTTGGAAAAAAAAAATGATAGAAAACGTGAACTGTCCCCAAATCTCTCTTTAGGCAGACACTGCTATATAACTGTAGGATGAATTGCAGACCTCTGTCATATTAGCTAACCATTCCTTTCACAACAGACTAATGCAAGTTATTCTGACCTTAATTTTCCCAAAATTGCCTCATGGCGGTTTCAATTAAAATTAAACCCAACTGTGCATCCAAATGTACAGTTGCATGTATTTTGGAAACATCGTTGTGTGAGTTCTTACAGAAGACAGAACAGAGCTACGAAAAAATACAGATATATCAACTCTGTGGTAAAGTTGTGGATTTCTGTGCATTCTTCAAATACCTACTTGAAATATTTTAACAATACTTTTCTTTTTAAAAAAAAATTAAATATGAAATTTCCAAAAGAAGTATATGTATGTATGTATGTATACTATTTGATACATACATACACACACACACACATGTTAGAAAACAAAAGAAGAATCGAACACCAGGATGAAAATACAAACAAGACTGTTTATTATAAAACCACTTAGCTTTCGTCGGCCAAACTGCCGACGTCGTCAGAGTGAAAGTAGAGGATCTGGGAGTTTACTTATATAGCTGGCTGCTTCTGCGCTCTGCTCGAGCGAGTCACCGGTCCACTTGCCTCAATCGGCCGTAGTGCTCTTAATCGTGCCGCACCTGTCAGCATATTAGCGTGTTCAAAAGTTGTTCCCCCCGCTCGCAGTCGCTCTCCTGGAGCGCGTACAGATGCCCAGGGGCTGGTTGTCTGGTCGCTTCCGCTCTTTGCCCCCCTCCCCCCTCTCTTCTAGCCGAGTCTGAGCGTCCGTCTCAGAATTACATTCAGGGCGCGCTGCAGACCCGTTGTCCTCCCTGGGGGTCACAATTATTTCACCTACAACCCCGTTCCGATCCTGCAAGGAGCGGGCTGGTTGCATTTGTCGTAAGTCATGGCGTGTCTCTCCCACCCCCTAAGTGTCTGATAAGCAGGCAAGAGGTCTATATGATGATTGATCGAATTCTTGTCGGATAGCCAGGCCTCCTTGAGCAATCGGCCACCCTTGGTGACAAAAAATTTTTTGTGGCTGACAAAGAGTTAGTGGGAGATTAGTATAGCTATTTCAAGCTCTTTAGCTCTCATCAGCTAGTCATACCCCTCTGGGATTTGAACCTGGGCAGCTTGCATGTTAGGCAGTTGTATTACCCTTCTGAGCCACAGGTTCCCCACACTCCTGTCAGCAGAAACCAGGGAGGATATATATCTATGTATTGGCTGGAGCACCCGGTCTACCATGTATAGGATAAATCAGTCTGTTCTGCGTTTCGCTCCAATCTAGGAGCATGTTTTGCAGGCAGACGTCACATACTGTGAACACTGTAAATTCAAAAAAAAAATATGTGGCTGACAAAGTTAGTGGGAGACTAGTATAGTTATTTCAAGCTCTTTCGCTCTCATCAGCTAGTCATACCCCTCTGGGATTCAAACCTGGGCAGCTTGCATGTTAGGCAGTTGTATTACCCTTCTGAGCCACAGAGCTTGAAATAGCATGTGAAAATAAAGATTGACCAACTGAATGCAGAAACAGAAGAAAACATTGCAAATTTAAACTTTATATATAGCATACAAGTAATCTGGGGTGGTGATTAAGGTAGGAAAAACTTTGGCAAGCAGGACCCCAGCATAATAAATATACAGATAATCCTCACCTAAAGACATCACATGACCACAACTTACAACTTACTGCTGGATTCATCATTGACTTTGCTTGTCAGAAACCAGCCATGACGCTTGCAAACAGTGTAAACACACACTTGTTGCAAAGCATCTGAATGGCCATGTGACTTCAGGGACATTGTGATGGTCCTTAAGTTTGAGCACGGCGTAGAACTACTTTTTCAGTACTGTTGTAAATTCAAACAGTTGCTAAAGAGGGCAGTTGTTAACCAAGGACTACCTGTATATTTATCTCAATTGCACAAAGTGGTTCTATTTTATGTTCATACGGTTTCATTTACACTGAAGAGTTTTATCTCCTTGTAACAATTTATGCTTCTTTTAAATCCTAAACCCAGTGAGACTGTCCCATGGGAACAAACTTTACATTCTAGGTGCCAAAATATATGAAGTAAGACAGAAACTTCATAATAACTGAATCCCTTCCTTTGTATTATATTATTCTCCTGTCGTTTTGCTTGTATTTTTAATCACCAGGCTTTGTTTTACATAGTTGAAGTGGGCAGGGTCCTTGGGACTGTTTATTAAATCCATGTCTCTCCTGGTTGGGTAAGCCTTCTCAGGAGATTACAGATGGATTGGATCCCTGAAATTGTAAATCCATGTTTGCAAGAAAGAGGAGAGAGGGGTCTCCTTTGGCTCTTAAGAGGTGATGGCCCAAGAAGCTATTCCTAAATCCAAGAAGACTTCCCTTTTTAGGGAAGGTGACTGCCATCCTAAACCCCTAGAGGAAATATATTATCTGACGGCATTTGTGGACCAAGAGAGCATTTGCATAATTCCATCTTGTGCAATGGTTGTACCATTCCAGAATCAGCAGGCCTCATTCATACTCACTCATGCCTTGGCTACCTGCCCATCTGGGCTATTGCAACATGCCCTTGAGGATCATTTAGAGAAGGGGTGTCAAACTCGCAACGTCACGTGACGTGTCGTGACGTATCACAACTTTTTTTCCATTGCCGGCAATGGGGTGGGCGTGGTTTCACCATAATGCATCCGGCCCGCGGGCTGGCAGTTTGACACCCCTGATTTAGAAGCTGCAGGTAATTTCAGGCATACTATAGCGCTCTTGTGTGAACTACGCTGGCTCTGTCAACCCTTTGAGGTAGTCCAAAGTTATTAATGCTAATAATACTTTTATTATAAAGTTGCCAATAACAAGAATTTTGCAAGTACAAATGTGCTTCTTCCCTCCCAGCCTTTATGTTCAAGAGAACTAGGGGGAGGCAAGTCTGAGATGCTTTCTCAAATTACATTCCTGATTTGGACTCATGTTTCTGACCATTACCCAGGCTGTAGCTCTTCTTCCTGTTCCTCAAGGTTATTCTCATAACCCATTACAGACTTCCGTAAGCTTCTGGTGCAATTCAAGGGGCTGGTCATCACCTGCAAAGCCCTTTATAGCACCAGGCTGAGTTATTGTTGGAATCACCATCTTGAATTACCTCTGTTCATCCCAGGAGATCTGACAAGTGGACATGCTTCATGTCCTTCTATGAAGCAATATCACTTAGCAGGAGCTAGGAAACTGTCACAGCATTTGCCTTTTGTACAGTATTCCCCCCAAGATTCAGATAGCCCTGAACCTGTTGATCTTCCCTAAAACCTTAAAAACCAGGGTTGTTTCCCCCCCCCTTTCTTTAGGCATTGGGCAGGAGTATCAGATGAGTCGAGACTGAAAAGACTTGGAATTAGAATGTATTATGGCTTGGCTTCAATTGTCCTATACAGGTAATCTTCAATTTACAACCACAATTGAGCCCAAAATTTCTGTTGGTGAGACATTTCTTAAGTGAGTTTTGCCCCATTTTATGACCTTCCTTGCCACAGTTGTTAAGTGAATGTCTGCAGTTGTTAAGTTGGTAATAAGGTTGTTAAGTGAATCTGGCTTCCCCATTGACTTTGCTTGTCGGAAGGTCGCAAAATGGAACCACGTGACCCCGGGACACTGCAACTGTCATAACTATGAATCAATTGCCAAGCATCTGAATTTTGATCACGTGGCCATGGGGATGCTGCAATGGTCACAAGTGTGAGAAACAGTCATAAATCACTTTTTCCAGTGCTGTTGTAATTTCCAACGTTCACTAAATGAACTGTTGGAAGTTGAGGACTGCCTGTATTATAATTTGTTGTCTTGTTTTGTTTCTGTTTTTATATTTTTTACCCTATGTAAGTTGCCAGACTTCCTATTTGTGAGTTGGGAAGCCATATAAATTGTATAAATAAATAAATCTAAAATATTTAAAGCATAGCATGTTTGGAGATAGAAAGCACTAAAAAGGGGACAGTAATTGAAGAAAGGAAAGTATGACAAAAGAAAAAGAAAGACAGTGACGGATTTATCTCTTTTTAACAATTAAAAGTACTTTCAACTAAAAAATCCCCAAACCTTACAACAATAAAGAATAAGGCTAAATGCATCTTCAGCTACTCAATACAGAGTAGTCGCAATATTTATATCTTTCTCAGAACTGCTTAACAGCTTTCTTTTGTCTAGCAAAATTGTAAGAAAATCCTTTGCTTTGCTACTAATGTCCATATCACAGTGATTCAGACTGCAGAAGGCATGATTGTTATCCTTTCTACCCTTTGTTATGGTAGATGTATAATGTGTCCCTCTGAAAGTTTTAAATTAAATGAAGTCTTTTGTCTTAGCATTTTGAAAATGCTTCAGAAGGGCCAAGACACACTGCAGCACCACATCACTAAGAAAAGCATAAGAGAAACGGCTGCTTGATGTCTTTCTCCATAATGGCTATCCCAAAAACCTCATATTCCGACACATAGCACCCAAACCACCACACACCACACAGCTGACCGCCATGCAAAAACTAACCCTACCACCCACAAAAGGGGTGTCAGAAATGACAAGCCAGAATTCTCCAACCCCTAGGAATAGTGATAGCCCACAAACCCACAGCCACACCCCGCCAGGAATTATCCAGAACCAAACAAGACACAGAAGGATGAAAGAAGCAATGTCATCTACAAAGTCAACTGTAACGATTGCAACCACCTCTACGTGGGACAAACATCACATCAGTTAAAAACCAGGATCCATGAACACCGGCTAGCAGTCAAACGCCATGACCCCAAATCCCTAATCACTACCCACACTGACACCAAACAACACCAATTCAATTGGAGCAACACTAAAATCATTGGCCATGCTATCACCTGCCACGCTCGGGAGTTCATCAAAGCCTGGCACTCCACAAGCAATTCCATCAACAGACATATTGATCTACAACCAGCATACGAACCCCTCAGAATCCAAATCAATCAAACAACCATCAACAGCACCAACCCTCAAGCCCTTCTCCCCCCCTTAGCGGTTCATCTTTCAATGACCCTGACCTGATATAATCTCCCTATCATAGGACCCATTACCAGCCTCCCACTGATGACTCACTCCTCACCCACTAATTCACACCCTCCAGTGCCCCTGACCTGAAGTACCTCCCCATCACAAGCCTCTCTCTGATGACTCACACCTGGCCCACCACAGGACCCTCACTTGACACTCCCACACCTGAAGCCCTTATATAAGTAGAACACTGACACTGACATCCCCTAAACTCTGCTGAAGATGTTACCTAGCCTGGTAACGAAATGTTCGGAAACCAGCCCTCAAGCTCGGAGAATGAACCTTCACCCTCATCCTACACCTGAGCTACAGATATTCGCCATTATTGCATAATACTTTTATTTGAACTAGCATCACAAAGGAAAATGACTGCTGAAAAAGATGGCGATGCTTGTTTAAGTTTATGATTTTCCTATTTAATGGTCTTAATCTTGTGATCAAATCAAAATTCAAGAGGAAAAGTGGATGCATGGCAAAAAAAAAAAAGCTGAAAGCAATAGTGGTGGTCAGGACTTTTGGCCGAGTGCAAAGTAGTGGTTACAGTATCAATGATTTTTGCAAAAGCATTATTTTTTGTTGGACTGTAATGAATGCCAACACAGACAAAAGTCATAGAAGAAGTCATAGTATTGTGGGAAATAATGGGCAAATCCTCTGAATCTTAGCCAGAGATCTGTAGAGCTTTTAAAAAGATAACTCTTACACAAAAGATAACTCTTACACAAATCCTTCATCATCACCTTGATGCAAAAAGACTTTGCAAACAGAAAAAGCAAATCAAATCCAAGTCAGACAAGCAATTACATATAATGAAATAAACCAACTGCTTTTGAAGTCCACCAGTCATTAATATTGCTGCACAGCCTATAATTAGTTAACTAGGGATGTTTTACGAGGGAATTGTTTAGGCTCCACATTTAGAAGGGATCCCATCCCACAAATAGTTCAGGCAGTGATGCTATTCAATCGAACTATAATTTCAGGAGCTATTTCAGTATTTGGGGGGTTTCCTCATATACTTTTGTTTGCTGGGCCACTGATTTCAATGGATAAAATAATTAGAGAGAAAATATATAGGAGGATCAGTATAACAAAAAAGTACTAATGGTGATTATCACTGCATTCCTTGATTTTATCCAGCTGCAGTGATATATATCACGGATCTCCTGGTTTCTAGCCTGATGCCTTAACCACTACAACAAATGGGCTTTCTACCTTACTAGAAGTCTGAGGTAAATACAGAATCTTGGAATCTAAGAAGAACATCCTGCCCTCATTTGTAATGGGTTCATTAACCTCTTTAAATTGCTTCTTCCCTTCATATTTGAGCTGAGTTCCTGTTTATGACGTAAGGTATCAACTGACTTGCATGCTTCAAAGTGTTGTCTATTGTCTGCATTCCCATCCACCCATTTCTTGGCCATCCCATAGTCTTCCACAAGCAGGGAGGCTAAATTGAGTATTCTACCCCCGGAGTCTCAAACCAGCCTTATTTACCTCAGAGGTGGTATAATATGAGAAGTTTGAGGGCATCAACCGAGTCTTCTGCAAGGTCTAGAATTGTACAGAACACATAGAAACAAGGCACACCATAAATAGCAACAAAGCCTAGGTAGAAGAAATGGGAAGTGGGAATATCAGTGTTTGGAGCTCTAAATAACTGTAGCAAACAGAAACAGAAGAGCTTAAATTGGTTCTGAACTTCGTAATTGCAACAGGAACATTTCATCCACTAAAAGTGAATATGCTGAGGTGGAAGGTGGGCGTTGTTTTTTTAACTAATTTTCTGCTGTCTCACTGCTTTCTATTTATGTGGTGTGTAGTGTTAGCTGCTTTTCAAACTGTGATTTTAACACATTGCGAACTGCCTTGGGAACATGAGCAGCTTATAATTTTTAAAAAATAAATGGTTAATTAAATAGATATATCCTGCTTCAAAATCATTCTGTGATGCACTTGAATTATTTCACACAGGATCTATTTAGGAATTAAAATCTAAATGAAAATCTCCTGCTAGTTTATGGTCTACAATCTAAATGTCCAATGACCAAACAGATCAGGATTTCTCTATGTGACTTTCCAGTGTGTTAGTCGATTGTGACTCCCTACCAGTTGAGGCTCTTGGATTGGCTTTATAGATTTTTCTGCAAAAACATGTGAATATGAACATAATCCAAACCTGCATGCCAATGGCTATTAAATAGTTCATTGTTGGAATTTTCTAAAGCTTCTAAAAACCTGTTTTCAGACACTTTTTAAGGAAGGATTAATAGATTTCCACCATTCTGTTTCTGGCCCTAAAGAACATTCTGGAATGGTAACAATATAGTGCACAATTGGTCATATTCCTTCCCAGCAGTTACCAACTGGCAGCAGGGGCCAACTGGCAAACATAAAGGAGGAAAAGCAGAGAGGACACAATCATTTTGCAGAGCTAGTTCTACTATGCGGGTATTAATAAAGGAATAGGGATATGCAGGTATTAATACTTGAAACAGAAAAGGTGTTTTGGAATGAACATGGATGCACTCACTATATTTATCACTGTTTCATTAAAGAAGCCAAAGCTCTTCCTAATCTCATACAGGGCATAAGAGGTCCTGAAAAATACACTTATGAATAAAAGGGATACTGACAGAGTGCAATGAAGTTGTCACACCCTGTTGCCCCCTCTTTAACTTGAATGTATATTTTCCTGGAACCAAAATGGAAATGGCTGAGTTCAGCCACTGGTAATAATAATAATAATAATAATAATAATAATAATAATAATAATAATAATAATAATAATAATAATAATGATGATGATGATGATGATGATGATGATGATGATGATGGTGGACCTTGGAGATCTTCTAGTCCAACCCCCTACACCATTTCAGATAAATGGTTGTCCAGTCTCTTCTTAAAAACTTCCAGTGTTGGAGCATTCACAACTTCTGAAGGCAGGTTGTTCCACTGATTAATTGTTCTAACTGTCAGGAAATTTCTCCTTAGTTCTAGGTTGCTTCTCTCTTTGATTAGTTTCCATCCATTGTTCTTGTCCTGCCTTCAGGTGCTTTGGAGAATAGCTTGACTCCCTCTTCTTTGTGGCAATCCCACAATGATGATGTTATCTATTCGGTTGTGTCTGGTTTTTGATGATTCTATGGGCCAGGTCTCTCCAGATCTTCCAATCTTGTACTACTTCTTTGAGTTTTTCTACGCTCTAGCTGGTGTCAACTTTGATGGTGTCCAGCCAACTTTTCTTTGATGGCCTGTTTTCCTTCTACCGCTAACTTTTCTAATATAATTGCTTTCTTCAATAAATTCCCCCTCATAACATGGCCAAGATAAGTGAGACGATCTTCAATATCCTTTAGCTTAAGAAAGTTTACGATTTTGATAGAAGGGAGGGGATGTGGATAGAAGACGTGAAAAAAGAATTACCATAGCTGCAGTAAGTGTGGCATTTAAGATCAGTTTTGTGCATTATGTGTTGCTTTTTTCATTATCCATCTACCTTCCACCTCAAACTGCTAATTATCCTACTGGAATATTCAATCCTAGTTTTTAGTGTGAACTGCAACCTGAGGCACACTTGATGAAAACGCAAAGAGCTTAGAATAAAAGAGGTAGAAATGCAGTGTGAAGAACTGCAATAAATGCAATAAAGTCAAATAGATGTTGCTGGCATTTCTTTCCAACTGCCCCCATTTCCCCCTCAATATTTTATTTCAAGCACACATGGTTTAACTTGAAAAGAACTACAGGTTGAAGCATCTCAAAGCAGAATATTACTGTGGATTTAGTACTAATTCCAGCTTTATTCCCTCCTTAATTCCTGTATCACATAGCTTCATCTATGCTGATAAACCCCCTTGAAGTATGCCTTCTTTGATGTCTGGCTTGAGCTGGTCTGTTTTTTTTTTTGTTTTTTTTTGTAAAAAGGATTTGCTTAGAAAACAATCACTATTGTATTAGAGGCTATACTTCACTCAAATCACCCCCCAGTAGATTTTAATTTAAAAAAGCAAAACAAAGGCTTCCTTGATTGAATGCAATGATTTTTTCTTCAAGAAAATGCATTCTCATTTTAAACTTCATACTATGAGTTATGTATGGTCAAGATCTCTTATTGTAAGGAATGGTCTGCCATGGCCACTCGAAATCTGCTGTAAAATTTTCTATGTGACCTGAAGTCCCAAAGTCTCTGAAAGTCTTTATTATTGATCCATGCTTAAATTAGGTGCCTAGGTTTGCTTCCTAAATAGAGATTCTTTGACAACTTTCTGCTTTAGCTGTCAAATGAGCATTCGGGAAACTGAGATTCTTTGACTGGGTAGCAGAATCAAAGGAGATCATTCATTCCTTCTATAACCACCACTAGCCATTTGAACCAAAGTGCAAGAGAGTATGTATAGCATTTGTCCCTTACAATATACTTCCTACAGAGTTTGGTCCAATCAGGGATTGTTGACAAGAGTCTGGTCTTCACCCAGGGAAAACTGCAATTACATTTTTTTTTTATTTTTAGTGGTGGAGCTGTGACAGCTTCAACCCCCAACCAAAATCTGGTAATACTGCAGTAATCATGGGGTGGGTAGTTGCCCCCCAGTTTCTGAAAGTTTTCTTCCCTTGTGAAAAGACTGTTATTTTCTTACCATTATTTTGCTCTTTTGTTTTCTTTTGATGGCATTTTTACTTCATACTTGTGTTGAGTGAATAATAGTAATTTCCTTCTCTTTTATGTGCTGCCCAGGGGCAGCATGAAGCTCATCCATTTCCCTTTTGAGACCCACAAAGACCATGTCCAAAATGGGTAGGATCCAAATTTTTGGCCTTTTTAAAATTAAATTGTTGGAGTTTTTGACAAGTTACAAAAACTGAATGGGTGCCTTATGCTTCACAGATATTTAAGGCACTTGTTTTATCACTTAAACATTAAACATGAATCCCCCACCTCCAAAACTAAGGGTTGGCTGATCCCACCATAGAATGTCACCCTTGATGTGTGTAGAGCAAGCTGAGCTGGAAGGTAGAGTTAAATGTGTTATCAGTTTGGAGTCACTGTGTTGCCACAAGAGACCCAAGCCCAACCCTGTGAATTCCATTGACCCTTGCCTAGTGCCAATTTAGCTTTGACCATTAATGAACTAGATTCTTGTGTACCGGTAGCAATGATAAACCTTTCTGTATTTTGAAATCAATGAATGCTCCTGGTTATTTGTGCCTGACAGGTGTTGTGTAAAGCCTGGTTCAGACTCAGAGTTGATGGAAGTGCTGCATTCCAGCTCTAAAGCCTGCTGGGCTACCCATGATTCTTAATCCTAAAAAGCAACTGGGAATTATTATTATCTATTTTCTTCCCTTGGGATTTAAGCGAGGCGTGGGAAACCAGGGAAGGTGCAGAGAACTGAAGGGATGATTGCACAATGAAAGGGAGGACACTCATACACTCGTCTTTTATCACTAAAACACTGGATTTCTCTTTCCCTAAAAAAAATTCTTCACCAAGAAATCTGAAGGATGAAAAAAGCAGAAGCTAGTTTTGGTAGTGCATTAGTGTGTTGGATTCTGGATTAGTATTTAGAAATTCTGAATTTGGCTTTCAATTTGTCTACAAGGCTATTGAATGACAGCAGGACTGCCTTTCAGACTCTTGCCAGATTTTTCAACCGAAGAGTCTTCTGTGCTCAGATAAAATTTTTGTTCTCCATGCAAGGTCCGCATTCATTTTCAGCTTGATCTGAATATAATGGGGATGCCTCAACCTGCTGGAATGTTATGTGGAAGAACATTTTATAAAACAAATTACTTTGCAAAGTCTTTTGTTACCATCTTTATCTAGCTGGCAGTGTTTCTCTGGGTGTCGTGATAAAGGAGTTGCTGGCAGGCCTGTTGGAAAAATAACTTCATTGCGTTGAGGGAATGCTCTTCACATCTACTATGTGCTTTAGCTGTGAGCTAAAATTTCTCAGAGGAGATTTTCCTAAGAACATTTTAAAGACGTTTTCTTTTTCTCACTCCTCCTGAAAACAGAAGCCTTTTTTACTCGATGTTTTCTAAATATTCTTGAGTCCATCACAGCCCCATCTTGGTAAGAAGTATCTCAATATTCCTAGGCCTGTCTTGATCCCATCCATGAAAAAGGGCAGTTTAAGTGTGTGATCCTTAATATCCATCATTCCACAAGTTGAATAAAACTTGATAAAGTCATTTAAATGCTGTTTGTTATCCCTTGTTGTGTCATGGAGCTCTTATAAAGCAGGAACAGAATGTAGCCAGAACAGATCTCTTTAGGAAAATCCTTAAAGCTGCAAGACGCATGGAAGGAACAGATTAGTGAAGAGACTGCTTGCATCAGTAAGCAATCCTTATGCGTACATGTTGCTTATGCCTCTTATAAAGTGGGTGGGTGGGTGGAGGAATTATTTGCTCTATAAGGAGAGAGTAGAGCAGAAAACTGGAGGACTGGTGTCTCTCCTGACGTCTTGGTGACCTTAGGTCATTTTCTGCCCAGGATGTTTCAGAAGGATGCTTTGGCTGCAAGCTGCTGCTGGCCAACTTGTCATTGCTACTGTTTGTCAGGAAAAAGCCTCCAGGGAAAGAAATAAGTATCCTCCTGTCATTATTATTGCTGAGCCCCTTTTCCAAGAAACCACTGGAAAATTCTTATTCCGCTGAGAGTAGAGAGCGCGGAAGAGAGATATTCAAGAGAACGGTATTTCCAAATTCTTTAATTAACTATCACATGGCAAGGGAGCATACTCACCTTTCCCTACTTGAAAAACCTGAGCATGTAGAAAACAATGCTCCACATTATTAAGGAAGCGGAGGCAGTTACGTCAGCAGAACTCCCACAGATATCAGCTCCACTGGCATATCGAGCTAGCAGGCACATTTAGCTGATTCTACCAAAGCCAACATGATCACTAGGCTATATATATATATGTGGAAAGTAAAGACCAAAGTGGTTCCAGCGGGAGTAAGAGCACTTGGGGCTGGGAGAGAGGCTCCAACTAATCCCAGGAACAAGATCAGAGTTCTCTGCCCAGAAGACTGCAGCATTAGGAACAGCTAAGATATTGCACAAAACCCTCTAACTCCCAGGTCTTTGGTAGAGAACCTAAGATTGAGGAAGACACATGCCATCCATAAGCGTGAGAAGGGAATGTCTATTTTTCAAAATATATTTTCAGATATTTAAAGACTGACAGCGAGGACAGAACAATGGAAGCTATATAATTGCATTGCATTCCCAAGATATGAATGCGGATGTGATCAAAGCCACTGTATCACCAATTCTGAGACTGTAGCCAGTCTGGTCGCTTCTTGCACATGGAACTGAGGTAAGAGATGGCAGTATAATATTCTATCTCAGGCATTCAGTGCCTTCTTCTGTCCCACAAATACATGGACATACAATGAGCTGTTTAAGGAATTTTTCTAGTGTCATACACACAAAGGAATAGAGAGATTGTAAATCATATTCTGTAGCTTAGGAGTTAACAACATGCCTTTTTATGAATAGCACTGTATCTGTCAAATGCTGAGATTTTTTTTTTCTTAATAATTTAAAAAAAGAAATCTCATGCAAGGATGCTGGAATCGAATGAGACCCTAAAATGAGATGAGAGCATCAAAATATTGCAAGACCTGACCATTTCATGAGATTGAATGTATACTTCCTTTACATGGGGGAGCCTGTATTTTGAAATTGCCACTGCCTGCTTTAACTGTACTGATGTTCTTTGATCTCTGACCGTAAATCAAGAAATTCAAAGGACTTTCAGCAGCTTTACTTATGAACATCAAAAACATCAGTATCTCAGTAATGCACCTAAAGATTTTAAGAGGCTATTTTTGATCATCTCTGCACTATGGATTGGGATGCACTACTTCTGTTGATTTTTTTTTAAAAAAACCATGACATTGTGTGGCAAGTTGAGGATCACACTTCAAAAGAAGCAAGAGCTGGGGGATACAAAGGAGATGGGAATATTATTGCAAGATTTTTTGCTTTAAACAAATTTCTTAAGATACCTCTAAACAAACTATTTTTGAAGTTCAGAACTTTGACACTAGGACACTAGGAATTTAATAAAAGAAGGACACTAGGAATTTAATAAGAACAAGGGCCATTATCCAGACAAGAATTTGGCCAAATCATCTGGATTTACTGACTTGCATTATTTTTTACAAATAACTGAATATGGAGAACATACCCACACACCTTCCTCTCCCTATTTTTCCCACAACAACAACCTTGTGAGTTGGGTTGAGAGAAAGTGAGTGGCCCAAAGTCACTCAGTTGGCTTTCATGCCTAAGGTGGGACTTGAACTCATGGTTTCCCACTTTCTAGTTTGGTGTCTTAATCATTAGACCAAACAGCGTCTCATACTGACTTAGCATTCTAATTATCTAACTTGAAAAGTATCCACTGAGTTACTTCTCACAACATCATCCATTCCATACAATTTCCTCAGAGTCACTTTCTTAGTTCTTAGTTGTTATGGTTTAAAGCACATTTCTCTCTCCTCCCTCTGATGACTGATCAGCTTGCAGTCTTCCTAGCTGACTGATCAGTTTGCAGTTTTGAAATAGGTAGAGGTGCTTAAGTATGCGGACAATGTGTGAAATTACATGTAAAGGTCTCTTCTGAAATCTGAACTGAGAATTTAAAACATGCTATTAATATTAATCAAAAGTACTTCAAGTAATTAAGGTGTCCATTTTTAATGATAAGGAAAGGAAAGGAAAGGAAAAAGAATACATTTTAAAGCCCGCAGCGCAACACATATTGCCATATGCAAATGTGGCTGTGGGAATAAGGATAAGTGGGGGAGACATCAGAAAAAGAAAAGATAACTTAGATGTGATAATTGTGAATTTACTGCCCTTTGTAAAGGAGATGTTCTTACCCACCCAAAGCAAGGGAAAGAGATTTTATTTCAAGTAGGTGGGGGCTAATAAATTGACTGATCCTTGAGGCTGATCCTTAAGGTGTATTTGCTACAAAGACTAACAGACATTGCTCTGGAAATTAGATAGAAAGAACACTATAATGCTATTATGAAAGAAGTCCCACACCTACCAACTCCCTCAAATCATGGTAGCATCCTGCAAACCTTTATGTGTTGAGTGAAAAGTGCCTACAGGAGAAGGATTCAGATGTACAGCAGTTGGATTCCAAGCAAGCCTGGATCCTTTTAAATGTAGGAGAAACGACCTTGAAGTTGGCAGATTGATAACAGCTTCTACAACATACAACACCCGGATATAGATTAAGAGTCTCATTCTGTGTAGAGGATGAAGACCATAGAATAGCAGTCTCTGCATATCTCAAAGGCCACAAAATGGTTGAGATCTCCAACTCTGAGAATGAACAGCCAATCCCGAGGGAAGATATAATCTCACAAACCTCCTCCTCGCTCTTTCTGTCTTGACATTAATGTTTTGAAATTAGCAAAAGAAAAAAAACAACGGAGGCTGTTGTATGGGTATAGCCTGGTGTTAGAACTGAAGGATTCAGTTTCTCTGTTCCCTCCCTCCACACAGGTCTGGAATTGGGTAAAAATTATAGGAGCTTGATCTGTAGAATTTCTTTTCCCTTGCAAGCAAAGATCAGAACACTCCAGCATAAACTAATGGAAAGAGTGATAGAACAGGCACCAAGATCTTTACTAAGACATTCTGGAGAAAGTAACCATGACCATGTGGTCATGGTTACTTATCTTCAACAATACATTTATATTTCAATTTTTCCGCCACTTAACATTCTTCACTATGGCAAATAAAATAAATAAAAAATTCAGCATAAGAATACATTTTAAGATTCTACTCATTTGTATACATTTGTATATGCTGGTCCTGATTGATGCATTTTGCGAGGACATTTTCTTTTAAATTTGTGCAAAAGCCAAATGTTATTTTTCTTTCCAATTTGCACTCTAATGTACATCAAAAGCTTACAAAAATGTATTAGGTATATTAGAAAGTTTACAGCATAATATAACCACACAAATGTCTCCCACATTCCTAGTATTTTCAATTTGGCAGTAGGGTAGTTTTGCTTTGCCTACCTAGGTGGCAGCATCTACAGTAGCTCAGCTTAGCTGATAAAAAGGGTTTTGCATGGTTGGAGATGCTTTACACTTAGATCAGAAATCTCCAAGAAATACCAGCACTGTAGCCTAGACAGAGTTTTAGAAAAAAGCTCCATAAAAATTCAACAGTAAACCAGTTTCATATCGTCATCACCAGTAGAGCTTGACATGAATAAGACTTTACTTTTATCTAGCTCATTACCTGCTTTTAGTATTCAATCTCATTTTATGTACATTAAAATTTCCTATTTGCAAACCCAAATTTAATTTTCCTTGGTGTACACTAGTAACTCCCTGCAAGTTACAAATATTTTAAGGCTATAAATGCACAACTTCAATCTAATATAGCAAAATATATTGGAGTAATGGAGGCAAAAATATATTGGGGTAATGGTAGTGAAATGCCTTCTAACTTCACCATGAAAATATAGGGCAAGAGAAAGCAATTTGACAATAAACCCCTGAAGTAGCAATACAATACAAGTATGCCCTGTGCATGTAGACAAATTCTAGCCACTTCTTTCTATCCTTTTTTTGTTGAAAAATGTGTTGCTCTTGGTTTTGGCAGTAGTCCTTTTCAGAGCTTTCAAGGAATCCTAGATTGTCTACGTTGCAATCTCTTCTCAGCACATGACAATATTATGTGAGTTTATTTTTGGCACAGTGGCAATCAATCTATACTAATTCTGGCAGTTACAGTTTTAATCTATATAATACTAGAGAATCTTAGTCAACCAGCATATGCTACAGATAAGGTTCTCATTGCAAGTTATTTGGAAACACCGTCCTAGTAATATAAATAAAGCAAAAAGTACGATGACAGATTGTTGGATAATTTTTTTCCTCCAAGTTTGGGAGCTTCACGCATGACTTGCAACATAGGTCTCCCTTTTAACCATATTATATGTTTTTTCTTCATATGAGTGGTTTTCCCCAGGTATCCAGGCTTCAAACTGGATAGAGTAGTAGGATATGCATAATGATCCCCAACATTCATAAATATAAAGAAAAACTTTTTGCGTGTGTTTACTTAAACACAAATAAATGTCTCAGTGTATTTTGTTTTGTTAAAGAGCTATAAATATTCAAATAAGTGCCTTCGAATGGTTTCATTCATCCTTGAATTGTGTCTTTCTAAGAATTGAAAACATTAGATGAGAACAGCCTAGTATGCTTTCTAGAAACATAAAATGTAAGTGGAGATGGCAGAAAACGTACTGGGAAGTTACAGGAGTGCAACCTCAGGGCATACAACTTTGGGGAAAGTTTTATTGTGCATGGCTAAGGTTACTGCAGCAGTCATTTTGTGAATGGGCAACCCACTTCACATATCTTGTTTTCCAAATTTAAAAAGACCATAGTCCTTTAGTCATTTCTAGTCTAGATGAATCAGTAATTTAGCTTAGAGTTGGACAGTTCCCATTTTCTCCCATATATAATAAGTTTCCTGTTTCTATCTTACTTTCCAGAAGAAAAAACTGTACCTTCTTTTCTTATTTACTTGCCAGCCAGCCAGCCATACTGATTCCATTATTGGCCTAATCCAGGATTAAGCTTTAGTGATGGGCAAGCTGACTGCTTCTCCTAGGCACTAACCTGAAGAGGTTTAACATGGTTGTTCAAGTGGTTTTTGGTGACGGGCCTGTTGTCAAGTGCACCAAAATTAAACAGAGCAATAATCTTTCATGCTCTGTCCTAAGTTTTTAAAATGCATTTTGAGAGTAAGTGCAAAATGGAACCTTCACTTGATAGTTTTAAAGCAAGCTTCACTTTCACGTTCCCATTTGATGTCTTTTACTTTATATACAAATCAGAGAAGCAGGCCTTTATTCTGAAATAGCATAAACAAGTTAACCCTGATCCCTATAACTGGTATAATGCATAATTTGGAATTATTTTGGAAGGGGTGAGAGATTGAATTTTTTTACTTGAGTCCTTTTCCTAATTCAGCCACTATTACTCCCCCATCTTCCTTTGTTCCTTGCAAGTATTTTTTTTATTTATTCCTAAAAATGAAAATATTTTGACTTTCTGTTCCAAGACACGCTGGTTCTTACTCTATATTTTAGTAAGGGAAGGTACTTCACAGTGGAAAGTGGGCCATTGCTTTCATGGCAGGAAAAAAAATGTTTATCAAATTTCTATGACACCCATCAGACTTGTGTGACCCTCAGCAGTGATATCATTACTGGGCTAGTGACAACTAAAATGAAAATGAAACTGCTACTAGGCTAGTGACAACTAAAAATTTTTAGTTGTTGCTCTGCCTATGTGAGGCACACACATTACAATGGGTTTTAACTTGGCTTTAGGTTTTCTCAAGATAACAGAGAAGAAGTCACAAATTCAAAGTAATAGCTGATTCAGAAGCCAGCATCTAGGATTTCTGTTTATTCTATGTCTTTCACATCCTTTCTGGAAAAAAAACCAGCTGTAGAATTTAAGGTAACTCTTTAATAAAGACATTACCCAACTATACTTCTTTAGAGATTACTACTTAGCATTCTGACCTAGCGATAATGTGCCATTACAGGACTTTTGTTTGATGAATCCATTACAGGACTTTTGTTTGAGAATCCATTACAGGACTTTTGTTTGATGAATCGTACTATCTTTTCAGAAGCTAGAAAGGGAAAAGAAAGTTTGACTTTGGTATTCATCTTCCTCATTGATTGGCAGCTGCAACTCAGAGGTACAAGCACTGTAGAAACATGTATGGTCAAATAGATAACTACAAGTGAAGGATAAAAAAGGCCATCAGTGTACACGATGGTGCTATTAATAGCATTCTAATAACAATGATTCTGGGTGCTTAGTAACGTATTTGCTTTTTGCTTTTAAATGACCAGTGTAAATAATGGGAAGAAAGGAAACTCTCATCAAGATGGTATTAAAGCAGCTACACACTCACTGTAATATAACAAGTAGTGAGCAATTAAAAATATTAGTAGAACTAACAATGCCTATCTAATCCTTATCGTTAAATGATAGTTTTAGGATATAACACTCTAACAGTAATAAAAAAAAAGGTTGGAATGAAGAATCTTCTGAATCACTCTCACAGTTCAGGTTAGCTAACTGTAGACCCATTAAAGGTTATTTCTTCCCCAGTGAATCAGACCTTCAATGGGCATGGTACACAAGAGGACACACTGATGAATTGCACTGTCAGAACAAAGACTGATCTAGTTGAACTAACCTGCTTCTTATGCTCATAATTCATCTTGAGAATACAGTTGACTATTCCAGAGGGACTGTGTGTGAGTTTGCTACAGTGGCAGCAACGAATAGACTTCTGTTCCATCTTGAAAAACCAAGATAATTATTTCTGCCCAAGCTTTTGCAAATTTCACTTGATGAACAAGCTCAAGTCCATGAAATGTGTGCCACTGTAAATATGGTTAGCTTTTAGGATGCCCCCAAATTTTCACTTTCTTCTTCAGGACTATTGCTTCGACGCAGCATTATAATACCACATGTACCAATAAAGACAGCTAGACCGTCTTAATGCAAACCACAAATATCTAGAATTAAGGAAGTATCTCTCTCTCTCTTTCTCAAATATCTCCAATGAGCTTTCATACCTCAATTTTATCTTTTGAGAAACATTTTCTTCCAATAATATAAGATTAAACAATAAGGTGGACTGGCAAACAAAACTCAGGACAAAACAAAGAATCCTAAGCACACAAATTTGTAAGAAAGAAAAACCCCTGCACCAAAACTGGTATACTATATACAAGAATATTCTCTTTTCCTGACTCTATTCATGAAGGATGCTTTTAACTCTGCTCCCTTCTCCAGTTTCCTTCCTTCCTTCCTTCCTTCCTTCCTTCCTTCCTTCCTTCCTTCCTTCCTTCCTTCCTTCCTCTACTATAAACAAATAACTAAATGCACATATAAACAGAGAAAAAGTATAGTGATAATATTAAATCCCAGGTTTCAGGTTTTCAGGACCAATTATATATATATTCCTCACAGTTACTCTTTCACAAAGCCAGACTTCCACTTCCATTCAGCCCTGTGCCGTAAGCTACTTGTTTGACACTGGAACAGCTCATCACTGTTTCAAACTTCTTCTGTCCAGTTACTAGATTGATAATTTCCCTCTGTGGCTACGTTTTCTTCAGTAAGGTCTCACATCCACCACCATCACCTCTTGCCTCAAGCGGATCACTTGCACAAATCCTGGCTTCCTATATTCTGTTTGTTTCTTATATGCAATTTATCAGCAAAATATATTCTACCTTTTTGATAAACCTAAAAGTTAGTTTTCATTTTTTTTTCATAAACTAAGAGAAACTACAAGCATCAGCCAGCAGTTTCTGAAAACTTCTTTTTGTTCTTTCCTTGTTCTTTGTTATTTTTTTCTTTAAAAAGAAGCACAAACATACCGATTGCAATCTGCATCTGAAAGGGGCAGGAGATGCTTTATAATCGTTTTGTCTCAAGGAGAATTTACTCTACTACGAATCGCATTCTAACACTGAATTTTTCCAACCTTGGCACTGGAGGAAAATACCTCATTCTCAGCGTTACCTGAGAATATAGTCTCATTTAACTAACTAAATGAGAATTATCTGTTAAGAGAGGGGTAACTTGAACAGCTCTCATTAAATTATGAACAACATTTGCCACAGATTTCTATGGGAGTTGGTTGGCCAAACTCCCCTCCCCAATTCTGCTGCATGGTTATATCCGTGTCTTGTTTTTTTTTCCCCTGGCAAATTAAACAAACAAAGAAGCAAATAAATATTTTTTAAAAAAAATCCCTAAAATCCCATTTATTTGTACTAGATGTACTTGAAAAAAAAACCCGTATTTCTGAAAATGTTTTGAAAAATAAGATAGCTGTGTGATTTTTAAAAGAAGATTTTACACCGGGGGAATTTGCATAAAGATGTGTTGGGTATGCTTGTCACTTTGAGTTGTTTGTAAAAGTAATTAATAAGGGCAGGATACAAATAAATGAAAGCTGTTTGCATCAGAGAAATGCATTTGACTAAAAATTATAGAAAATTGCATAATGTAGGTTTCTTAGGGAATTTACATCAAACCTATATAGAGAATATACAGTGGGGATTACAAGACTCCAGATATTAAGAAACAAGTTTCTTGATAAAACAGTGGCAGATTTTAAAAACAGATTTAAAAACTCATTAAAATGACAGCAGAATACAGCATTACTTGTAAAGACAATCATGCAGCCCAGCTTTCTACTTAGTTACATATCCCTGATTCATGCAACTTGGTCCTATTGATTTAGCTAATTTGCTTCCTTGTTTTAAATATTTGTTACATGCCGGGCAAACCATTTCCTGTGTCCCTTGGAAAACTCAGCACTAAATTTAAGTTAATTCTCTCTCTTTCTTCTCTCTTGAATGTGACATTCTTTTGCTATAGAGACAGAATTTTACTTCATAGGTGGGTAAAGTTTAGGTATCAAAAAGATCACTTCTGAATCCTGTTCCAATCCTCATGCCATTCACGGTCATTTGCAAATGAAAGTCTTTGTTTTTCCACTGTTGAAATGCTGCTGCCTCGACTTACTCCAGTCAAATGGCACTTATTAAATACTTTAAGCATAAAAAGTACTGTCAGAAGTAAAAGCATGTTTAATTCATTAGTCTAGTACATGAACTCCTGTTAACAAGGTCTTGGCAATTTCCCTTCGTCTCCAATCCAACAGAGATACATTAACTGAAGACTGTAGCATTCTCGGTTTGTAAGAGGAAAAGTGTTTTCTTTTAAATTAATTTTAAAGCATTCAATAAATTTGACAGATAGGAATTAGTAGATTAAAATGAGAGCAGCAACAACAAAAACTTTGTTCAACTCTCTCTCTCTCTCTCTCTCTCTCTCTGTGTTTGATGGTGAAGAGCAGTGGGAATACTTTGATGTTTTAAAAAAGTATAATGACATGGTATAAATCCATCTCAAAAAAAAAAAAGTAAAAATAAAAATAGAATGCTCACTGGGGATGATGGGAATTATATTCTAGCACACCTGAAGGGCATCCAAATGGGGACCCTTTTTGTTCCATACACTTTTGGAACAATTAGAAACCAAACCGCAGAGATCCCCTTTGATCTGATGATCATGGTGCTGCTCCATGTGATAAAGCCAAAGCTGCTGTAGATTCTCTCCTTCCCTTCCTTCCCCCTCTCAGAATCTTTACCAACATCCCTCCATGCTGCTGATTCTAGCTAGAACAGACAGCCCAGTAACCTATGGCTTGCCAACATGCTTCTTTCCTATCTTTTTATGCTCTCTGACTTAAGCTGCTATTTGGGATATACCCTCACTGCTGCCAAATGCAGGTATGAAGTGAACGCTTACATGAATTTGAAGTACCACTTGGAACGGAGTATAATGTTTAAATCATGAGGAAGCATAATGGATCACTGAAAGGCTTGTATTCCAAGAATCATTGCTTCCACTATGGTAAATGAATGTCTAAAGAGATTTTGTCAAGAAGGTAGGAGAACTGACCTTGAGTTTTTTGCACCAATCTTAGCAATAAGACTGATTTGTATTCACAGGAAGAACTCTCTGGTTACACCAAAGAGCATCAATGGCCACTTTCATTTAGAATATGTAGAGAGAGAAATCTTTCCCTAGCCCTAATCAGAATATTTGGATCCTATGTAAATTCAGGACTAGAATTAAAGAAACAGTATGAAAATGTTGGGGGTGCTTATATTAACATACTCTACGAACTTATAATTTTTTTTAAAAAATGATCCCAATTCCTGCTGTTATTTACATATCTTTTCTCAACTGCCTACATTTCTGCCCCACTTTATAGTGGTAGCTACTGTATATCCAGATATAATTTAGTTAAATCTATTGACTACCAGCAAAAACTGCTGGACTAGAATCCTATTGAATATTTAAGAGTAAATCCAAAAATCAATTTCACTTTCACTGAGATCCAGAGGCATGTTTTCTCCAAAGCATGAACATATCTACCAACAAAAGAAAGACAGGCTACAGTCTGCAGTTTACAAACACATTAACCCATCATAGCTTCTTTTAACTGGTGCCAATCTGCAGATACTATAACAAAGCTATGCACACAATGAACATTTCTGTGAAAAAGTATTCCCAACTTTATGTAAGCAGAGCATCTTTTTTGACACATAAAGGAACCTGGGGAAAAAAAGTCTAGCTGCTTTAATGAATAGCAAAGCGCTACAGTACTTGCCTGGGCTCCAAATGATTCTTATAAATCAGTTCTGAAGCATGCACAGTACTGATCTGTAAGATGTATTTCCAGGGAAACAATAAATGTCTGAATGAAACAATGTTGACATGAAGGCCCAAGAAAACAGATGCAGTTTACAAAAAATATTTCAGCTTCCTGTTCCCGTTCCACAAGACATAGAGAGCTATAGCTACAGACATATATTACAGCAGAAAGACAATGCAGGTGATTTTAAATTGAGAGCTATGAATTCTGACAATAAGGAAACTAATCATTATGGTAATGCAACACATGAGCATAATGTGTATACATATTTGTTTGTGTGTAGGTAAGTATGTAGGTATGACTACTAGAATTGTCCTTGGAAAAGTTATGAGTTGTTGCAGGGGACAGGTTGTGGTGTTGAATGTTTGTTCATGTAAGTATCAGGAGCTGGGCTCAACCTGATGGCTTATAATGTCAATAATGGATAATAATGATAAAAATGAAAATGATGAAAATAAATTTATTATGGTAATAATTATCCACTCCTGTTTAACCCCACCCATTTTTTCATCCTAGTTTTAGAAATGTAGCCTCTCTATCTGTTATGTTTCCTTTGACAATGTGGATAAATTGTAGGGAGAGGTGTGTCTTCCTCCTGCTTTTGTATATTCAATAGAGCCCATTTCCATCTCTTGCTAATGAAACAAGAGGAAACGTGAAGCTACCCCAAAATCTTTGTTGCTTGAGAGTTAGCAGATGTCTACCCATACAATGTTGGACTTCCTCTGAATACTTTTGAGATTTAGTCATGAATTTATAGCAAGTTCCTTACATTGAGCTCTTTACCACAAAAGTATGCAAAGGCATTCTTACTAGCTATTAAAGGTAAAAGCACTCTCAGGTCAATCTTGGCCTCCATGGAGTTTTCCTGGCTACATTATATGGTTTGTCACTGTGTTTTTCTGAGTTTTTTTTTTCTTTGCACTTCCCAACCTATTATAGTTATCTTTTATAAAGCTATAACATAAGCCAATTATGCATGACTTATCTCTCATAATTACTATCATTCTCTAGCAGCATCTGGTGACATGTCTGAACTCAGAAGCTAAGCAGAATCTTGATTAAAGATTTGGATGGGAGACCTCTGACTTTGTTGGCCAGACTGGGAAGATATCCCCCTCCCCAAAAAAGAAAGAAAATAGTGGAAGCCATTCCTGTATGCTGCTTAGGAAACTTCATGAATTTATCCACAAAATCATCAGGAATCAAATCCGTATCTGTCACAGCTACTGTAAGTAATCAATCAGATATAGTATGTGTATGAGAGGCATGAAGAATTTGCATTTAGTTTGTCAATTTGATAGGTAATGTGATGGGTTACAATGTGCCTTCCCAAAATCGTGTATTTTCTTATTTCTGATTTCTCCTGCCCTTTTAATAGCAATAACAATAGCACTTAGATTTATATACCGTTTCACAGTGCTTTACAGCCCTCTGAAAGCGATTTACAGAGTCAGCAAATTGCCCCCAACAATCTGGGTCCTCGTTTTATTGACTTCGGAAGGATGGAAGCCTGAGTCAACCTTGAGCCCTGTCAGGATTTAACACAGCAGAAGCAATTTTAGGCAAGAGGGGAGTCGGTATAATCAGATATACTCTCCGTGGGACTCAATACAATGCTTTCTTTGGCTCCAGCAGGCAACAAAGTTGTCTAAGAGATGACAGGAATTAATAGCTGAGCCAAGCAGGAGGATGTCACTTCTCTCCCTATAACTGTTTATCCATTGTTCCAGAGGGGGCATGATGGATAGTCCTTTTGAAGGGCAACTTCTATGACATGGTGGAATCTAGGTGTCAGGTCTGGAGTCCAGCCAGGAAGACTGATCAGCCTTCTGCTGAGGAAAGCAAGATCTGACTTGATCCATGATATAAATCAAGAGGAGACATTTGCAACCCTGAGGGAGATCATAAGCTGAAGGATCCCAATGAGTGCCATTTATCACTGTGGGATAGCAGCCGCAGCTTCCAAGCTGCTTCTCATCTGGACATTAACCTGAACAAGTGACCCATCCCAGCCCAATAAATCCTTAATCCATCTGAAGCGGTTGTGCAAGATCTTTAAAAATGTCACATTTTATTAAGATGTGAGGATTACAGCAGTGGTTAGGCAGTATCAGACTTATTGCATTTAATTATTAAATTACAAAGTGTTGGGCCACAAGAATTGTAACAAACTTTGTGTTGCGTTTTTCTCCTGCTCTACAATTCCAATCAACATAAGCTTGGATTTGTATGGTTATGCTTTCCCAATTAATTGTTTGTTGAAGGTCTGGGAACAGTGGTGTGTACAGATAAGAAAGGTGTTTAGCCTTCAAGTGAAGAATGACAGAGACTGAATGTACAATTTACCTTAGCAGTGCATGGCTGAGCGCCAATCATCTCTGTTGTAGAGTGACATCTACTGGTGCAGCTTCTGTAAGCAAACTAGTAACACGGGATGAGTATCCCTGATCAAGGGAAATACAGAGCATAGAGATTTATATTTCTCATTTCTCCAATATGCAGTTCTTCTTCACAGGGAATGGTAAACACTGTCATTTCCTCTCCAGCTTCCAGCACAAGTTCACTTACCTCATTAACCATCATTCACACATCATCACATTTCTTTCTGTCTAGAGTCCATAAAATATTATACACTATTACCAACACTTACAATGCTCAGGGATGCTAGGCAAGCTCCATGTGACATAACCAATACAAATCATGCCTCCTGTTCCAAGGAATTATCTATTTGCTATTATGCTTTATTATATGGATTTCACCATATATAGCTTCTTCAGTTCCAAAACAGTATAGCAAAAGTATAGCAAATCAATTATTATACAAGTAAATGATGACAGGTACTTGGGTATTTTCTGGCGATTATATAGACTGACAATCAGAATAAACCAAAATACAAGAATGCAAGAATCTGTTGAAATTGAGAATTGTTGACATGGCTACTGAAAATCAAATGCTCACTCCTCTGGACAATGTAGTATTGCTGAAAGGAAATTTGAGAAAGAGTACAAAGCTGGTTTTCAAGTTTTGGCAGTGATGTCTCGGGATTTCATATGATTCAGATTTTGAAGTGAAGTGACTTGTTCTACTGGACTGAGGAGTGGATAAAAATACAGTCACTTCAGAAATTTCTCAACATTCATCATTCTGCAGCACAGTTCTTGGTTAAAAACATTTGAAATTAAGTATTAAACATGTACTTAAGGGCACAATGCCCCTAATTTATTCATATGAAGTCTTTCCATGCTGCTTTTCATTATAGAAAATCCTGGAGTTGTTATAAAAATGTAATTTAGAAATGTGCACCTTGAAAGATAAGATTATTAGACTTTTTATTTTGTGTTAAAATATATTAAAATGTCAAAAATATCAACTGTTATGCAGATTAAAAAAATACCCACTGATTAGTGCAGAGGTGGAGCAGACTAATGACTAATTTGCATGAAATCAAGCTTAAACTGGTCCATTCTCCATACTGAGAATTTGGATCTGGTTCAAGAAGGATTCTGTGTGATTCTGGGCATTTCAATAGAATTCCTCTCCCACTATCAGAGAACTAAGTATGGTAAGTGGAAAAGGAAAGGACTTTAGCGAATCAGAGAATCCATCTTTCAATTTTGCTAAAAGCCAGGCTTTCATAGACTATACAGGTAGTTAGGGATTTGAAATTACTGATCAGTATTGTGTTGACGAAAGCTTAACACAATACAGGAAGTCTAAATTTAAGCTTCTTTAGAAAATAATGCAGATAATGGAGAACTCTCTTAAAGCAAGATAGGGAAATTGTGCAGAACATGGTTTGTAGAATTCTTTCCACCCCTTTGACTAGCAGCTTCTTTCTGGGTCATAGGTCCCACAGAGTGGGGATTAAGAAGGGAGCTATTGGCAGACTTCCAAGCCACTTGTTACCTGTGTCATCTAGAAGAATAGAATAGAATAGAATAGCAGAGTTGGAAGGGACCTTGTAGGTCATCTAGTCCAACCCCCTGCCCAAGCAGGAGTCCCTACACCATTTCTGACAGGTGGCAGGATGCATTTGTGGATTTTTTTTTCATGATTTTTTTCCCCTCCACAAATCTGGTTCAATCAGGCCGATATGCAGACTTGTTCTTTGTTTGCTGATGTATCTCCCTTACCCCACCTTTGGACTCAGACGGTTCTGTTTTTGGAGTTACGTTAGTGGCTGAGAGACAGACAGATGGACAGAGCCCTGAGTCCCTGCCCATCCTTTCTTCCCAACATTCTGCTGGGTTGGCCAGAGTGTCTAATGTCAATAAATAGCACCAGTGATACAGAACTAAGTTTTCCCTAAGTTAAGATTTAGAACCAATTTAAAAATAGACTTACAACCAATTAAAAAGTATTCTTGAGTTTAATGAGATTCACTAAACAGAACACTGGAAGCTAGTAGCACATTTATTTATTTACTTTGGAGCCCTCCAGCCAATGTCTGTCTGTCTGTTCCCTTCTATTATGCTAAGTGAATGATGTGGAGACCTCTTTTTAAGAAGTTAAAGCTTAAATTATTCCAAAGAAATTTAAGGTAGGAGGAAGCAAGGGAAGGCTGAAGTTCCCTTGGAATACTGGCAAACATCAGTCCCTTTATATTGATAGCAGAGACAACATTAAATTATCATTTCTTTGCAAGGATAGGATAGGATAAGAAGTCTAATTTATGAAAAACAACTTCTCATGTTCTCATTTGTTTTGAGTAAGAGATATTCTACTGTTTCAGTGGGTCAACCTCTCTTGTACAGCCTTCCATTCCATCTCCTCTACTTTCACCTCAGATGGTAATTTTGTTGATCAAGGAAACAATGTGCAACTTTTGGAATTAGCTGGCTGATGGAAGACGGGCTTCAGCTGCGTGTTTATTACCCCAGAAGACATTAGAGGTAGCAGGGGTACATTCAGCCTTTGACAGTCTTGAAGTATTTAAAATAATCTTTCTTCTGATTTCTGATGGGAAAGAAAAGCAACAACTCTCCCTCCCTCAAGTAGAATAACAATCCAACCAAGCTGTGTGAGCACTAGAGTCAAAAACAGTAGCTGCATTATAGAAACCTATTACATCCCTTACACAAGGACAGCTTTGGCAGAACTGAAGTGGGTTTCCTTGCTGTTTTAAGTACCATCTGAATCACTCATGTACTCAGCCACTGTGTAGTGCCTTTAGCTTTCAAATCTGTGCATCACCACCACCACCACCACTGTGAATAATTAAAGAAAGTGCCCTTTCCTCTATGTAGCGTATATTGTGTTTTTGTGAAGAACAGCGATGGGCCTCCTCCATTTACTAACAAATGTGCATTTCACTGGCTGTGTCTTTCAGTCCATTGGGCTACTACACACTCCTGCTAGGATGAAAAATAACTATGATCTAGGATTTTTCAAAAGTGAACCAGCTGTTTCTCTGACCTCCCCCCCCCCACATCCTATTAAGACAAGTTGCTCTAATTTTTCTATTAAGATAAGTTACTACCATCAAGGACACTTCCATAGAAAGACACCAAAGCAGCTCGAAACCTCCATGTTCTGGCATATACATTGGCTGCAAAGCAACTTGCTACAGTTTAGCTGAAAAGAAAAGAAGAATGGCCAAAGCTCCGTTTTCAAGCTGAAGACACCGGAGCCCTTTGGGGCTTGAAAGTGGTCTGTTTTCAGGGAGGCTTCTTGTCGCGGCTCCTTTTCTACGACTGAGCTTGGAGTTTATTAAGCCTTCTAGTCGGTTTCACAATCCCAACAAAGGGGTGGACTGTCTCCAAGTAGCCTTTATTAGGAAACCCCATCTTCATCTTTCCAGTCAGTCACTAGCCATTTTAACAAGCCCCAGTTTAACTTGGATTTCAGCAGCTGAAAAAAGTATGTGGCTGTGAAACATCAGTATCATGCTACCCTTACTGTTATCAGTGGGAATGACAGGCTCCTCTTAAGAGTTTTGGAGAAATGATCAAATGCACTGACATATGTTGGAAAGGCAGGGAGAGGGATAGCAATGAATTTCCTCCTCTTTGTGTGTGGATTTTTGTACTCCATAAGCTGCCAGAGCTTTGGAGGTAGCATCTTAAAGAGAATGGCCTTGGGCAATACGTACCTCTGCATGTTCACGTGAACCTGAAAGCACACGGGGAAGTTTGCGTTTTGTGTATCTGTAGATCCTCTGCATGAGGATGGAATAGAATTTGACATCTGAAGATTGTCAGTTTTCCAAATTTGATTGCCAAGAGTTTTAGTTGCCTTTACGTTTGCAAAGTTTATTAGAGTGTTCATCAAGGATGATTCAGAAAGCAGAAAGAATCCAGGCCATCAGAGGCACCAGTATTTGATACATCAGTGAATTAATCTCCTTCTCTCCTCTTGGTCTTATATTCCTTCAATCTTTTTCCTTCTTGGTTTCTGCTACCCCAGTCTGTGCCCAAAATGCAAGCTTATTTATTGCTGAACATGTTATTTTCAGCAATTGAAATAGGATTAAAAACAACCCCTACTGACATGTTTATGAAGCAGAAGAGACACAGCTTTGAAAGATAAGATGCTCTATTACAGGGGTCTTCAAACTTGGCCCTTTTATGACTTGTGGACTTCAACTCCCAGAATTCCTCAGCCAGCATGCCTGGCTAAGGAATTCTGGGAGTTGAAGTCCACAAGTCATAAAAGGGCCAAGTTTGAAGACCCCTGCTCTATTATGATGAAACCAGAACAATGAAAGAAACATGCAGAAACCAGAAAAATGAAAGGTGTGGCATATGTCAAAGTATCAGACTTTTTTATTAGAAGGTCTATCCCAGGTGGCTAAAGAAAATGAATTAAGCTTAATGAGAAACAGAGAAAAGAAGGGAAGATTTGTGCTCCCAGCATGTATGCATATATTTTTTTTAATTTACTTCCTCAGGTTCAGCAATGTGTGTGTAGCTCCCCCCACCTTCCTAACTCAGCATTTCTGAATGTGCCTCCTGACCTTAACCTGAGAATCCAGTCAAGCTTCTCTTGACAGAAATTATATTAATGCTGCTTTGTGGATCAGTTGACCTTAGGTGTCTCTGCAAAATCGAAACAGGCCACAGATCACACTTTCTTCAAAGAAGAGGTGATCCAAAGGCTTCTTGGCAAACTTTCTTCAGGTGTCTGTGGCCATAGCTGCAGAGGAGTTGACATTGTGGTAAAGCAATGCATATCCAGTCCAATGGACTGCAAATGGCCCAGATTGGCAGGAAGAGGACACAACTCATCAGATGATTAATAAGTTAAGATTTAGAGTGCAGGTGACTGCAGCCTTTGTGTGTCCTCTAGAGTTCCCTCTAGAGGCTTGACATTCCACAAAAACAGTTAAATTCTTGTGCTTCTATTAGCTTGCCTGCTTTCCCCCAGAGGGCAGATTCAATACTAGTGAAAACAAGTGATTTGCTTCCTGTGCCTGTCTGAGAGGTTTTCTGGGTGAGGGCAGCATGTGTATGTGCCTCCTTTAGGACTCAAAATGCTGATTAGTCTTGCTGTTGTGAATTACAACGGATAACAGAATAAAACAAGAGCTTGAGTGCTTACATGCCCTCCCCTCCTCAAATTCTTCATTAACTCATGAGACGGCCTTAAGCAAGCCCCACTCTCTCAGTCTCAATCCTCTCCTGCAAGTAGATGGAGAGGAGGCATCACTGACATCTTGTCCCCAGGCAAAGGAACTGGTACCGTGGTTGTTATTTTTGCAATGCAATCTTTTGCAAACTGCCTGGAGAATCATTCTGAGTGAAAAGTGGGATCTGGACATCCAAACAATATGTACAATTTGCAGAGATGAGAACTGTCCCTGTAAGGACATTAAAAATTGAACCCTGGAAAATTGTAACTTGCCACCTTGGTTCTAGCACCATGCATTGGGATCCACAGAGCCACTCTCTTTCAGTGCGGCAAACCTTTTAGCAACTCTTATGTGTGTGGCGCATTTCACAGTCTCCAATGTGTGTCATTTTCTGTTATGATTTACACAACCAGAGAAACAGATCTGTGATGCAGGAGAAGAAGCAGCCTTCCT
Source organism: Azemiops feae (assembly GCA_023970755.1). Taxonomy (NCBI): domain Eukaryota; kingdom Metazoa; phylum Chordata; class Lepidosauria; order Squamata; family Viperidae; genus Azemiops; species Azemiops feae. The sequence continues at coordinate 2,664,166 of JALGBA010000683.1, forward strand.
CAAAAGCCTGCATTATGAAAAGGTAAGCCAAACCTTATTTGATTTTTTTTTTTTAATCCAGCCTTTATTATTTTTTATAAATAACTCAAAGCAGCAAACATACAAAATACTCTTCCCTCCTGTTTGCTCTTATGAAAATTCTGCAGAGTTGTGGTAGATATGTTTCAAATTTCACAATGGAGCATTTCGAGACATGGCAGCAGAATATTGCAATGAGGGAGAAAAATAATAGCTAAATGTCTAGCATTTTACCTCAGTTCAGAAGTCAGGATAAACACACACTCTCTCTCATTCTCTTTTGAACATGATGGAACTTTCTAAATCTCTGCCACACGGATATAAAGACTTTCTTGTGCCATCAAGAAACAAAGCCAGAATGGGGACAGCTGAGAAACCTCAACTTCAAGCCACCATAAAAAGGGCAGCTTACGTCCTTTTGTACTGTCACAATCCACTGTAAGCTGCTTCCCCCTCCCCCCGCTGTCAAATCTTCAGATGAAAGAGCGGGCACATCAGAAGAGCTGGCCACCAGAAGCAACAGATAAATCTACCTGGGAATTCATATTCTAGTGACCTATGTCCCTTGTGTATGCAGCTTCACAATGCATAAATAACTCACTCACTTTATTCTTGGAGTTGCCAATAACATCTCCCAAACAAATCATCCAGTCCCAGGGAAACTGGAATTTTAACTGGAGTGGCCTGCAACAGGAGGACTCCTAAACATTAATCCTAAGTCTTAGAGTTATTACTTTCCATCAAACTCAGAAATTGGGGACACACAGTCTTCTAAAGATCTTATACTTTATTTAAAAAGCCAGAATATAGAGTGTGTCCACGGGAGCCAGGGACGAATAAATAAAATAAACCTGCAGCTTTAAATTATCTTTTTCCTTTAGAGACATATCAATAATGCAGCTGTGTCAGAGGGCCATCTTTTTTTTTTTTTCCTAACCAAAGCATATGTTGTAAAGCTCAGTAAAGTACTATAAACAAAAATTTTGGTTAAACTGAGGCAATTCTTATACAGAACTGATGAGAGATCCCAATTCCTCACTAGCAGGATCAAGGATTTGGCCCCCACACTTGCTTTTACATAAAAGTTGGACATTTCCCATTGGACCCTTTAATACAGACAATACCAACTTGTTTTTCTCTGCTTCTAGAATTAGAATCTACCTCATCAGTAGAACCACAGGTGTCAAACTCGCCACGTCACATAACATGTCGCGACATATCGTGACTTTTTTTGCATTGTTGGAGCAGGGGTGGGCATGGCCTCCGTATGAGGCAACCACCCCGTGGGCCAGCAATTTGACACCCCTGAGTAGAACCATGTCCACTTTGCAAAAAGAAAAGTCCCCAGATTAATTGCAGAGTCTCTAGGTCAGAGTTTCTCAATCTCAGCAACTTTCAGATGGAGGGGCTTCAACTCCCATAATTCCCTAGCTAGCATTCCATTTATGGTGATAAAATGGATGGCCAATAAATTTAATAGATCATTAAATAAGTAAAACTTATGAGGAAATCTATAAATTCTGATAAATTCAAACTTTAGAAGAAAACAAAACAAAAACATGAAATTATAAATGCATCTTTTTACAAACAACATTATGGAGCATTGGAAGGTTGACAAGACATAGGCCTTCCTACATAGATTTGGTCATCTCTTGTCTTGTATGCATATGCTGATTCTACCTTTGGCGGCTGGAAACCTAATCTGAACAGCTGGTTAACCATGGAAGAAATAGCAAGAAATGGCTATGTGGAGGAAGGGCAGCTGGAAACTGAAGCCAAGAGAAGTCCACAACTGAATAACATACACTTGGTCATGCACAATCAAAACAATGGGTTTGATGTATATGCCCACCTTGCAAGAGATCCGACTCCATTCAGTGGGACTTATTTCTATGTAAGCAGGCGCATGCAGGCTTGAACTACAGACAGGATATCGTGTATTTTACTCCATGCAAAAAGATACCTTCCAAGGCAAAGCCTGTTTTTAAGCAAAAGGGAAGAAGAAAAGGGTTAACTATCAAATGCTTCTGTCCTCTATGAGGGAAGTAATGACCAAAATATGTCTAGAAATAAGTATGGGTGGTTTGTGTGTGTGTGTGTGTGTGTGTGTGTGTGTGTTTGTGGAGGGAGAGAGAGAGAGAGGAGGAGAGAGAGCTAGAGAGGCAGAGAGAGAGAGAGAGAGAGAGGAGAGAGACGAGAGAGAGAGAGAGAGAGAGAGAGAGAGAGAGAGAGAGAGAGAGAGAGAGAGAGAGAGAGAGATTCAAAAAATCCTTAGCTTGAGTTAGGTGTATACGATAATCTAAGAGAAGGAACTTTTGACTCAAAGTCATGAAGATAATTCTAGAACTAATTACCGCTTCAAGCAGTGGAAGGACGATACAGGACAACTGACCTTTTTCCTTCCTGTAATACTAGTTATCTTGTCCTATAAATTTGCTTCACTTTCCAGGCATACAAGATCTGATCTTTTCAAACATGGAAGAACAGCCAGGTGTGCTAGCTTCTTTATCCTAGTAGCCTTTCAGGCTGTTCATGGATTAGAGTTGCTGCTTATGGGATGCAAAAAATGCAAATGACTGGTAGGTGGCAGCAAAGAGCTAAAGAACTCTGATAATTTGCCGCCTTCAGATTGGGAGAATCCACCTTACACCTTGGATGCTGCTTAAACAGTATGGCACTAAGAGGAACCAAATCTGCGCTCCTGCAGCCTTCTCCCACATCTTAAATTCTACCCCTACAGATTTTCATAACTTCGAATTATTTTTTCTCTTTCTTGTTCTCTCATCACCTACCCCCAACCGTCCTTTTTAACATTTTTCCTAATAAAGAGATTGAAGCTCTTCAAGGGGTATGCGTTACCTAATCTTTATAACACTCTAAGGTAGAGTTCAGAGTCTTTTTCTTTTGATCAACATATTTTCTGTGGGGGTCCCCACTATGGGGTAATTTCTGCAAGATACCAAGTCTTCATTGTTGTAATAAAAAGTTGGGTTCAAAGCTACTCATTACATACAACCACAGAAATCCCTGTACCAACTCAACTGAGAGTAAGTTTCATTAAATGAAACCTGACTGATTTCTAAGAAAATATTCCCAGGATATCCTAATTCTAATAAAAAGCCTAATTGTAATTTCTTCACTTGTCCATGAAGACTGAAAGCTGATGCTAATTAGGGGTGATTCATTGACTTCTTTCCTGATTATTGCTTTATAGCTACGCCTGGGCTTGGCATTCCTATATTCAGTGTGGCTTTCCTTCAAGCAAATGTACTTAGATCTGCAGACCTTGTGTTATTTAACATTGCATTATGTTTCATTGTACTCTGCACTACAAGATACTTGTCTTCTGAGAGTGGATGCTTTTCTGGCCAAAATATTATCACCTGTACATATAAAGAAAATAGCAGCAGCAATGGGGGAAAAAACTTAAAAGGTTACATGGAAACTATGGGGAAAAGGAAGCCCAAGCGGTTTAATGAGAACTGAAGATGTGCTACATGAAATGTCAAAGGACGCTTCGATTCAACCAAGCTTTGCAGCACATTGAGGCATCTTCCATTCACAAATGGAAACACACACTACAGTTTTGAAGCAGTAAGATGAAAGAGGTGATTCTGAACCATACTGCAGTTTTTTCCAAACTTTGGTGGTCCATCTGGGACTGTTATAGAGGACATTCCATGCTATAACTTCATTGAGAATAAATACTCAGGGAGAAGGTGTGATGGAGCTAGCCCAGGGGTAGGCAACCATGGCTCTTTTATGACTCGTGGACTTCAACTTCCAGAATTCCTGAGCCAGCCATGCTGAGGGGAAAGGGAGAGGTTTCCAAGCTGAGCCATGCTGGCTCAGGAATTCTGGGAGTTGAAGTCCACAAGTCATAAAAGAGCCAAGGTTGCCTACCCCTGAGCTAGCCCATGTACTGCATTTCATCATCTTATTCAAATCTCTGCACATCAGGAATATTTGGTGCAGCAAGGTAACATCCCTTTAGGTTTTCTTCCCTTTCCCCAGCTCTCAGCTACTTTACTTTATTAACCCCAAGGTTTAACTTCCTTGCTCTCTTCTTCCAAGGAAATGTTACACATCTGGACAGGTTCCTCCAATGTGGCTGGTAGTGGAATTCAGCTCTCAGCCTTCTGAACAATGAGCTCCAGACTGAGGGTCCTGGACAGACACACGGGGCAACCCAGGCAAATACATTCTGCATGACTGTGACAGTTCATATCTCTTGACAGTCAGTGACTAAATGCCAGGCTAACACAGGCTCTAGCCTCAACATTTGGTATTTTTAAGAAAAGGGTGCAGGAAAGGTCACTTGTTCTTTTCTCCAGTCCCTTTCACTTATTTCAGAAGCATTGCCTCTCACTGTGGCAGTCTGCTTCTGCTGCCTCTGCTAACTAAACTAGAATAGGGCCAGGATGCCACAACAGCGATGATTCAACTTCATGGCTATAATTCATTTTGCATCTTTGAAGACCACTGGGAAAATTCAGTTAGTGAAAAATGCTACAGCCCATGTGACTCTTTACACAGCTGCTATGGAGCAGGGTTGTCTACCACTATCCTTCTTAGTGCAATTCTAAGTGCTAAATAAATTCTTAGAGCAATTCTAAGGGGCTGAGTATCTAAGAGGCTGTGTTTCCCAGATAGGTTCAGCCTGTCCCGTCTGGGTAGCCTCACAACTCCCGTTGAAAGTCCCTTCCTATCCTAAGGTGAGATGGGAGGGGTCCTCATGACAAGTATTCTCCATGAAGGTGCCTTCCTTTGGAAAAGGTTGTGTTACCAAGACACAGGTAGTTTTCCAGGCCTTCCAGAAACATGTAAACCCTGTTTTTTTCTGGGTTGGGAATGTATTTGGGGATTAGTTCTAGGTGGAGCCTTTGGCACCAGAAATGACTTCATATTATTTGTATTCATTGTATTAATCATTATTAATTGAATTGTCAAGGTTTTCCTCCATAATTGGATTCTGTACATCATCTAGAGTTCTTTGGATTGAGGCAGTAAATAAATCCCATAAATAAATAAACAAACATCTCAGGCACAGATGAATCCTGTGACTAACAATGAGATTCTTCCCAGGAGATGACAAGATGGTTAACCAGTTCTGCCATCCTGCCTGTCAGTCCCCCAAATCCAACTATCAGAGACCGGAAAGCAATGACACCCTGTAAGACTCAGTTAATGCTCATTCTTTCAATTCCTAACCCAGAGAAGTCAATATAACTTACCCCACTGACGTCAGTGATGAGAGGTCTTTCTTAGGCAGGTCAAGATTGCCAATTAGCTTTGTGAGACCTCCTGGTGCTCAGTAAACTGCACAGTTGCAGGCACCAACCCTTATATCCCACAAAGACAACTTATGCTCTTCTTCAACATCATGCCTAGTCTTGATCCCAGAAAAGCAAATGGAAAAGCTCTGAAGGTTTTTAAGCAGTTTTTGAAAGTATTTTTAAAGAAGAGGTAAAATTCTTGCTGTCTTGGTTCAGAATAACTAAGTCTCTTTGTTGGACACTTTGAGGCTGACATTTCTGTCCTTCCTCAGTGTCTATTATCCCTTCATTTTAAAAAGGGTGAATAATTCAGCAATTTATTGTGGTGAAGATATGCAGCTGAAATTGGGTGGAATTAAACTGTTCTAAATAGTTTATAATTCCTGCTATTTTCAGCCCGTGTTTTTTCAAAAAATGAAGCAGCTACTGGCATTTTAATACTTCCCCATTACACCTATAAATGAATCTTTTTCTAATAGGAACACTACAATCTTTATTGAACAGGTTTTCTCTCTAACAAATTAAATTTGAATCATGTCCTCTTTGATTGTTAAATCTCCATTCTGCGATGAATTGGACCAAATTCATATAGGCCTAGACTTAATAGCTACAAAGCAATGTTCTGCTGTAAGTTCCACTTGTATTCCCTTCTGGGATCTATCAAGTTAAACATGAGGGGAACCTGCATTTAATATACCAAACCCCATCAGCAGATGAAGTGTACTGACGTGCAATGAGACCCTGACCTCCAGTGAGGGAAGGAAAAATGCAGAAAAGTATTTGTGTCCTAACTTTACTTGAAAGTTCTTTCTACAGAATTGTCTGTGATTACTCATTCAAACATTCAAGACATCACTTGCCTCTGCTGTCATCAAACAATGAGGAGGTATGCAAGTGAGGGTCAAATTAAATTTTCTATCCATCTATTGAATTACAGAGAATTCAAGATACATGCTCTGATGAACCCAAGAGTTTGCAAACTCTTGTACACACCACCAAGAATCAGAATCCTAAATATATTTAGTTGCATTTAAATCAATAGATTTTGGCTGTATTTAATATCGCTGAGGATCAGCCTCTCTCCTTCCCAGCTCATCATATACATATTCTTTTACAAAGAATTGCAAGAGGAAAAAATCCTCTTGTCCCAATAAATATACTTCACAGAATCAAGTGTAATAGCGGTTAGTGGTGGGTTTTTTTTTTGCAACTGAGTTTTGCAAGCCTCTCAGATGGCAGCATGCCCTCAAATCGACTGCCATTCTCCTCTCAATGGTGTCCTTGCAAAGACAGGCTGGAAACAAACTGTGTGCATCAGCTGATTAGTACTAAGATGATCACTCAAACATGCTAGGTTTCTGAATCGTGGACTGATGAGTGGGAACATGATAGTCAGCCTGCCCAAAGAAGAACTAAGCCCAAGTCATGACACTTGGATAAGCACTGCTCACCTCAAAGGCACTGCTGTTTTATAAAGAGAATGCAAACCTACTCAGCAAGTTCCTCTTCTATGTTTTTCTGATAATGCAGGAAAAGTCACTAATTGACCTTTTGTGACATAATACCAAGAACTCTACCCATTTCATTGGGGAGAAAGAGATGGATATTTTCTCCATCATCACTGTAGGTTTTTAGGAACAGGCTAGACAGTCACTTGTCTGAAATGGTATAGGTTCTCCTGCTTGAACAGGGGGCTGGACTAGAAGACCTCCAAGGTCCCTTCCAGTTCTATTCTATTCTTATTCTAACATATATGGCTGTGTTTTTATTCCTACCATCCCGTTTCTACTCCTTTCTTCTATCTCCTCAACTGGCAAAATATACAACTGCAAACTCTTTGCATGGAGATCTAATTTATGTTCCTGTTGCTTACTTCATTTTGTATAAGCCCAGGTATATTTACAACCTATTGTTAAGACTAGCTGGAGAGGGTGCCCTGTTTGTCAGATCTTTCTGGCATTCAGGAGAGAAACTTCTTCGACATTGCCCAAGGCTATGGAAGGCATGGAACTGTGCTTGTTTTGGCACCACTTTCTCAATGTTCAGGAATTTTAAGGGTCTGAATTGTTAGATTACTTTAGTACTTAATGTTATTGATTATATTCATGTTGTTAACTTTTTGTGCTTTGCTTTTGTTTTAAATTCTTTTAGCTTTCTTCAGGTGAGCCCTATCATCCGACAGACACCAAGCACTGTGCCTTGAGCCCATGGGAATTAAAGAGTTTGTGGCAAAAAAAGTAAAAATAAAAAAATAGTTTCCATTATTCAATATGGATCACATATCTTACATGTGCAAGCCCAGGATCGAAACTCTTTATTCCATCTAATTTCATTCATGTGATGCAACATGGATTATCCATACTAAAGATGGCCATGAATATTAGTAACGTTCTGTAATCTTAATCTTCCATATATAATGTCACACATAACATTTTGCTATTCATTAACAATCAGTTAAGGTCAAATATAAAAATGTATCCACCCAAGGGCCTACAAAGGAACTGTCCAGGTTTTCCCTTAATCCAGCTTTAAGCGTGCACCAGAATAAAAAGGTGGAGTATAAATCAACCTGAGGCCATCCATCAGTCAAATGGCCACATATAGATAATAATGGCAGTCACAGTGGGAATTTGGGACACTCTGGGAAGAGATATGGCAGAGTGGAAAAGAGAACATGCTTTGTAAGCAGAAATCTCTGGTCTTCCAGGTCCGAAGGATCTAAAGAAATGATCCTCTGGAGAGATTTCCTTGGAAGCAGCTGTTCATCCCAATAGACTTGAGAGACGAACATCCCCAAAGCACGCAGCCTGCTGTGGGTAGTCTTTTTTCTAGCTCCATCAAAGAGGGTTAAACCTTAGCCATAACAATGAATAATGTTACGTTCTGATTTGGGTTTCTGACACGCAGAGTTTTAATGAACAAAGTTTGCTAATTTATTTTTATTATAGTACGACTGAACTATGCTCCTTTGTTTCTGAACCAGCTTAATTCTGCTTTGTTGGGTAGGCAAATGAAATTTAAAGAATACAGAGTAGGGGCAAGAGCCAAAGTCTCTCTCTCCTTCGTGCCCTGGGAAGAGACAGAAGACAGAATTATAGATCTCAAACCCGGTTAACTCCCAAGAGCCATCTGGTAATGCCATCTGGGTCTGAAACTCCCAACCTGCTACCCCCTTGTGGTTACTGGATGCATTGCAAGTCAGAGACTCCATCATCAGGTCTCACTCAGCGCATCAGTGCTCATGATGATCTGGAATACAGTCTAATTAAAAATCATTTTAAAAAGGTTGTCCATATACCAGAGATGCCTCTTTTATTATTTTTAAATAATTTGTTTAGTCAGCTAAACACTGACTCTGCGCACCAAGAAATAACTGATATATACCTGGTAGGTAAATAATCAAGATGATATTCTTATTTTGAGAATACTTTTATAAATTCGCATTACAATAGCATTTATAATATCCTAAGTGAAATCATTCCTTTTGCAATATAGTCCCATAAGTGTTCTCCCCACATTCTTTATTCCTAAATATTTCAAAACACTGTAACTTTTAAAAATGTCTCTGATGCCATTAATTTCAAACTTGAAATCTGTTGAGGGAGTTTTAACTTTAAAATTAAATCCTGTCTGCTGTTGATAATCAAATGAGAAGCTTTAAATTTAGCAGCTTGGTTTGACAGTCTTAATATTTTTGTTTCCTTTAAAATAACTTTCTGTGGACAGACTAATAAGCATTCTTGGTTAATAAATGATGCACTAAATTCTGTCTGCAACATTTGAGCTGATTCTAAAAATGATGGATGGGGAAGTTTGGTGTCTCCTTTGTCTCCTTAGGACTGCTGTGCCTGTATAACATAGGTAACAAATCAAAAATAATCTAGCAATCAAAAATAAGCCTTTTCCATCTCCAAATGTTACTAATTAAGACAACAGCAAAGCACATGCTTTATATCCACGTTCCTTTGATGCTACAGTGTCCATTCAGGTTTGAAACAACATGGGAAACTATTGTGTTTAAACATGTCTGGATTAGAGTTCACATACATGGCTTAATATGCATTTAGGCACCCAATTGCTTTCTGGTTTGATCTGCAGCAGATGCTACTGTTCTGTGAAATGTCTTCTGCAATCTGCTTGTGTAGACCGCCGTTCCAAAATCACCGTGTTTTAATCCAAAATAGGACTCAACCAAAAAAAAAAAGAGAGAGAGAGAGAGAGGCTCTTCTTTTGAAAACTTCCAGTCAGAGCAAAGCCAGCAAACAACCTAAACGTAGCCTCTATTTGATGGTTTCTGAAGACAATTCAGATTCAGGAGCAACCTTAATTCCTCTATCACTATCATCTCTACTGCACTCCTTGATTGGCCAGGACTGGCCATGTAGCCATTCCCCTTCTTCCCAAAAATGTCAAAATAGCTTTTGTATTAGTAGGATATTGAGGAAAAGATGCCAGGATATATAACAGCAAATAAGCAATACACATTGTAAACAGGGAAAGGATGAAAATATGTTGTACCAAGTAATGTTACTTGCACTGGAAATGAATCCAACAAACATTCACTTAGTGAAATATAAAAATGCATTCCTGAATATTTGAGTAAGAAATCAATAGCATCACAGAAGTTTTTACCAAGCATAAAACTCTGCAGCTTAAAGCTTTATTTTGGCTATGGCCATCTTTTTGGTTCCATAGAAACAAGCATCAGAACAGATAACAAATGATCTATGAAAGCTCTCCCTAAACACAACGGGGATCAATATGAAGTGCCAGCTTATCTGTTCTATCTCCCTGAAAACCAACCACCATTGTCTGCGGGTTCTTCCACTTCTGTGGTAGCATCCAGAAAATACCAGTCAATCTGAGTAAGTAAAATTACAGGCAAAGTGTTGTGGTTTTTCTTGCATTTATACAGCAATCAGAGCAAAATATTGAAATTGGCTAGAAAAAGCATTCAGTACCCATTTCACTTTCTCATAGCTTCCTTGAAATTTATATGCAGCACTAACCATGTTTACCAATGACTTTTTATTTAAAAGGATCTGTGAAAAGGCTCAGGGATTTCTTTGTTTTCCTTTAAGACACTGATTTCATGTCATTAAAAAATACCCTTCTCCCTAATTCCTCCTTAGCCTTCTTAAACTCCATTTCTTCCATCCTTCAGTCAGGAAAGCTCTCTTCCATGATACTCTGCCAAAACACTGACGTTCCCTAGAAGCAGGACAACAGCAAGCTATGTTTATATACTGGAAATTGGGAGCAAATTCCCAGCACGTGATTATCACTTGCAGGTATCCTATTTTTAATGAGAAGCAGCATTACTCCTACAATTTGCTTAATGTCTTTCAGGTATTCCAAACAAAGGTTTAAGTCAGGGATCTTCAAACTTGGCCCTTTTATGACTTGTGGACTTCAACTCCCAGAATTCCTCAGCCAGGCAGGCTGGCTAAGGAATTCTGGGAGTTGACGTCCACAAGTCATAAAAGGGCCAAGTTTGAAGACCCCTGGTTTAAGCCTTTAAGTCTTGCTCACCCATGATGCTGCATGTAGGATGTAGGCTGAAGATAGGTAGTTTTACTGTATAAGGAGCTTTGCCATGTGAATGGCAACCTTGTGCTTTTGTCATGGTTTGGACTGAATGGAAGTCAACGTGTCTCCAGCTGTATGTCCATACAGGCTTTCTCAATTAAGACATCTGCACAATGCATCCAAATACTTGGCATGGATATACATAACAGGGATATGGTGGGGTTGCTGATACCAATCCTGCATGACAGATAGTGATAATAAATTTATGTAATGAATAAATAAGGCTTCAAACCATCTGGACATCTCTCCCTGAAATTAAGGAAATTGACCCAAAATAAGCAGCACAAAGCCAAGAGCCTGAGATATACAAATCCAAGATATACAAAATCAGAACCATTTCCATGAATAGTCTTCTCTTATGTATACATAGCAAGAGAGAAGGAGAGAAAGGGGAGAAGAGATAAAAACTGCAATTCTGCAAGCAAGGCAGGAATATTTTTAGCCAACTGCAACATTGCTAACCAATCAGAAATCAAAAGTCACCCCCCCCAAGAAAAACCCCCAATCAATCTATTTATTTTGCTTTAACACTAATTTTCATAAGATAAAAGCAGCAGACAAGCAACCTATTCCCAAAATATGACTTTAAATAAATGTACATCTTGAAGAAATTGTGACGTTTTGCACTCTCCACACATGCCAGGCCAAATTAAGAAGCTGAGTTTCATTATCAACCTATTCTGAATTTCATATCTAGATCCCAGTCAACATTCCAGAGAATTAGCACTCTGCAAATTGGGGAAAAACACAGAAGGGTTTTTTTCTCTGAGAAGGGCCTCAGAGAGCTTACCTTTCCTATTTCAAATGTTCTTCCTGGAAGGGATAATTAGGGATCCCCATTGCAAGTAAAGTCAAGGAAAGGAAGTCAAACATGCCTTCTCTGTTGCTGTTTCATCCTATGCAATTCCTGACCTCCTGAAATATAGAGTATTCCAACTCTCCTTGCTTTTAATAAATTACTTAATAAGATCTGCCAAGCAGAGCCTAATGGTATGGGCATAGCTACCATGTAGATAATTAGATATTGTTGTTGTTTCTGTTTTTATTTGAATAATAAACTGCCTTAAATCCCATGAAAATAAGCAGCGTATAAAACCAGCGTATAAAATCAAGACACATTGTCATGTTTAGATTAAAAACAAATCAGTTAGTAAAGACAGAAAGTCTTATTATTGTAGCAGTGTACAACTCAAGGCCTTAAAACCGCAAGAGGTTCCAACACTCCACAAAAGTTCTGCCATTCCACAAAATTTTTGACTAAACTACAATTTTTAGTGTATCAAATTCCGAACTAAAGGCTACCTCTACTGAATTTCAATTCAACTGAGTTATAAAATACATTAAGCCAAACTACTTTTAAATTGTGGTACCTAGCATTTAAATCAATAGCTAAATTCAGCATTCCATTTGGAGAATGTGTACTGTACGTTTACTTCCTACATCAAACAAAATTCTCAGCAATTTCAAATTCAGGTGTTCATTCTGTGGACAAGACAAACATCTTCTAAATTTTAGCTTGTGAATCACCTAATCAGCCTTCCAACCTTCCGTGGTTGGTAAAATGAGGACCCAGATTGTTGGGGGCAATATGTTGATTCTGTAAATCATTTAGAGAGGGCTGTAAAGCACTGTGAAGCGGTATATAAGTCTCAGTCTATTGCTATTTCTCTTTTTGCCTTGCCCACACTGAAAGAGCAATCTAAGTGGGTCTATTCGGAAGTAACCCAGTTGAACTTTCTTTTGAGTCAGTATTATAAGTGAGTCAGTACAATGTCATAAATAATTTCACAGCCTTTCTAAATAATAGTAATATAGTATAATTGTGGTTTACTAACCCTAAATATATATATAGATGGCTAGACAGATGTCTTTTTATTTTATTTTAACTTACTGTACCTCTATCTTTAAATTTTAGATAAATAACATTTTCTTACTTCTAGATACATAGATTACATTGGTAATAATAGTGCTAATAATATTCCACACCATTTCTTTAGCTTATGCTTTATATTTGGTTCTCATTGTTTACTTTTAAACAGTTCATTAATTGTTTTGTTCTATGCTGGTCTTTGACTGACAAAATAAGAACTGGCAGCTATGGCTTCACTTTGTTATGAACAGTTAATAATAGCAAAAATAATAAATCCCCTTCACATTTCCTGATAACAATCTGAATGTCATAATACTGATAATGTATATTTAATGTCAAATTTGGAACCAGTTAATGTGATACTTTAATTATGGCTTTTCTTTTTATATATTTTGTTTGTGGTGGAAGTCACCTTTAATGAGAAGGCTTAGAGGGTTTAACATTATTTCTGTCTGCCCCCACCCCATGAAACTCCAGCCAAAAGCATCTCAGCTGAAATATGTTAATTTCCCCCCCTAATGGAATAATGATGTCTAAAGGCTTTCAAGAAAGCATTATGATGATAATAGGCCTCTTTAAAACAGTACCAAAAGAACAGAGCTTATGGGCTTCCCTACTCAAAACTTCTGGCTTCCAAATTTTCATCCATACCTAATTTATAATAAGGATTCCTCTTTTCTACACATTAAATTACCTCAAGTTACAAAAACAAAAGAGCCATTTCTAATTGTGGAAATCCATTCATCAACTGGCCCGCAGGAGGCCATGGTACGCACTGGGATTTGATGGGAGATATAGATTTTACAAAACAATCTTCCAATATTACTCTATGACCCAGGGAAGAGTAAATGGGCAAGCATATCTTGCGCCTACAACATTTATTTTACTTCTGTTATTTCCTTAGGGAAAGGCAAGCATCTTTGCAAGATCCTGAAGTGTCAAGCACTGATCACTGGGAATATGTCAGGAAAATGATTGGCCCTATCATTAGGCCTCAAGGCAGCAAATTCAGTGTAATGAAAGAGGAGTATACTATGAATTATTGAACTAACTTGCTGGATTTTTAGTGTCAGGAAACAGGAAGAGGGTTTTGAACAGTTTTGTTGTTGTTGTTTAATTGTTCTGTGTGACAAAATAATTTGGCCAGCTTTAAAATTCATATTTATTGGATAGATCTGGGATGGGGAAACCATGACAACATTTTCTTCTGTATTTCAGGCAGCTTTGGGGAAATTGTTCTCAATCTATTCCTTGCTATTGAGATTTCACCAAGATTATCCAACTTTTTCAGCCCTAGGGTTGCATATTAATTGTAGGCAAACATCCACTCAGAAATTGCTCTCTTGTAGATACATTCTCTAATGTATCCAAACGCATTCACATCCATATCCCACCCTGAACAAATGTACATTTATTGATTGATTTAGCGTATTTGTATGCCTCTACAATAAAAAAGACTATATGACTCGCATGGAAAAATACAATATCAAACAAATCCCATATCAAAATTAAAGAACAATAATATTACAACAGTAGAACATAAATGTTCATTGTACATGTAGATATCCACACAATATGCCCCCAAATTACTGGTTGCACTTAAAAAAGCCTTCCAAATGCAAAATTGAGATCTTTCCTTAGGAATAATTGCACCATGAAATTGATGGGACCAACAATTCTTCCTACCACTGAAGGTTTCCCAAAATGTTCAGTGGCAGCCTTGAGAAAATCCTCCATTACCAAAAGTCCCTTTCCAGTTCAACTGGGGCTGGCAATTTTTTGAACTCTAATTGAGGGGAAGAGGAGACAAGCAAGAAAGCCTGTGATTTGATTAGGGTCATACAGCTTATATATACACTATCTATGGGCGGACCAATCTCATCCCTGCCATATGGACCAGAAAATAGATGGCTGATTCTGAATACAATTTTCACACTGGAAGGTATGTCCATGTGTTCAGTATACAACTTTTACCAGCCTTCTGTGTTATATTCCACATTGTTCTAGGAGACCCTTTAAAGCTCAAAAGCAGTTTGATGCAGAAGAAGCTGTACTAGGTAGCACACCTACATCGAATCAGGTGAAATCTCATTAAATTCAACAATTCAAATCCGTTTGGAAAATAAGTCCAATTTGGTTCGATATCCAAGTGGAAAACTCAAATTGAACTGATTTTGTTTGCATTACCAAATCAATTCCGAAGAAGTGTTTTTGTGAATGTGTACAAATGGCCAAATTGACTTAGAGGCTTTTTACTGTATTCCATTTGATGGTTTATACTGTATCACATTCTTGACTCAGTTTGGAAAGTCTAATATCCCGTGCAAACTGGTGTACTTTTCATGAGCACACTGGCTGCTGAAAGACTCTTTAATACATTCGCAGCAAAGGAAAGTTGGGTGTTTTCAGGGTGCTTGGTATACTTGCTTTGCATTATACAAAACCAGTCCTTAGAGCCAGGGATCTCACTCTTTCAGTAGAAAGGAAGCCAAATAAATGTGTTAATTCTTCTCAGCCAAAACGCAGCCTCGTGCCATCAAAACAAGATCTACAGGGCTTCAGATGTTCCATTATAGCTTTCGATGGAAACAGATGCTGTTGAGGGAACAAATGGAAAGTGGGGGAGGGAGGGAGGTGCTGGAGAGAAAAGAATTGGCAATCTTTCCTGCAGAAGCTTAAGTGTTTTCTACTCACAGGGGGATTGTTTTGATCCATGTCAGTGAGTTTAAAATCTGTAAAACAACAAATGTATTGTTGGCAGGAAAAAGATAATATAGGGAAGCATAGCTGAATGGATCAAGTGGGTTTGAAGTGATGATAGGGGAAAACATCTCCCACCAAAGGAAGATTAGGGTGGAAATGGGCTGGAAATAATAATGGCAAGAGGATCGGACAGGTGCTGCAGGGAAAAAGACCAGTAGTTGCTTCTGTACTGATATAGTACTGGGAGTAACAGAAAACTATAGGTAATATAAAGGGAAAATGGCTAAGAAGAACCCAAGATCCCTATTAAGACAATACCTGAACTGCATTAGGCTAAGTGCCGTGACAGCTCTGCTGGATTGAGTTCTAATTACGTACAATTTTATAACAGCCTTTCAAATTACAAAGATTATTTCATCAAAGACATAGGAAAAATAATGAGTTCTCATGGAAACAAAATGGGAGGGGAAAAAAAAGAGAGAAAGAAACTGCCTACAGATTTCATGTAATTCCTCCTAGCATTTCAAGCTAGCGAGGTAAGCATGAATGTAGCTGAACTTTTGGCACAAAAAACCATCTAGCCAAAGTTAAGATTTAAAATGTTACGATCAGGTTTTTGCACTTTGCACTCAAATAAAGCTGCGTATTGTAATTTCTAGACATGTCTTCTCTCTCTAATCAAGACAAAGATTGGAGAGTCCAAGGAGGAGGAATATATACATAAGAAGTCAGGCTGTGCTATTAACTGTCTCTGAAAATCGCTTTGAAGATTAAAAGACTGCAATTTTAGGAATGCCTAAATGAGAGAAGGACACATATGAAAGGGTTTTTTTTCCCCTGGAAAAGACAATCTTCAGCAGCTGGAGAAAATGCAAAAAACGAAGAGAGCGAGCTTGACAGAAATCCCCAAATGCTTAGGGTGTGGGAATAGATGTGAGCAATGAGTAATTTGCCAAAAGGTCAAATCTCTGAAAGGAGTGACACATACATCTTGGTCAGACAAGCCCTCTATTTTGGACCGCACCCAAAAAAGAATTAAGCAAGCTCTTCCATCATTAATATCCTTTCAACCTTTCATGGATCATCACTGCTTGCCACAGAGCTTGCTCCCTTGCAGCCTAGTCCTACTTACAGAGTGAATATTGGCTATTCCAGCTATTAATCAGCTCTTGTGAGGGCCAAAAAGGTTCCTCCTGGTTAATGGACAGACATCAGATCTGCTGTGCTAGTCATCAATGAATTATAGATTTATTTTTAACTGGAGAAATGGTAACAATGCTGAGTGCATTACTCTCCTTAAGACTCAAAGGAGATAATATGGCTAAGAAGCTTTCTGCTTTAATATAATAGCAGCACTACAATTTTTCTTCCAGGTTTACAATACATGCTGTGATACAGTTACAGAAAAACAAGAGTCACATATAATTATCACATCCCCTGTTCTGGAACTAGTTTAGAGTTTCCTGTGAAGATGGAGAAAATCTGTAACGATTCTTCCTCTGTCCCTCCTCTCTGCTTTCCTTAGTTAAAATAAAAGAAGGGAAAGAGATGGTCTAATCCTAGCTTTGATTCACCATTTCAGTGAACATGGACACAGCCATCGTTCAGAATATATGCTTTTTCCAGATGTTGTAGGACAATGCTCAGCTCAAAAAGATGCAGATGGGTACATTTCAGTGGTCCAGATGTGGAACTGAAATATCAATGTTGTTAAACTGCAACAACATCAACAAGAAAAGAGACAAACTAAATTAATGCTGAAATCCTGTGCATTTGGCTTCTGAATTTAACTATTCAGAAATAGACTTGTCTGTCTAGACTTTTTTGTGTGGTTCACAATTCACTTTTATGCTCAATTAACCTGATATCCCATTACAAAGACATGAGCTATGGTGGCGCAATGGTAAGAATGAGTTTTGCAGGCTAATTCTGCCGACTGCCAGCAGTTCGATTCTCACCAGTTCAAGATTGACTCAGCTTTTCATCCTTCTGAGGTCGGTAAAATGAGGATCCAGATTGTTGGGGGGGCAATATGCTGACTCTGTAAACTGCTTAGAGAGGGCTGTAAAGCACTATGAAGCGGTATATAAGTCTAAGTGCTATTGCTATTGCTAAATGCAGATCAAATGGAAAAAAGCACAATATTTCTTCCTATTTTCATAAACAGGATATCAGATCATTCTTCTTTCCCTTCTTCTACTTCCCATCAGATTAAGCAGAATGGAGTTCTCAATTATAAAAGGATTTTTGTCCTTGCTTATCTACTGAAGCCTGAATAGTCGCTTCAATTTCTTAAGACTAAACTACATTTCTCACAGTCTAGGAAACAAATGGCAGTTATATTTAGCTTGGCAGAGACATCATAAGTAAATCTTATATTTTCCTTTAATTCCAGGGACTTGGAATTTTAGCAATGAAACTCAGTGAACTATTAACCCAGTAATCATTAAAATATACCTTTAAACTAAGTTAGGGCCAATATATGACGACAGATTCCCAAATTATAAATTCTAAGTAGCTTTCGTTCAATAGGGTGATAATGAAGATTATTAAGAGGGCAAATATTGCATAGATTAATTTGAAACCTCTCCTCCTTTTTCCTCTTCTATCATGCTATTAGTAGTTTTTACAATGTTATTTTATAAAAATAAAATCATTCCTAGTGTTAAGAGTTCTTTCAGGCATAATTAACTGGAATGAAAAAGTTACACCAGAAGTGGAGAGAGGCTAGATTAATTAACTTAAGATGCTCATTTAAAAAAAAAAAGCAGTGAGTTTCACCAAGGCTTTGTGATAATGTAATTCTTAATTCTATACCATTGAGCTTTTTATAGAATAATAGATTAAAATGCACCAAACTCCACATAATTCCTATTGAAATGGCACTGCTGCTGCCTTTCCCCCCAGTGTTAGGGCAAAATCTCAAGAAAACAAGAGAATATGCTCTTTTATACAAATATCTATATATGAAAGCATGATGCACTACTTCAATTTAGCCTCACATTTCTAATCTCATCACACTTGTAATCTCAGTTTCTTCATTCACCGATATCATGAGACTCTTTTTGAAATAAGAATTGGTGATGTCATGAAGTTTGCCACACTTTTCTTAGCAGACTGTTGAGGAATGAAAAGGTGTGTCTGTAGGAATAATACATCAATCTCTTTCTACTGCCTGATCTGATCTGTTATGCTTCAATACACTTGGATGGGGATGGAGAGCCGATGCGAACAGTGGTCCTGCTGATAGTCACAGACAGAAAGCCTAAAATGAGTGATAATATGGAGGATAGGGAAGGGGAAGTCATCTTTGGATTGGCTGAGTCTGGTAGCTATATAAAGCCTGGAAGTTATTTCTTTACAATTACCGCTTCTGGGCAGGAAGGGAAATGTAGATACACTACTTCACAAAAACTGGGCAGCCCAGTGAATCCACAGCATATTTGTCCTGCTAAGATCTGGCCGGCTGAGACTTAGGTGGTCAATTTTGTTGCTTTTCTCTGCTCCTACTCAAAAGAGCTCTGAAGTTGTTTCTTCTTTCATTACGTCCGACTATAAATCTATCTATCATCCATAGTTATCACTCTATCTTTATTAGACAAGAATCTAAAATGGAAAATATTTTTTGCTCATATCAGCTTAATCTCCCTAGCTGTCATTGTAGCACCAGAAATGGAGGTCCACCTCTTTCTTCATCCTGCTTTGCTTCATATTGGCACAGAATGCCATATCTGAAGGTGAGAGGCAAGAAGAAAAGGCAGAAAATTAAGAATGAGGGCTCTTTCCATGGTTACCACTACCAACGTGGCCAGCTTTGTGATAAGTGAAACTCTCAAACTCACATCTATTTACATTTGGATGCTATCTAAACTATGACTGAGTTCAGGAAAAGTCAAGCATTCTTCTGACTGAACCATTTAGTTTTGAAAAGCCCAGTTCCAAATCAAACTGAGGGTATCTGCCATAGAACCTCTATCAATCTATAGTGCCATCTATAATCAAAACATTGTCAAACCCTGACATATAGGTTTGAAAATGCTAACTGGGTAATTTCACATGAAAATGTGAGCATAATTTTCTTTCATCTTGTTTTGGCAATTTAATGAAGATTGAACTGCAGTGATGAATGAAAAAATAAACATATATTTTGGGAAGTAATTGGAATTTAGAATTCATTATAGTTAATAAACTCAAGGGAAGAAAACCTGGATATGTCCTGAAGCCAGAGGTTCTTTTTGTAGATGTTAGGATATAAATGTACACAAAGAAAGTAAAAGTTCTGCACACAAAGTAAAAAAAAAATTGCTTCAAAATAATTAAATTCAAATAACCTAGTATTAAGAGATTATTTTCAAAGAACTTTTTAAATCACTTATTGCAGTTAACAAATAACAATACAAATTCTATCTGCATGTTATATTTATTCCATTTCATATAGTAAATATTGTATTATTTTTGGAGAAACAAATTAAGGAATGCCTCTCAAGTTACTTTGATTTACATTTACTGTCAAGGTAATAACTACCAGAGTAGAAATGTTGTGAGACAATCAGCTTCATTCTAATCAAAATATGAGGGATGTGTTAGAAGGCTAAAATATTTCAAGGACACCCAAGCATTTTACAATACAGAAGTAATATGATAATGCTGGTTTTCATTTATTAAAATCCTGATCTTACCACATTCTTTGCAAAAGTGAAAAATCAGCTATTTTTGTTTACCTATTGACTTTTGCATGACTTTAATATTAATCAGATTCTTCCATGTACATGATAGATTTCGCCAAACAATTTTAGAAAAAATATTGTCTTTTGCCAAGTTCAAAGTAGTTTGTTTATTCAAATAATCAAAGTGTCTGCAATATATAGAGTGAAGCAAAGTGTGATTTCATCTCTGTAAGAAAATTGCAAGCATATCTATGAAGTGTTGCTTGTTTCTCTTGTCAGAAATAACAAGTAATTTACTACTAAGAGTTGAACAACAGTCACAAATTATTGTTGCTTGTACTACTGGAAATCCTTTATCTACCAAATATTTTGTAATGCCTTACAACACCCTCAAGATACCTCTAATTCATGCTTGATTTTAGCCACATTTATCTATGAAAGAGGGCATCACCACAGAAATTTGGGTCTTTTTATTGCTCCCTGGAGGATAGATCAGAGGTGTGAAGATCTTCCAAGAGAGGACATGATGTCAAAAATAAAAAAAGAAAATTTTTCCAAAGTTAATGAGATTTAGCCATCCTTCTATCTGTTGATACTGTACACAGAAGAATAATCCACTGGACTCCAAAGACATTTTGCCTGCTTTATTTTCAAATAATTGAAAAGTGACATCAATGACATAAATATCAGCTTAGAGTCCAATGAGAATATGCTGGGGATATATTTGTACAAATATCTTTTTAAAAGAATTATTTCTGCATTATGGAAACTTACTAATTGGGTATTATTATACACACACACCATACAAAGCAAAATAACAGCCCTATTAACAAAACACTGATAGAAATTACTTTCTTTTCAGCCCATTTCGAAAAACAAACAGCTCCATTCTAACCAAACTATTAGGGATGTATTAGAAGGCTAAAATATTTCAAGAACACCTGAGCATTTTACAATTCAGAAGTAACATGTTCTGTTGTGGGTCAACGACAGCCTTAACAAGAGTTTTGCAGCCATTTAAACATTCGTTGATTTATTGTGCATGAACTAAAGAGATGCTTTTGTGACTAAGGATTGTAGGAGAATTGCATAAAAAATAGCTTGCTTCAAAGATTAAGGTGGAATCATCCCCAAACTGTAATTTTTTAAATGTATGCATTATTTGACCCTCCCCCAAAGTGTGTTATCAATTCTAACATAATTCCTTAGTTTGCTGAAATATAATTCAAGCTGTTCCCAGAGAAAAGCCTTTCCCTCCTGCCTCATGGGATATTAGATGTATTTACTATGGCATTAATAAGACAGATATCCCTCTGTATGAGATTACTATTTCTAATATTCTGATTACTTCTTTTCAGGCACATTTGTTAATGTGTATATGGAGATTGTTTATTTTTAATTGCTTTCCACTATATCATTACCAAGGACCTTTCATCTGGGATTCAAAATCCTGAGAGAGAATGAACATTAAAGAATACATTAGAAGTTACGTTTCTTAATAGTATGGAACTAGCCCCTTATTCCATGTTGTGCTG
This sequence comes from Azemiops feae, assembly GCA_023970755.1. Taxonomy (NCBI): domain Eukaryota; kingdom Metazoa; phylum Chordata; class Lepidosauria; order Squamata; family Viperidae; genus Azemiops; species Azemiops feae. The sequence continues at coordinate 2,685,824 of JALGBA010000683.1, forward strand.
ATTTTCAGCTTTCTTGAAACTAGATGTCAAAACACAAATCCCAGATCTGTCTGGTCACTGGAAAAAAAAATAACACATGCAGCTTCTTTTGTTTTCTGTGCCAAAGCACTTAACTGGCAAAAAATAATGACAAGACTGGTGAAAGGGATACCCTGCCCCAGGATTTTGGAACTTGATTGAACATGGGAAGGTTGCTTTTAAGAGATATTTGATTACAGCTTGTGAAGGTTATGCTTACAAATATCTTATCAAACAAATCAGAAGTTGAAAAAGAGAAAAGTAAGGTAGTACGATCGTATATAATCACTTAGAGAAGTAAGAGTTGGACAGAATATATGCCTGTATTCCTAACAGTGTGCTATTAAATTGCTAATTTAAGTGAAAATTACATTAAAATACGTTTAAATTATGAACGCTTTTCAATATTTTATCTGAAAAATTATGTATGTTCTTTGCCACATTTGGAAGTCTCTAATATGGTATAACCCCAGGCCTCTCCAAATCTTGTTAAATGACAGCTTCAAGAAATCTCAGCCATAATGGCCAATGGGAATGCTGGGACACTGAGTACAGCAATAACTGAAGTACTACAAGTACCCCATTCCTGAAAAGCATTGACATGACTGGGCGGCACCGAAATAAAAAAAGAAAAACCACATATCCTTACTGGGCCACAATACATCGTAAATGGGGGGAAAAGGAAGAAACATACTATAAAAAGAAATTATGCTACCTTATGTACAGAGGAGAGGGAGAAATACATGTAATTGCAATTGTAATCTCTAAGGGATTAGTTGGCAGGCCGGGAAAGGGCCAGGCCTATAGGCAAAGCTTAAAACATTGGGATTGGCATGTTAAATCAAATTGAAAGCATTCCATTCCCATGACGATCATCCCTTTTCTATGACTTCAACACATTCCTAGACCTGCCATCTCAGCTCCAGGGTCCATCATTTTATTCTCAGGCTTTTCTCAGTCCCAGGTGCCATATTCCTCTGCTCTAAAAGAGGCACTTTTGTCACTTAAATTGTTCCTAAGTATCATAGATTTCTCCTGAGCCTAACAGAACACATCTGTTATGTTTAAAAAGCAAAGCAAAATCTAAGTATTATTATTTATTTTTTTAAACGATACAATGACTGGGGTAAAATGTAGTTGTTCTCCCTGCCTAACCCAAATATATTTCAAAAGGCTTTTGACAAGACAAATAGTGAAATCAACCAACGATGTTGAACCTCAGCCAAGCTTTGTTAGCAAGCAAAGAAGCAAGCAAGAAATCCCATCAAAAGTTAAAGTTATATGTTACATTTACTCTCTTAACAGTAAGCAATCTATTTCCCTTCTACTCCAACATCAATATGGATTGTCCTCAACCTTTCTGCTCCTATACTGCCAAATTCCAAAATTAATCTGTTGACATTCTCTAAAATACCTGCTACTTCCTATTTCTGGTTACACCTGTATGAGATTCATCTGTCTTGCCCTTTGCAAAAGGCCTTAACTTATCAGGCTGTGATAAAATGAACAAATTGATATGAGACTCAACCAAATATGCAACTAGGGACCATGATTCAGATTTACAGTCCAGTTGCAAAGAAAAGCTGTGTTTTAGAACAAAGAGCCACACAGACCTGTTGAGAGTCAGGCAGCATACAAGTTTGATAAATTATTAAATTATTATGATTATTATGAAGTTGCATTGTGGATAAGGGCAGTCATATAAAATAGAAATTATTTAGATTTGCACTGAGAAAGAAAGTGTCTTTTTTGCAAAAATACAAGAAATGTCAGAACAAGAGAAAGCAGGCAGATATCATTAATACAAAGAGACTTATGAATATATTCTTAGGGTTTCCATAACCATACTAACTATGGAATCTGTACTTATTAAAAAGAATAATATAACAACAGATCAAAAACTGTAGACTGAAATTCAGAAGCAGAAAATTATTTCCCTCCCAGACACTAAGAAAAAAAAAAACATAACTAGGCAATCACGAACCCACAAAACTATTTTCCTCTGATCCTTATCTACCTTGACCTACCCACTCCTTTTGTCATGGCAGATGTTGCTTGAAAAGTCTGTCCTATTATTTTTTGGACTGAAAAACTGTTCTATCCTGCGAAAGGATTTATAGCTTCAAGAGTCACTCTGTGCTCATATTCTGTGATTAAATCAAATGTTATGTGAGTGTTAAAAAAAATCAATCCAAAGGTACAACGATACAGGGACATCTCAGCACTACACAAAGGGAATACGTTTGCTGGAAATACAGGGATCACATCTAGAAGCCTGGCTTCCTGAAATAAAATTACATGGCACATATGCAAGATTTCTGACTGCTAACATTGCCATCACTCCACATTTAACTTGCCCTGTTCAAGAAAATTATCTATCTTACAGTTCCAAATGACCAGCTTCTGGTCATAGAATTATGCCAATGTAATAGTTGTCCCTCAGGTTTTCAGGTATGTTTTCAGACTTTGTAAAGATACTATCCCTTTTCTTTTTTGCTCCCACTGGTTTCTATGCTTCCACATTTGTTTTTCCTTTTCGCTTTATATAAGCGGCCCCCAACCTTTTGGGCACCAGGGACTGGTTCTGTGGAGAGAGGTTTTTCTGTAGACTGGAGGGGGGCTGGTTTCGGGGGCTGCCTACATCCCGCAGAAGGAGCTTCACTTGTTTGCGCGGCCCGTTTTCTGGCATGCCATGGCCCAGTGTCGGTCCACGGACCAGGGGTTGTATGTGTGTGTATTTGTTAAAATTTGTTGCTATTTGGGAGGAGATGGGAGAATGGATTTCCATGTAACCCTGCATCATGGAATTTCCCTAATTAAAAATGAATGCCCAAAAAGGTTAAAATTTTGAACATGAGGAATATTTAGCTTTTAATAATGGTCTAGAAGGATTTGAGTCCGTAACATTTTGGATGCGAATGACATCAAAATGCATAATGCATATTGCCATAAGAGGAAGAAAAGATTCCCACTAAGTACATCTGAACTAAAATTAGAGAGTCCCGCTCTGTAAACTTCGTCCCACAGGTTTGGTATGTTCCTGTTCCAATTACTGATTTTAAAAAGAAAAGCACTGAATTTGAGTATGTTCTTCTTTGCTTTGTAACTATGATCCTGAATAACTATCTCCATGTGGAGTCTGATGTTTTGCTTGCATGTTTGTAATATCGTACAAGCAAACTTTCTGCTACATCGTTTCTCCAATACTGGTCCTATGACGCAGTACAGTATAAGGTGCCCTTTGCTATATTCTTTCTCTAGCACCAAGTATTTATTTTCTTTTGCATGGAATGACGGCCGTTTTTCACCCTTACGACCGCCGCAGCATCCCCATGGTCATGTGATCAAAAATCGGATGCTTGGCAACTGGTTATGATGGTTGCAGACTCCCGGGGATCATGTGATCACCTTTTGCAACCTTCTGCCAAGCAAAGTCAATGGGGAAGCTAGGTTCACTTAACAACTGTGCTACCAACTTAACAACTACAATGATTCACTTAAGAACTGTGGCAAGAAAAGTTGTAAAATGAGGCAAACTCACTAACAAATGTCTCACTTAGAAACATACATTTTGGGCTCAATTGTGGTTGTTAAGTCAAGGACTACCAGTAGTATTTTATTTTTAGCAAAAGCAATAGCATTTAGGCTTATATACCACTCCATAGCGCTTTACAGCGCACTCTGGGTGGTTTATAATGTAACAGCATTTTTCCCCCAACAATCTGCATCCTCATTTTACCGACCTCGGAAGGATGAAAGGCTTAGTCAACCTTGAGGCCCATCAGAATTGAACTCCAGGTTATGGGCAGAGTTTGCCTGCAATACTGCACTCTAATCACTGCACCACCAGGGCTCTGTTTTAATCCTCCTGTATGTCTATTGAATTGATTAACTCATAACAGTTGATCCCTGTTCTCAGCATTTGAAACCTACAGGTGACATACTATAAAACGAATTGAACAAATCTGAAGGAATAGAAAGTAATGGGGGCAAAAAAAAGAAAAAGAAAAAGAAAAAAGGAGGGGATGGTAAGTTTACAAATGTAAAAGTTAGTTTCCAGTTGTTTTGCAAGGATTAGAGAAGGGACATAGCTTAAAAGCCAAGCCAAGTAGAATTCCCTTAAGAATGCAACCATTGTTATAGGAAACAGGATATATCCAAGATAGGATGTGACATGAGAGAAATCACTGTATGGGAGCATGTCTCTTTCAGTCTGTTGGAAGGGAGAACACTGAGTCTGCCTCCCTCCAATTCTGAGGTCAGTTGTGTTGGGTGTTCAAGTCCCAAGTGCTGCGCAATGGGGTGAGTTCCTGTTCCTTGCCCCAGCTCCTGCCAACCCAGCAGTTTGAAAGCATGCAAATGCAAATAGATAAATATTTGGTGGGAAGGTAACAGAGCTCCATGCACCTTGACATATTAGTCATGCTGGCCATATGACCATGGAATTATCTTCGGAAAATGTTGGGTCTCTTAGCTAAGAAACGGAAATGAGTACCCTCCCAGAGCAGGGGTCTCCAATCCCTGGGCCGTGGCCCACTACCGGGCCTTGAGCCTTTCGGAGCTGGGCTGTGGAGGGGGTGGACACACTCACAATCCCACTTGCGCGAGCACTGGGAGAGCGCTTGTACACGTGCTCCGTTTGCGTGAGCAGCAGGCATGTGTACCCGTCATTCGTGCTATTGAAGCTGCGCATGCGTGTGTGCTCGCCCATCGCTCGCACAGAACCATCCCCTCTCCCCCCACCCCACCGGTTTGCAAAGCTGAAAAGTTTGGGGAACTCTGCTTTAGAGTCAGACATGACTGGACAGGGAAAACCTTTACCTTTACCTTAGTTCATATGCCTTTAATACTTGGTAGAAAATATGAATTGTAGGAATCAAATCTTGCATAGGCAAAATCTGAACTCTACTAGAATTAAAATTTTAATTTGACCTTCTAGATCTCCCAAAAGATAGCTAGAACAGAATGCAAGCCAGAACTATTCCTGAAGAATCATAAAACTATTGGTAAAACAAAGACATGTCTACATTCAACCTCTACTGAAGAGTACAGCCAGAGGGAAGAGAGGAAATTCATCAAGAGTTTTCGTCATACCTACTTTGATGATCAGTGGACTAGATGATAACATTTCTCAATATTGCAGCAGAGGTTATCAAGATAAATGAACTGAAAATCATTCCTGAAATAAACTGGAAGTCATTAATCACAAAGAAAGCTTAAAAGAGTTTATCTGGAATAAACAAAAATTAATGCCTTTTCATTTGAATTCAAGCCATGAATATTTTCATGCTGTGTTTGTCTACCACTTGTTTTACCAATTTTAGTAGCTAACTAAGAGAGACTCCTGCTTTTGTTGCTCAAATTATTTTAGAAATGTAGACATCTAACAGCCAGTGCACTAGATAGAATACTTGGTATGCCAATTGATTAAGCCTTGTATTCATAAGATGAAGTTTACAATGCCTTAGTTCTCCATCCCACTCACTCCACTCCAGTCTCCAGTCAACATGGAGATGGGGAGAAATTTATCTTTCCTTAATTCAATGACAATGCTTCTGTGTCATGTCATAGAATTACACAGGTCTCTTTTAGCTTCAGTGTGAGAGGGTAGAAAAATAACTACAGAAGGGATGTGAAAGGAACAGCTTCTTTACACTGTGAATTTGTTTTTTAAGAAGGGATCTGGGATAGAACATGTTTTTGAAAAAAGCTATAAATATTTGATAGTGCTACCATTATTCACACATGTGTATTGTCTCTGCAAAAGAGTTTGGCAATTTTCATTGTAGGACAAAATCCTGTATACCAATTGCTTCTTTTATGTTCTCTCTGTAGCCATGGCGTTTTGTATTCATACCATAAAGTACTGCCATGGAAAAGTTTTGAAAACCCAGCAAGCAATTCTTAAATCCTCTACTCATTCAACTTGGTTCATTTCAATAATAAAAAAAAACTGGGAAATAAATATATGGCATTGAAGATTTACAAAATATGAATCCAAAGCAGAGTAGGGGTTATCTTATTGGGAATATTTCTTAAAATCTGTTGCTTGGCCATATGATCAGTAACTGTGCCCACCAGATGAGAGGTGGGTAGATATAAATTTAGAAATTAATATACAAAGAAAAACATGATATACCATACTGTATTGGCAAAGCATCATATCTAATGGTCTTATGTATCCTGGCAGTATAATACCATACTGATAAGCCATTCTAAAGCCCATACTTTCTCTTATGATTGTTGGACCACACTGCCTTCAAACAGAGGATGTTTCAAACAGATATTGAAACTACAATCCTCAGATAAGCATTATCTTATGTAAACCACAAATTTGGCCATCCTAGATCTCATGTGACTACATAAGGGAATGTGCTGTACAGGATATTGATAATTAGCATCAGTATTAGCACCATCTGTTTATATAACTATCCATTTATATTCTGTACAGAAAAAAAAGCAGAATTTAAGCCTGCCTATTCTAATTCATCTGCATTTTATTATATTCACCAACTTTACTCCAGGTGGTTTACAGTATTATTTGATCAACTAAAGGACCATTGCTTATGATGTCTGTAATTCCTGCACCTGAGGAACTAAATATTTTAATGATGATACATATGTATAATATTCCTTCCTGCCCATGCATAACCTCTTTATATCAGAAAAATAATTAAATGTCATGTATTACTTTGTAGTGCGTTTCCTCTTCACTCCTCTAAGCTGGAATTTATTTTTTGAATTTTTTGCCTCCCTATAACCACAGACAATTTATTCTTTTGAGTCAGCAGAACCTCTTTCCTGATAATTTAAGAATGCTCTTAGATTTGCCTATTTTAATAATTTATAGTTTCAGAACCTTGTAAGACCAGGGTAGGGAAAAAACCCTGCAGCACTCTGATTTGAGTTCAATATAACTACAAACAACCAAAACCAACCAACCAAAACACACACACACACAAACAAAACCCTAACCCTTCATGGTTCTCTTGTGTATGATATGTGTATAATGTATTAGTTGACCCATTTGGAACCAAATTAGTCCATGCTAAACAGTATTGTGTGATCCAAACAGGCAGACTAAAGGGATGAAAGGCAAAAATAAGCTGGTAGCCTGTTTCTATAGCTGGCAAGTGGAAGGTGGAAACATTTGCCTAAAATGTACTGTCCCGTCAGCAAATTTCTCAGATTGCCAGCTAGTCTTCTGAGAGGTCTTAGCTTCAATAATCAGATTAGCTTTCCAGGCCACCAGATTCCTTTGGCTCATACAAGGTCCTGAATGTGGTACTGGTAGCCAATCAAAGATCTGAGGGCCATATTTCTTCACACATATTCCTCCTAATGACCGCTCATCTGCAGATAACAAATTTTCTGCTGCCAACAATGAACACCTGGCTGAAGGAGATGTGATGAGGGAGATCAGATCACTTGGTCCCTTGCTGTTAATGATTGCAGAGGAAAATGATCCATTTCTATTGGCCAGGGTCCCTATGGCTTGACAAGTTTCTCTCTTTGTAGCTACACATGGCATCTGATCTTCTGATTACTTACCATTTACACATAGGAAGTCTCCCTCCCTTACCTAGAGGAACTTGATTCCTCTTAGTTCACTAAAAGGCCTTTGTATGGTTCAAGATTATATATCCAAGAGCATGGGAATCACACATAATTTGCAAGGCTGAATGACTTTAGATCAGATATACTGTATATCCCTCTGGTAATATCTGCAACAAGGCTGGGCATATTTGATCCCTCCAAACAAAACCAAGCCTGTCAACCTTGACAATTTGCCTTTTTTTATTGTCAGGGGGAAAAGAAAAATCGAACAAGGATGTTTTCTGAGATTGTGATGGTTCACACAAGAATAAGAGCGTCTGCTGATTATTTGAGTCACAGGTGGTTCAGGCTTATACAGGGAAGGAAATTAGTTTATGCTGCTTTAGAAACAGAAGGCAGCAGTGCCCTATGACACATTTTATTTTATGCAAACTGAAGATTTAAGTGAAGAAAAAAAAAGTTGGTGGGAAGATTCAAGAATGCATATGAACATGGATTAACTATGAAAACAAGCAGTAATGTCTAATGTTAGGCCCCTAAGTGCCCAGACACATTAATATACTTTTCATGATCATTTTTTAAGGCCAAAGTGCTACTTATTTATGAATCTATTTATCAAATTTATATAGCCTTGCATCTCACACAAAGAGATTCTTCTTCCTTGTCATATATCCGAGCAACCAGTATTAATTTGCAGAATGTATGTGCATGTGTTACATTTATGTTCCAGAGTCTATTGCTATATATAGCTTTCTGTATTTGCTCTGATTTATTTTTTTTAAAGCAGCGCACATTTTGCTCATTTGTATTTTTGTGTTGTTTCAGCCCAAGATCCAATCTTTACTCAGCAGATAAAACTGTGATGTTTCTGTTGCTAAGTATTTTCCCTGACAAGTATTTTAAAACAAGGGGAAAAAAGAAGGAATGTTGTTCCATTTATTTCTGATTTTTTTGTACGAGACAAGGGGAAAAATGAAAAATAAGAAACAGGGCTGATTGGAAGGGAGAAATGTGATTTCTGGCTTGCAGGAAAGATCATGTTGCACTTGATGCTTTGAAAAAGTTGTTATCTTTCTAAGCTTCTGTTTGCTTTAAGGAGAAGCAGACTAGGCCAACGTGTATCTTTTACATATACACTTCCAATCAACTTTTGCTTTTTGAATCTGAATCACTTTTTCTTTTTCTCCACTTGTCTATGGAGATTCTCAGTCATCCAGGTCAGGGTTGTCCCAAAGGTGCTTTTTCAAGAGGCAACTGGACTTTCTTGTTTCTCTTTGAAGATGTTTCGTTTCTCATCGAAGAAGCTTCTTCCCCACTTGTTTCTAGCATTATCATTTCATTCTCACAGGTGTAGAATGAAACTGACAAGAAACAAGTGCAACAGAGCAAACTGATAGAGAATATAGCCCACAAAATTCTTAGAGGAGAGATCCAGAATATATGCTTAAAACGACATGAAATTTGAGGATGCCTTTAAAAAATATAAAATAGGGACCTCTGTCTAAAATCTAATCTAATCTAATCTAATCTAATCTAATCTAATCTATTCAGTTTTCAGCTTCAAGAAAAACATCTGGAAAGATCATACTGTCAGAAGGCAAAATAACAGCAATCTTTGGTCATTAAAAGAAATTTTAACCAATACCATTGGCCTTTACACCGGAGGATGATCATGTTGCAGCTAGAGAAGTTACAAGTGATCTTTCAGCATCTTTGGGATGGTTAGGGTTAGGGTCAAGGACCCCTTACGAGTCTATGTCTCCCTACCTGCCAGCCCCTCACAACTGACATTTTGACTTCTGTACTGAATAAAGATGTGATGTTGCTGGACCTTGCAACCTTTGATGAAATCGTTATTTTTTTGAGAAGTCTGTGGCCTTTAGAAAATCAGTAGCTGCTGCAACACTGGAGAAATGTGGGAAGAAAACAGATTCCCCCCCCCCTCTTCAATCTTGTATTTGTGTAAGCCCATACCAATAGGCAGGGCAAACCGGTTGTTCACTCTTGATTTAAATTTTCTAAAAAGTTGTAATTCTCAAGCCTATTAATTATTTCCCAGAGTGCAGCAGTGTTGCTAAGTAAAAAACAAAGAAGAGAATATTATTTTGTATGATTTATGGGAGCATTTAATTTAAAAAGTCCTTCAGGGTGATAATTAAGAAAAACTAACCCTGAGAGCATTTAAGATGGAATTAGAAATTTTGGAGATTACAGGGAAGAAATGTAGATAAGTTGTTTGCCTTGGAGAACCTTGGACAGGGCTGTTTAGTTGAAAAAGTGGATTTAAATGCACAGGAGGAAAAAGACTTCGTGTTCCTGGATTGCTGCAAGCATCTTTCACCTAACACCAACATAGCCGTTCTTTTTATATTTGGTTTCTTCGGTGACTTAATGGGACATGGATGCTCAGTGGCAGAGTTTGTTCATTCTTTTAACATGCTTGGCACAAGAGTTCAAAACAGAGGATCAGAAGCTTCTACTGATCACCCTAGCATGAAAATATGCTGTTGTTAATGAAATCAACAGATGTCCTGAACTTTGAACTGCTACCCTCAATTCAAATATCATGTTCTATAAGCCAAGCAAGGATCAAATGATCTTTGCAGCCACTTTATAAGGATTTACCTAATCATGAATACTGATCCTTTTTTCCTATAGCTGGAGAGAGATCTCAGAGGCATTCACTTTGAGGGTTTTTTAAAACACAGGACATTTTTTGGCATACATTTCCTGAATTTCTGATCTTTATATATTACTAAAACTTCCATTGTGCTTACCTGTTTGTACCCTCAAGTTAGCCCAGATGGTGCATTATACTGCAACAAATTTTTAATCAAAATACCTATAATCTGTTAACTTAAAGAAAGTGTAAAAATCCAGGACCCATTACTACAGTGGAATTGAAATTTCCATAAGGTTCACATCATTTATTTGTAAAGAGTGGCTTCTGTAGCATCCCTAGAGTCATGTGATTGCATTTTCTGATGCACCCTGCCAGCTTCTCACAAGAAAGTCAACGGGGAAGCCAGCAGAAGTTGGAAAGTTCTCCTGACTCCCACAACTTTTTTGCCTGCCTGTAGCCATTCTGTTTATTTATTTACATAAGTAAATATTGGCTTGTTATTGAAGTTCAACTGCCACTACAGTTATGTTTTTCTATTTCATCAATGATTTGGATGAGGGGATAGATGGAAAACTCATCAAATTTGCAGATGACACAAAGCTGGCAGGAATAGTCAACACTCCAGAAGATAGGCTTAAGATACAGGAAGAACTTGACAGACTTGAACGTTGGGTGCTATCTAACAAAATGAAATTTAATGGTGAAAAAAGTAAGGTTCTACTTTTAGGCAAGAAAAACCAAATGCACAGGTACAGTATAGGTGGTACCTTGCTCAATAGTAGTAACTGTGAGAGGGATATTCGAGTCCTAGTGGACAATCACTTAAATATGAGCCAGCAGTGTGTTGCAACTGCAAAAAAAAAAAAAAAAAAAAGCCAACTTAGTGCTAGGCTGCATTAACAGAAGGATAGAATCAAGATTATGGGAAGTATTAATACCACTTTATAATGCCTTGGTAAGGCCACACTCGGAATACTGCATCCAGTTTTGGTCACCACGATGTAGAAAAGATATTGAGATTCTAGAAAGAGTGCAGAGAAGAGCAACAAAGATGATTAGGGGACTGGAGGCTAAAACATATAAAGAACGGTTGCTGGACTTGGATCTGTCTAGTTTAATGAAGAGAAGGACGAGCAGTGTTCCAATATCTTAGGGGTTGCCACAAGAGGGTGTCAAGCTATTCTCCAAAGAACCTGACGGCAGGACAAGAAGCAATGGATGGAAACTAATCAAGGAGAGAAGCAACCTAGAACTAAAAAGAAATTTCCTGAGAGTTAGAAAAATTAAGTGGCAAGTGGAACAACTTGCCTCCAGAAGTTATGAATGCTCCAACACTGGAAGTTTTTAAGAAGAGACTGGACAACCATTTGTCTGAAATAGTATAGGTTTCATGCCTGAAGAGGGGGTTGGACTCCAAAGTCCCTTCCAACTATCTATTCTATTCTATTCTATTCTATTCTATTCTATTCTATTCTATTCTATTCTATTCTATTCTATTCTATTCTATTCTATTCTATTCTATTCTATTCTATTCTATTCTATTCTATGCTATCCTATCCTATCCTATCCTATCCTATCCTATCCTATTTATAATATATATTCTTCTCAGACGATCATGGCATCATTTGGGTAAAATATTATGTTCAGCCTAAAATTTAATATTCATTCTGGTCACATTAGACTGTATTACACTTCTCTTAAAGGATGACCCAACTAGTCATAGGGTTGTTTAGTTTATCCATAAATAGTTGGAGTGGACAGTAACTATTTTGAATTTACATTATAATAAGAAGTTGCCAAATCCTCAGTTTCTGAATTACTATGTAAATCACACACAGAAATCAAATCCTTCATCACTGTAATTTCTTTGAATTTTTTTTTTCAAATGAATAACAAAAAAAGAGGGAACCTCCAACCCTATGGAAATCCTTGCATTTCTGCAAAAATGCACGTCATAAATTTGAAATTGCTTGAAATAACAAATGAGTCAAAACTGTACACAAATAAATGTATGTTAGCTGCAATGTGCACGAAAAGTTGGCTATGAAGAATAATGATGTGGAAATTGAGCAAGCATGAAGGGACAAATCTTTTAATTTGGCACCCTATTTTACCTTATGATTAATTTTTGTAATAAATATGCATTACCTTGTCTAAATATATACATTTTGACTCCCTTCTGCCTAATATTAGTGACTGCTTGAATTTTTTCATAATAAATTCAATCTTGCAACATTTGCTCTCAAACATGCCTTTTGGTCCACTTTTCTGATGCACATGCTTTCATACACATTATTCTGATTCAGAAATTGCTTTGCAAAATTTTTTTTTAAAAAAAGGATTTTCAGGTGTAACTGTTCTGAATCAAAAACTAAGATATTCACATCAGTATCTAAAGCAAATACATTTCTTTTCCACCTGAACTTGGAAGAAGAAAAATGAGAGCAATCAAAGTGACAGATTAATCTTTTCTACAATTTGAACTGAAATCTCTCTGGTCCACATTCTGTATACTATCCTATACATCACACCAGCTCTCAATTTAGATCACTCACAAAAAAGGATAGTCTGTCATGAACCGGTCCCTCCTCTTTCAGACACTGCAGAATCATAAGTGAAATTGCTAAAAAGCATTGACAACGCTTCACAGGAGGGGTGAATGTATAGTTGGAGAGCAATAAATGAGCCCGTAACATGGAAGGTTGGAGGTCCAAAACCTTTCTTCCAACTATACTCCTACTTTGGATATAGACACACAGTAATACAAGCTACTATGGCATTCAAGCCGTGGTGGCGCAGTGGTTAGAATGCAGTATTGCAGGCTAATTCTGCTGACTGCCAGCACAAGGTTGACTCAGCCTTCCATCCTTCCAAGGTCAGTAAAATGAAGACCCAGGTTGTTGGGGGCAATATGCTGACTCTGTAAACCGCTTAGAGAGGGATGTAAAGCACTGTGAAGCGGTATATAAGTCTACGTGCTATTGCTATTGCTACTATCACCTATCTTCCGGACACCACCTCATTCGACATACTCTCCCTAATGAAGCTGCTTTATAGTGATTAAAATGTAAACAGGAACTAATTTGTATAACACAGCCTCCTAACTGTGTTGTATGGCTAAAGGATTTGGCCGTTCTTGGGGACAGGCCAATCTGATAAGGCATAAAAAACCCCAAAGCTTTACTTTACAAAAGTGGGAAAAAAAATCCCTGTTTGATTTTTAATATCCAATCTGCAAATATTCTAGAATTTGCAATAAATACATCTTAGTAAAACAGGAAAATTTAAATGACTGAGTCATATTCCGAGCAAACCAAAAAAAATGGTACTGGGGTTATTAAAATACTGATTTGGTTTGGGGTCCAATTAAATGTCACCTTTAAAGCTGTGTACAATTTGATCTCAGAATGGTTTCTTCCATTCTGGCCCATTCGGCCCATCTTTGCAGATGATCCCATACAAGTCAAGAGCCTCACAGCTAATGATACGTCTTCTCTCTACCTGCCTCAGTAACTTCCTTCTGTATTTCAGGAGTAACTGACCTTTTCAAACATGGAACTCCCCAATTTTTCTTCCTTTTAAAAAACAATCATTCAAAGCATATGCCCTAATGGTGTGTGGACTGTTTTTTGGATAGGTTATTATTGTTGCTATTCCTGTTTTATTTTGTAAAGTAACCTGCCTTGAAGCTCTTTGGAAATGGTTGGTATATAAAATTGTGTAGTAAATAAAGAATAAATAGGACTTCTCTGTTCCAAAGTCCCAGAACAAAACTTGATTCCTTATCATTCCTCCTTCTCCTCCTCCTCCTCCTCCTCCTCCAGATAATAGAAACCCAGTTTCCTCATTTATACAAAGAAAAAATCAACATCTTAATGTCAATTCCTTTGTTAAACCTGGTACCTATTATTCAGGAAGAAAAGAGGTTCTCTCTGCTTTTCAATTTACCAGGATTTCCCCAGAGATTCCTAGAGATTCTAGTCAGATATCTGGATATTTGGGTAAATAGGAACTTGTCCCTTCAGGTTTTTTTTTTGGGGGGGGGGGACAAAACAAAAGGCTTTTCTAGACCCTAGAAGGGGAAGAGTGGGGAATCTCTCTTATCTCTAAATGATAAAGATAATTTTTCATTCCTGATGCTGTTGCTTCTACAATCTATAGTCTGCCTGATGGGGTGCACTTTGTATTTTGTAGAACTGACATACTTTAAATAGAAAATAAACAAACAGAAAAGGTAATCTGGGGATATAAAAAAAAACCATACATCTACCTTTGGATATTACATTTGCTTCCTGAAAGATACCCCTCCCCCACTGCCAGTAATCCTGACATTTTGATTCCCTTTTATCAAGAGTATCAATATATATATATATTGTATATAATATTTCCACTAGAGGCCTGGAGGCATGGGGAACTGGAAACTTGCATTACTCCTAATCATGCCTTCAAATATCTATCTTTGTAATAAAGTGGTGCCACATTGAGAACATGCTTTCAAGTTAAGAATCACTCTTAATGTTTAAAGTACAGAATCTTAAGTAGCCCATTCATGGGGAATATCTTGAGTTATTTATTTATTTAGTGTATGGCATATCATACATGGGCTAGCAATATATATTAACATTTCATGTAGATTAGTACAACCCAATAAAATATGAATATTAAAAGGATCGATGTTCAAATACCAATGTCTAGGCCATCTAATCATTGAAGCGCAGCATCGTGTATATTAAAAAAAGTCAGATCCTGAACCGGCATATGCTCTCAGCCGGTCATGATATGATTTACAGTTTGATGTGGGATCCCGCAGTCACACTGAGGGGAGGATACCATGCCCTGTTTATACACAGAATCCCAGCAGACACTGTGTGGGGTGTGAATCCTATTCAGGATTGTCCATTGTTGACATGATAGTTCAAAGCCTAAACCTTTTTTATGGGGTTATTATCTATTAAACAAGCAGGATAATAAGGTATATATACCACTGGCATCCCTTGTCTTCCCCTCACCTTCCATGAAAAACATTTTACTGTATATGTGCAAAGCACGTGCTGGGCCAGTTCTTCTTCAGTGGGTGGTGTTTCTATAAAGAATTCAAAAGGCCTACAAACACACCATGACTTAAACAAGTGTTGTAATAAGAGCAGATGATAATGCGTTGCCATTTCCTTTCTTCCAGCCAGTATTAAGGAGAATTACTACCCAGCTTTTAATACATCTTGATTCAGTTGTGTGTACCCTTATTGTTTTCTAATTACTAGCACAACAATTTGATCCACATCCAGACTCCAGCACTTCTGTGACTTCTAACATCACAGCATTATTGTGCAGTGCTAGGCCGATTTCTCACACAGTAAGCAGTTTGCCTCTGTCTTGATCCCCCGGGAGCCTATAAGCAGATGTTGCATTAAATCCAGTTTGGCAAAAAAAAATGCTTCTGTTTGTGATATACTTATTTTTAATGAAATCAACTGACTGGATTAAATACGGAAGGCAATGAAGGGGGAAACCAGAGTAAATGAATGAATGCAAATTCACTAGCAAGAGCTGTCCTTGAATTAAGGCAAGGGCCCTTTGGCTATCTGGCTAAGGCCACATACTGACAGATGTAGGACTGTTCAAAGATCAAAGAAGAGTGACTCCCCAAAATAAGCTTACTTTAAGAGTTGTGCTACCATCTCTCTTGCCCAAGATAGTTGCTGCTGATTTGAAGGCATATTCCGGGAGATAGACAACTCATCTAAACAACTCATCCGAATAAGGAGTTGAACATGGGATTTTCAACACACAAAAGATCCCAGGTACAAAGTGCAACCCTGTACTATGGCCTCTTCTCATTATGGTAATGCCAGGAGACAATATGGAATCTGAGCCACCTGGTGTACATTTTAGATCACACACAATATCGGTTGGCTTCATTTCCTCAAGGGTTGGATTCATCTGCTGATCTCCTCATTCTTTTCCTCAAAGATTTTCCTCACCTGAGATGAAAATACTCATTCTGCAAAATGAAAGCACTTGGGACAGTTGGATACAGGGCTGCTGGAATCCTAATCAGAAGGTCCTTTGATCCAAACGTTTTATGATAGCCACTACTGCGTTCAACAACAAGGTGAACCTCTCTCCTACCTAGCTCCCCTCTGTAAGAAATCCATGATAATACAATCAAACAGAGAATTCAGCCTTTCCTAATTTCTTTCGAGTTGATGTCTTATTTTCTTCTCTTTCAATTGACACCGTTATCTAATTAGTGACTTGGAAGGCACTGATTTGGTTCCTGAGCTAAGTGGCTCTAGGAAATGGTCTGCAATACAGAGAACACCACAAACCAGGAAACCAGAACCCAGATGTAGAAATTTAATAAATAAGTTAATTAATAATAATAAAACACATAAACCCTTCTCCCAGCTAAGAAACCTCTCTAGTACAGGTAGTCCTTGACTTATGATCATAAGCGAGCCCAAAATTTCTGTTGCCAAATGAGACAGTTGATAAATGAATTTTGCCCCATTGTACGACTTTTCTTACCCTAGTTGTTAAGTGAATAATTGCAGTTGTTAAATTAGTAACATGCTTGTTAAGTGAATCTGGCATCCCCACTGACTTTGCTTGTCAGAAGGTCTCAAAGGTCACCTGATCACAGGATACGGTAACCGTCATAAATACATGCAGTCATAAATGTGAAAAACGGCTGTAAGTCGCTTTTTTTCAGTGTCTTTGTAAGTTCAAACCGTCATTAAATGAATGATTGTAAGTAGAGGACTACCTGTACACAATCAGACCTCTATGCCTCTGACTAAACAAGGCACATTTTCTCAAGTTCATTCCTTACTTTCAAGGTGGAAAAGAAAGTCTAGTTTTCCTGACTTAATATTTTCAACCACAAGACACGTGAACGACATATAAATAAAGATATAAATGTATAAATCATATGACCACTTCTCTCTTTAGGCTCAAATTCTTAATTCAGAATTAAAGGTATTCTGTACTATATAGGATTTTTTTTTTAAAAAAAATGTGTTTTAGATAGGAAAAGAAGAAGTGAATGCTTTTAGCATTTGCTCTATTCCCTTCTTAATACTGTGTCATCAGTACAAGAGTAAGTAGATGTAACGCTGGAGGTCTCCCACATGTTTTTAGTGTTGCAGCTGCAGAGGGAGGTAATCGGATTAAGGCTACAGGGCTTGGAGGAAAAGGTTAAGCTTGCTCTCCTCTCTCACCATAAAATGCCACTTCCTGATTAACAATACCCCCCATTCTCCAGTTATTATTTCTTTTGGGAGGATTAAAAACATATAGATACCATAGGGCAGGAGCTGGCCAAATGGCTACCACAGGTATGGAGATATCTGTGAACCCACTAGATGGCACCCTCTCACTTCCACTTTTTTTAAAAAAATAAGAATTCAACAAGAAAAAAGAGATGACCAAAATCTTACCAGCCAAGACTTGGAAAATTGCAGGGTTTTTTTGTTTTTTTTTAAATACAAGAGTTGAATTTTTTTTTCTTTTTATATTATTGGCACCCCATGACATTTATGAAATGTCATCTTAGCGCCCACTGACACTTTTTCCTTTGGGTTTTCCTCTGTGGAAGAAATATCAGTGGTGAGTTTGAGCTGTCCTTAGGGAAATTAAAACAAGGTGGTGAGTCAGATCCCCTCTTCCAGCCTCACTGTTCCAGTGCAAAAATTGCACTATCAAAATGTAACAAAAACTGTAAAGTACAAGATACTGAAATCATTTTTTATTGTCAAAAGTGGTCTTAACCAGTATAGTTTTCACCCCCTCCCTTGTTGTGAATACAGTCTCCAGTCCTTAAACTGGACGATGTGTGTCAACAGGCAACCCCTTTGTGATTTCTTGCATCAACAGCATAAGATGAATTACTCTGAAAGAGAACCAAATTCTCTGACATCTCTCAGGATAGCAGCGGGATGCCCTTTCCAAATGAGCCAGAGGACAGCAATCTGAGACCATACAAAACAGGTGCTATCTGTACCAGAGGAGCTAACAGTTTGCTACTAATTGGATCCCCTTGGATATAAAACAGTGGAGCTGTGTCCTCTAGCAAGAGGAAGCATAGTAATTTAATAATGTAATTAGGAATCACTGGCCTAGACCACATGCTGCTGAAGCTTCCTCTTTATTTTTAATATAAATGTGTATCTATAGAGAGAGGATGTACCAAAAATCAGACCCCCCATAGACAATTTATGATATGAACGACATTAAATGTTTGAATTGTTTTCTTCTAAACAATCCCTTACCTATTTAACCTTTAAACATTCCTAAGCAGAGTAATCTTTTCTCTGATGTTTGCAAATTCTGGTAAGATGGTCTCCTTTAGATCCGGTTCCGTGGAGTGAAGCTTTTCTGCGGACCAGAGGGGGCCTGGTTTCATGTACTGCCTGCATCCCACAGATGGGGCTTTGCTTGTTTGCGCGGACCGGTTGCTGGCATGCTGTGGCCCGGTGCCGGTCCACGGACCGGGAGTTGGGAACCTCTGCTTTAGATCATCCATTGGCCCATGAGGTCTGCCACAGAGTAGCTGTACTTTACAGTAAGTTGTAGGAAATGGTATGAACAAATCAGAGGACAAATCTGCCAAACTTCATGAGAGCCATTTGATGATCAATGCCCAGATCCATCAAATAAGCTCTTCAATTATATTTCATGCCACACAAGGTATGGATTTCCTGTATGCAGTTAGCTGCTCCTTGTGTCAATGTTCTGGGGGCTTAATCTTATGCAGAGATTAAAAAAGAAAGATGATTTTGTGCATTCTTGTCTCTGTCTCTAACCAGCTTCCAGGGAGATTTGCTCACTTTTTGGCAAACCTGGCTTGTTAATTGGAGGCAAACAGTATGAAAGTGGAAGTAAGAGGGGGTGAACTGCTCATGCTAGACCACTCATTTTTCAGAAGGGGAGGAGTCTGAGCTGCTCTGGACAAAGAACGGGACATCAGTTAAGACTTCTTTTCCATTTGCTTAAATAGATTATATGTCAGGCTCCAAAAACAAAGAGATGCTGAGTTTCTTCTAAGCAGTTTCCCTTATTGGTCCTCACCTGTAAACAGAAATCTTGCTAAACTGAAGCAAATTACTTGCATCCTATTCCGAGAACATCTACTGTAGGGAGGAGCTGTCTTGACTCTCTTCCTCCCAACCAAACTATCTAAACTTCTCTTATTCCTCTGGAAAGCAGCCCCTCCCCTCCTGGGAATCTGGATTACATTCGATACATCACAGCATTAGATACGGCTCTGGCATGGTTTCCAAACAAAAAAAGGTGTACATAAGTCATTGTGGTCATAAGGCAAGGCACCCACGTGATCAGGAGTAATTTTCTGGCAGTTGTTAAGTGAACCGATACATTGGAATGGGCTTTTTTTTTTTTGCTAGAAACCAGCAAAAAACATTGCAAATCGCAGTCACATGCTTGCAGAACCCAGTTGTAAAGCTGACCCACCATCATGTGACTATAATGTGTGTATGGGGTTGTGTGTGTGTAAATGCAATCATTTATAACAGCCATGGGTGCAGGCTGTAAGCCACCCCTTCCACGGCCATTGTAACTTCAAACAGTTGCACAATGACTGATCATTAAGCAAGGACTACTTGTACTTTTGGGTGGATAGGAGACATTTGTCAAGCATGGGAAAATCAGGAAGTCCAGGCAGTTCAAATGAACAGAAAGGTTTATTGCAAGCTTAGGCTCTCTACAAGAATCTGAATTACTAATGGTCAAAGCAAATAGGTGGTAGATAAGAGTCAATGGAATTCAAGGTGGGCTGGACTTAGATCTCTTGTGGGTGCGAAAGGACTGAAGACTGATGACGAACCCCTCCCTTGGGCTCAGCCTGGTCATCTCCTACATCATCTTGTTATATGGAATAGCCAAGGATTCTTTCCCCCCCGGTAACATTAAAGAAAAAAATAAGCATCTGTTGGTCTACCTAAAATCTGTTAGCCATGGCATTGAGAAGTTTGATGTGATAGAATGAGATGGCACAGAAAAGAAAAAGATGGCGTTCCCTCTATGAGCAACCATTAAGACAGCAATTCAAAGGTTACCAGAGATTAATTGTAAAGGAATGTGTAAAGAATATGTTGCTTCTTTCAGGTTCAGACAGTCTGGTGACCTTGACTACCAAAAAGCTAACCAGCACTATCTTTGGTTCCCCAAAGGCTTTCTATTCCAGTTGCTTTTAAAAAAAAAAGACTGAAAAAGTAGAAAGCAGACATGCTGCAAAGCAATCCCCCAGCCTACAGTTTCAATATTTTTTCCAAGAATAACAATAGCAATAGCACTTAGATTTATATACTGCTTCATAGTGCTTTATAGCACTCTTTGAGCAATTTACAGAAACAACATATTGCCTCCAACTCATTTAACCGACCTTGGAAGGATGGAAGGCTGAGTCAACCTTGACCCGGTCAGGATTGAACTCCTGGCTATGGGCAGTTTGCTCTGCAATACCACATTCTAACCACTGCGCCACCAGGGCGCCTGTGTACTTTCATAGATATATATGCTTAGAAAATAAAAATGGTGGGTGTGAGTAGCCTTTTCTTTGACTGTATGCCCACCTATTGAGAAAAAAAGAGGCATAGGTGAAGTGCAGAAAGCATCTTGGCAACTAGAGGAGAAGGTAGAAGCCAATGTCAGCATTTTGCCTTTTGTGGGCTGCATTTGCATGGCAAAAATGGCCATGATAAACTCCTACATTCAAAATGTTTTTGGTTCATTAAAAAAAAAAAACGTAGACAAAACAGTCTGGGTTTTTATGTAATTGAACATAAAATGGGGTAGCCATCTTTCTTGGAATCCAGTTTTTTTTTTTTTAACTTTTCAGCATCCCTGCATCCTAGGCTCCAAACTCTTTCCAAAACTCCCATTTCAAAACAGATTAAGTTAATTCAAATAGTTCCGTTTCTGTAACCTCTTTCTTCTTACAAATCCATGCTAATGAATTCTTGCTTGAAAATATACTTGTTACTTGAAAATATATCTGACACAATTGGCCCGAGTCATGAATTCAGCTGATACGTAGTAATGTCAATAAGCTGCTCTCTTCCCTAATGTGGTTGGCTCCTTTTAGAATTTACAGGAAAAGGCTAACTCTTGGATCTATATTTGTCAGATGAGCAACCTTTAAGAGTTTGTTGAAACCCAACAGAAATCCGGAGAATACAAGTTAAATCTGAAACAGCATGCGAGCATTTTAAAAGACTTTTTGACTATGGTGCTATTATATATTGGTACATTTAGAACTCAGGGGAGCTTTTAGGCAAGTGGAGGGAATCCTAAAATATATTTTAAAAATAGTTTAAGAAAAGGGCAAAAAGAACCAGGAAATTATTGACTTAGATTTTTAACTATGAAGTCTGAAGGAGAGCAATATAGACTTTCCCATTTCTAGAAAAGTAGGCTTCCCTAGGCAGCACAAAGATCTGTATACATAATGAAATCTTAACATGTTAAAGTTACCAGGATAAGGAAAAGATATTTAATGTCCAGATCATGCCGTTTTCCCATGCCTTTACCATCCCATGCTGTTTCTATGTCTTTTTCCTTTCAACAAAACTCAACACAACTATGTAAAACCATTTATATTTAAAATATTTAATCTACTTTAATATGCACTTTGAATTCAGTAACAGTATAACAGAGTTGGAAGGGACCTTGGAGGTCTTCTAGTCCAACACCCTGTTCAGGCAGGAGACCCTATACCATTCCATACAAATGGCTATCCAATCTCTTCTTAATAACCTCCAATGATGGAGCACACACAACTTCTGGAGGCAAGCCATTCCACTGATTAATTGTTCTCACTGTCAGGAAATTTCCCCTTAGTTCTATGTAGGATCTCTCTTTGATACGTTTCCAACTGTTACTTCTTGTCTTGTCCTCAGGTGCTTTGGAGAATAGGTTGATCCCCTCTTCTCTATGACATCTCTTCAAATATTGGAGGAGTACTATCATGTCACCCCAGTCCTTCTCTTTGTTAGACTAGACATATCCAGTTCGAACAACAGTTCATCAAATGTTTTATCCTCCAGTCCCCTAATTATCTTTGTAGATTTTTTCTGTTTCTAGAATCTCAACATCTTTTTTGTGAACAAAACTGGATGCAGTATTCCTTGTGGTCTTACCAGTGCAATATATAGCAGTACTAACGTTTCATGTGATCTTGATACTATCCTTCTGTTGATGCACCCTAAGACCACATTGGCTTTTGGCAGCTGTAGCACACTGCTGGCTCATAATGGTTGTCCACTAGGACTCCTAGATCCCTCTCACAGTTACTGCTATTGAGCCAGGTATTACCCATTCTACACCTGTGCATTTGGTTTTTCTTGCCCAAGTATAAAACCCTACTTTTTTCATCAATGAATTGCATTTTGTTGGATAGGGTCCAGTGTTTAAGTCTATCAAGATCCTTTGAGCCTATCTTCTGAAGTGTTGGCTATTCCCCCAAGCTTGGTGCTGTTGCAAATTTGATGATTTCCCCTTCTATCCCCTCATCTAAATCATTTATGAAGATGTTGAAGAGTACTGGGCCTAAGACAGAACCTTGGGGTACTCCACTGCATGCTTCACTCCACATACGTAGATATAGTTCCATGAAGGACTACACACTGAGTGCAATTGATCAGCCAGTTACAAATCCATCCACATGTGGTGATGCTGTCTATCCCACATTTTTTTTATCTTACCAAGAAGTAGGCTGTAATCTACTTTGTCATGTGCCTGATTGAAGTCCAAGAATACAATGTCCACAGCATTTCACTGGTCCACTAATTTAGTCACTTGTCAAAGAATGCAATAAGATTTGTCTGGCATGATCTGTTTTTGACATCTGTTTTGGTTTCTATTTAATAGCTTTGCTGGTTTCTAAGTGTTCACAGATGCGTTGCTTGATTATCTTTTCCAGGATCTTCCCAGGTATTGATGTGAGATTGCTTAGGTCTATAGTTTCCAGGATAATTTTTTTTCCTTTTTGAAGATGGGAACCACATCAGCTCTTTTCCAGTCCTCTGGTAGTTCCCAGTACTCCAGGATCTTTGAAATATATGGTTAATGGGTTCCAAGATCATATCTGCCAGCTCCTTCAGAACTCTGGGATGTAATCCATCTGATCTGATAATTTCAACTCATCTAGAATGGATAGGTGTTGTCTTACCATTTTCTTGCCTATTTTGACTTACATTCCTATTCTATCTTCTACAGTTTTGCTTTTGATAGGTTGGACTATTTTTTTTTCTTTTGTGTAAAGACAGATGCAAAGAATGAATTAAGCAGTTACACTGTGGGCTATTCATTTCCTTGTCTTTTTTTCTTGCTTTTTACCTATTTAAGGAAATCTTTTCATTATTATTTTTGACATTTGTTGCAAGTCTTAGTTCATTCTGAGGCTCAGGTTTCTTGACTTCTTCTTTGTAGATTTGAGCTACATACTAGTATTGTGTTTTAGTTATATATCCCACTTTCCAGTTTTTATATACTTGTCCTTTTTATCTTTCAGTTTAACAGTTCTTTATGCAATCATGCTGGTTTTGTCTGGGGCTTATTTTTATTTTTCAGTGATATTGTGCTAGACTGTGCTTTTATAGTGTCATTTTTCAGAGCTTCCCAAGCTTCTTGAGTTACTTTCCCCCTTTAAAATTTCCATCCATGGAATGCTCCCCCATGTTCTAAGTTTGTTCTACCCAGAAACATACTGGGAGCCTGTGTAGTTCATTGGGGAGAGATGTAACATAGGTGTACCAAGATATGCCTAAATTTGCCTGCCTTGCTGCATTCTGGAACAGTTGCAGCTTTTGGACAGTCTTCAAGGGCTGCTCCATGTAGAGTACATTGCAGCAATTCACTATCGGCAGTGCCTCCCAGCCCAAGAAGGAATGCAATTGACACATAAGATGTGCAAATGCCTGCCTGGCCATATCTACCATCTGATCTTCAAAGAAGAACTAAAATTATTTGGTTGTAAAGGCATCAAAATCAGCACTGAATCAGAGGTAACTGAAATCCTGGTTCCAATTAACCTTTTCCCTTAGATTCTGATTGGCTGGTGAAGAGAGATGGTTTCATTCAGTGCCCTAGCCACACCCCTGTTGCTAGTTCCCACCCAAATGAGGAGCTTCCTAAGCCTTCAAAAACTTCTGCCATGTGGATAGCCTGTGAATGGTCAAGAATTCCCTGCTGGAATATGTAGCAGAGAAGATGGGAAAGGAGCCAGAAGCTTGTTGACACTTCCTTCTAAAAAAAGTAAGCTTGCTATGAGATAGGGATGCTGAGGTGGAATTTCATTTGCAAAGCAGCATCACTTTGGGCATCTGGATACCAAATGCCAGCCAAACAGTTTCCCTTTCATCCCCTTTGTAACTTCTCAGCCAGGTAAGAAATGCTTTTACAGCTGTTCTAGATTAGCCAATTCAATTAAACTTAAGGCTGAGCTGCAAAGTTTGCTGGACTACACACACACATTGTCTGGAGAAGCCTTGGAGACTGAAGGAACTGATGTCCAATATGTGTGTGTGTGTGTGTGTGTGTGTGTAAGAGAGAGAGAGAGAGAGAGAGAGAGAGAGAGAGAGAGAGAGAGAGAGAGAGAGAGAGAGAGAGATTAAAAGTGCTCAGTTAGCCCTAATGTGAGGAAGTGTTGTTATAAATAACCGAGGGCCCCTCTTTTCATATGTCAAACTTTGCAAGGGAATGTACACAACTCAAAGATTAGCCTTCTGAGGCCCCATGCCATAGATTATTTCCCTTGAAATGGAGGAGAAGGGAAAGGCAGAGCTTGAATCAAACAGTATTTTCCAGCTGCTTTAGTCTGCTCTCATTATTTTCACGTCTGTCATGAAGCTATTGTCCTGTAACGTATTTGGATATCATCTCATTCAAATCAATGTGCACTTGTTCTTTTATTGAGTAATTTGGCTGAAGTACTGTTGCTCAGGAGGTGTTTACAGTAACACTCATTTTGCCCTCTACAGCCCTGCTTATTAATCAAGCACCCAGTAAGGTGAAGATTAAAAAAAGCAGTGGTGAGAAGAAACAGAGTTGCTGGATTTAACAGTTATTTACACCAAAATAGCATTGAGCCAGGTACACACGTTATGTGGGCCAAGGCAGTTCTTTGTGGGAAAGAGGCACCTGAACCCATTTGTGTGTTCTTTTCTTTTTAAGAAGGAAAAAGCAGAGAAGAGTAGATGTGAAATTAATGGGAGCAATGGCCATATATTACTGACACAGAATCCAAATACTCAGCAGCAGAGCTGAATTAGGCTTTCTTCTAAATGGGAACTAGAAAAATAATAGGGAAGTTCTTTGCTTTAATTAACAGCAAGTTTCCCCATGTACAGTGTATCTAAACTGCTCCCTATTCACAGAGCACTATGTTACTGTCCAGAAAATAAGTCACTCTTTAAAGATATACACATGGTAACATCTCTTTTTTTCAAGAGGCTAGACAAAAATGGATTGGCTGTGCTATGAGCAAATGAACTATCCTTCTTCCCCACACTCCACTGCCTCCCAATAGAACAGAATTTGCCCTGGAAACTAGGCCATCCCTATGTGGAGAATGGGGCAAGAGAGGTAGAAAAAAGGAAGGAAAAATATTTTCTGCTAGCAAATGCTATTCTGTCCCAGAGGGACATTTTTTGGGACTCTCTGTTTGCATAATTTAAGCATCTATACTGACAAAGCAAAAGATGCATATTCCATTTTTGTGTTGTGCACAGCGGAACACCCCTTCCCCAGTCCCCCCACCAAACGTTTTCAGGACAATATTATCTTTTAAGGTTCTTTTTTTTTCTCAGAAGTTCTTCAACATATGTTTTGTTCATGTTATACTTTTTTTCCTGTTAGAGTCCCTGCCATTTATGGATTTATGACACTTGTAGCCCAGCGTTCTTCACAACATTGATAATGGTTTAATTTACGCACACTCCAAGGAAGTTGCAAATTCAGAACTAAAAAGCAATCAAGGCCACCAATGAGCCTGATTAAAAGCCTATCTTTCCATCAAATTAACACAACACCATAGATAAGGGGTGTCAAACCGCTGGCCGGATGCGTCATGGCAAAACAGCGCCCACCCCATTGCTGGCAATGGAAAAAAAGTCACGATACATTGCGACATGTCACGTAACGTTGCGAGTTTGACACCCCTGCCATAGATGATCCTCCTTTATACTTTTGTAGAGGAAAACAGCAAGCCATATAAACTCAACCCTCCTGTTGTTGACATTGTATCCTCAGAGCCTAGAGCAGCAGATCTGATCACCTGGGCAAACCCACAGGGTGACATTCTTTCCCAATTTCTATCTGCTTTATATATCATTGTGTTAATGTTGTGGTTTGATCAAAATTCCAGTGGCACACATCATTGAAAATACAAAAGAAAGTATCCAGCATCTTCCATCAAACAGTAATCCCCTCTTCCCTCCAACACTTTCATTAATGGCAACCAAAATTATGGTTTTTATTGCATAGCATTATACCAGTTAAAGGAGGATGCTGTGAGAGTGTTTAAATGACAGGGATTATTTCCCTCCTTCTGATACATTAGCAGGCTTCTGCACCTGGAACTGAATTGGTAGCCTATTCAATCATGAATTTTCTATACATGCCAGGCAGCTTTGCAGATTTTAAAAGGGAAAGCAATGATCTGATCCTGCCTATTGCATAGTTCTTCTTTCCTACAAGTTGCCGAATCAATCCCTGAGGTCCTGTTCTACTTGTTTTTGTCAACCTGTGCTTTTTATTTGAAATTGTTTGGAAATCATTTATTTAGTTGCTGCAGTCCGGCATTCATTACCTAGGAGAATGGCTGATTCTTTTCCATCTCTATATTTAAGAACAGCATTAATCTGTTCCCCGTTTTTGTTTGGTGTCTTCTACTGCAAAATATAGCTGCCAGTTTAATGTAGCTCTCCTGTTAAGAAGCTAACATAAATAATCCCCTCTCCTTTCTGAAGATATATTTTGGCCACTTTCCAGAGCTACAAAAAGGTGAAGATATTGATGCAGACTGAAGGTAACTATAACCAAGAGTTTGATAATTTTCCCAGCTCTTTTCTCCAATTCCAGTTATCAAACATGGGCAGTGCTTCTAGTGCTGCAGTTAGGAAAGGTTAGATTCTGGACTTAACATTCTTATTTATAAATTGTTGCAGATTATTCCACTTCATATGATTTTCTTGACTCTCCTCACTACAAGACAATAGCTTTATATTTCACTTCAAATGTAGCAAAAACACCTTTCTACACTGTGGTCCCTTCCATTCATTTTTAGGTCGAGCTCTGGGGTTTTGCCCCATAGTCCTAACCCAATAGCTGCATTTTGCTTATTTGCTTGAAAGAGCTCACAAGGTTTCCAAGCTGGCACATGGACCACTGCTGAGAGGTGAACAAAATACAGAGACCCACACAGCTGAGAAATGGTTTTACACAACATTCATCTATGTTCCCTTTGTATCTGGTTTCCCAGGGGCAAATCAAGAGCCAGATTTATAGTGCAAGATCACAGCAAACAGAGCACCTTCAAGCAGATAAAGAAGGCACTATATTGGATGATAAGTAAGGCCACCATTTTATATTCAGGTTCCTAACTAAGGAACCTGAAGGAAGAAACTGGAATGGCAGGCTTATTCTACCAAGCCATCTCAGTACAGATAAAAAGAAGTGGTCTGCTCTTTTCCTAACAAGGGTAAACTAAGTTGATGGCAATCATGCAATCTAGTGCCAGGAAATAAATATGAACATAGCCTTCTTCTCCAACCCACGTACTCTTTTGGTCTTAAGTGTATTTATTATTGTGTTACATAAATCTTTTTTATTAATAATTTGTTTAAATTACTTTAAGGAATAAAAAGAAGAAAAGATGGAAAAAGTCAGTGAATGAAGAACAAATTTCAATAAAGATGAGCAATTATCATAAACTTTAAAATTTATCATTTCACTGATTAAATAATGTATAGAACCAGGTTCGTTATGTAATTTTAACAAATAACTAAAAGTCTCTACAAAAGTCAAAACATTAATATTGATATTACCACTACTTGCCATTGTTCTAAAACTAAATGCTCATAATCATAGAAAAGGAAAGAGAGAAAGAGGGAGATGGAAAAGAATAATTACAATTTATAAAAGGAAAAATAAACAAAAACAGTATTCCATTGTATCTGACTACTGATTGTATCAAAATTATTTATAGACATTGAAATTGCTTCTATCTTATTCTAGACCAACTTTCCCCAATCTGGTGCCTGCAAGAGCTGATGTTAAGAATTATAGTCCCATGTATCTAGAGGACAATACATTGTGAAGGCTGCTTCAGAAACTGTCAAAAAAATGGAAAGATGTTTTATCTGTAATGTTGTAGTTTGATGACACGATCCCCTTCTTAGTCAAATTTAGCTATATGCATCTGCCCAATTATTTGTTTCCTGGGCATCTGAGTTCTAAGTAACCCTATTCTTAATAACAGCCCCTTTTATCTGGCAATCTTTTTTGATATCTGCCAGCCGGTCTGGATGAATGAAACTATTTGGGTAATGAGATGCTTTGAGTCACAATAAAAATGGAAATAGCTCACAATTATTTATTTCCTTTGGAAACATGAGAATAGACCCATTTAAAAAGCATATAAATACCCCCTCAAAAAAAGAGGAAAACATTGATAACCAGACAATAAAAGATCACAAATGATATGGTTTTGAGACATGTTAATATTAACTCTGAAATCTGAGACTATGAACACATGAATAGAAAGCTATACAGTAGTGGAGTTCTGAAAAAGAAGAAAGCCATTTTCTGTAAAAAAAAAACAACAACAACAAAAAACAAAACAAAACAAAACAAAAAACACTACATTATGAGCACTTACGTTAGGATGATAAATGTCATCATCCAGGTCAGAATGGTCTTTATATAGTGGATACTGTAGAGAAACAAATGACTACCAAGACTGAGAAAAGAAGCTGGAGAATCAACATAGCTCCTGCATAGAAATGATGCCAAAATGACACATGTCCTTCTCAAAGATTGCAAAATGTGTTAAAATGTGTAACATTTAAACATCAGGTTAAAACCCCAAAGCTCAGTCACCTTGAAAACTCCTCTTGAGCAATCAAATGGCAGTTTTTTTAGACAACTTTGGCATCAACACACAAGCAACACATAATTTTGACAGAATAATAGAATAACAGAGTTGGAAGGGACCTTGGACCTATAATCCAACCTCCTGCTCAAGTTGGAGACCCTATACCATTTCAGACAAATGGTTACCCAATCTCTTTGTAAAAAACCTCCAGTGATGGAGCACTTCTGAAGGCAAGTTGTTCCACTGATTTATTGTTCTCACTGTCAGGAAATTTCTCCCTTAGTTCTAGCTTGCTTGTCTCCTTGATTAGTTTCCAACCATTGCTTCTTAAGAGAATCAACTGTCAGTACAGACCAATTCATTCCCTTTTGGTAATCTTGCAAAAGTCTACCGGCTATACTCTTTTTACCAAATATCATTTGATAATGTGCATTAACATTATAATAAAATAAGTAAAACTCATAGGAATTCCTTCCTTCCAAATATCTCCTCTTTTAGTCCTATGATTCTAAATTAAACAAAGAACATACAAACATATTAAAACTCTTCATTAGGAATGAGACAACAAACTCCCACCGGCAAATATGAAACTTCGCAGTAAAGTTCATTTGGATGTCAAAAACAAAACAAAACAAATAATAAAAATCAAGATTACATCAAACTGTAGGAATACATTTATGCACACGTGTGTGACGGGGAAAGGGGAGAGATGTGATCATTCTCATATGTATGCATTCTGTGCAACCTGTTAATTTCAGCACCCACAATATGATTATCAAATAATAGGGGGAATCTACAAACAAAACTGTATCTCTAAATGTGCTATTAAAAGACTCTCTAAAACAGTAAGTTACAAACTGGAATGAGAAATTGTAGAGTGGAAACAAATCTGAACCCTAATATAAAAGAGCTATTCTCAATTTTTAGACCATTCCTGAAAAAGTGACTTCAGCAATATAGATACCCTCTGGGTACAGTCAACCCAAATAGAACATGATTAAATTGGAAATTAATGTAAATCTCATGAAATTTCAGTTCTGTTGGAATCCATGGGGTTGTATTGCCAGTTTCTATGCAGATTGAAAATCAGGCTTGTCAGATGTTATATTTTTTTCTATCCTGCTCTATGGAGTAGAGAGTTGGTCTCTGACAGAAGGCCACCTGAAGAGACTAGAAGCATTTGAAATGTGGATTTACAGGTGGCTGTTACGTATAAGCTGGGTTGACAAGATCAGAAATGAGGAGGTTTTAAGCCGCCTGGGAAAGCCAAGGGAAATCATCAAAACAATTAAAAAATGAAAGTTAGAATATTTTGGACATGTGATGCGACACCCAGAAAAATACAGCATACTCCATTTAATCCTCCAGGGAAAGATTGAAGGCAAACGAGGTCCAGGCAGAAGAAGAACATCATGGCTTCAAAATCTAATTGGTTTAAACAAAACTCAGCAGCACTTTTTCGTGCGGCTGCTGATAAAAATAGGATCGCCAACATGATCACCAACGTCCGATAATAGATATGGCACAAGAAGAATGCATATTCACTCAAAGATAAGGCCCATATATACAGTAAATGTGGCTTGTTGCTTTAATAACTATTTATAGGATTTATTTGTAGTCTAATATTTATCTGGATAGCTTGCACTTACTATTTGCAAAAAGGCCAGACCTAAATGATATGCAAATCAAGTTGACATTATGCTGAAATAAACATGCTCAGCTGTCACTTTTAAAGCCTTCATTTGTCTATTTAATTTGGTATAAATTTTCTTTCTAATGCTTCAGTTCTGAAATTCATATTCAGAATGGATAGGGATCTCTGGAGGAGAGATCCAAAACAACTGTGACATTTTGGAGAATTCAATGCTAACATAAATAAACAGGTACATGTAACAATGGTAGTAACAGCAGATGGAGATAGAGTGCCAGTTAAATAGAGAATAAAACAAAATTCTACCAGAAATAAAACATCTTTCTGAATTTCTATTTTAGAACAGCTAAGAGTTTTTGTTTGAGTAAAATGCAAAATGTCACTTCCCAGAGGAAAAAACTGTCTTAGCAGTAATACAAGATAGAATAACAAATCTAGAAAAACCACAGTAACAAGTCTGCAGGGGGGGGGGAGATTTAAGAAAACATCCCTACCTCCATCACCTGATCCAGAGCCTGCATCTGTAAGGAAGAAGAGAGGAGGAAATAAAATACATCTGCATAAGAACAGTTCGTATGTTTGCAAAGCTGGATTCTACTTCATTAAAAGTCTGCTAGCAAATTATGCTTCTGATGTTATTCCTCTGCAAATTGATATACATTGTACTCTATGTATTTTGATTTATCCATACTCTTTTTGATGCTGGTATGTGCTTTTCAAGTGCCTTACAGATGCTACTACTATTGTTGCTCTTAATTCTGTTGCACAACCCAGTGATTACCAAGTTAGTTTTAGCATGAGCATTACATTTTCTTCTCAATGATATTTGATGACTATGTTGCCTTTTTAAATATCAGTTTTTCAAAACAACCAAAATGAGGACTCCTGAGTCATAAGGCCATCCATCCATGATCTTTGACGCACTGACCAGAGTTCTGTATTCCCATAATATAAATAATAAAAACCTCAGGTCTGTGATAGACAATGGTCAGTAAAAAAAGATGATCAGGT
Organism: Azemiops feae; assembly: GCA_023970755.1. Lineage (NCBI taxonomy): Eukaryota > Metazoa > Chordata > Lepidosauria > Squamata > Viperidae > Azemiops > Azemiops feae. Next base: position 2,717,798 of record JALGBA010000683.1, read on the forward strand.
GAAATGCTACACAGTTTGGTCCACATCACCAAGGTGCAATTAGGCATTATCTCCCAAACCTGTATGAGACAGAATATTGCAACCTGTTCTGCTCTATGGTGTGGGCTGAAGATGGAGACAATTCCAGGATTCCATGAAACCTTGAACTGGCCTGCTGGAAAGCCTTGTCCTAACAGCAAAAGAGCAGTGGAGCAGTGGAACCACTGTCCAGAATTTTTTTTATATAAAAGTTTTATTAATTTTTAAAAAGTAGTCTTTAGTGCTTAGTAAACAACATGTTGTCTGGTTCAGATATGTAACATTAACTTCTTCAATATAAATCTGTCAATACTACACAACCCAGTATTTTTTCCCTAATCCTCCTTTCTTCTCCATATTTTTCCCATTTTCCCTTCATTACACCATTACAATTTTTGGTACTGTTAATGTATGCAGCGTTAGATATAAGCATCTTCATCATATTTTACTAATATCATACAAATAACAATAATATCAATTCATAAATCAATAATGTCAATTCATTAATCAATATCCTGTTTTTCGTGTTCTTGTTAAAGTTTGATTTCCCATCAGTGTTTGAAATGTCTTTATCAGTTATGATTTTCTCAATTTAATTACATTTATATAGCTGAAAGTTTTATTCAAATCAATCCTCCTCTTATCTTCATATTTCCCATATCAAAAAAAGAGGAAAAAATGCTATCTTAATTTTAAATCATATCTTGCATTATAAAGGTCTAATTATATCTAAGGGTCTTCTGTTCTTTTAATCTTATTCAAAGAAATATTTAAACATATAATGCCCCCTCTAAAAGGTCAAATCTTCTGTTTTTTAAATCTGACTCTCGCTTTCTTTCTTTGCCAAGTCACTTTCCAAGCCAGGACGATTAGATCGCCCAAGAATTTTCTTTCTATTTTTGTAAAAATTGCTTGGCATGAGGAAGACAATTTAGGTAGGGTATTTTGGGGGGAGAACTCCGCCCATTTATATTCCTTCCTTTCTCCCTCCATTTCTCTTTACAATCCCTGTCTCCCAAGTGACATTTCCCTTAACAGCTCTATATTCCCTTTTTAAAAATCTTTTTCCTTGCCGTCAGATATATTTTGCAGGCCTGAGGGGTAAAAGGTCTTTTGCATTTTCATTGTTATAGCTAAGTCTTGCAGTATTTTGTTTGTATATAGTCATTTGTATTTCCCTTCTTTTATCTCTTCCATTTCTAAATCCATTTCCTCTGTTTTGACTTCTGATTTCTGGATTGTTTGTTCATATTTTGTAGTCGTTATCTGGGAGCTTTCTAGTTGTAGATTTAATTTGGAGATTTGATTGTTTATATTGTCTAAATTGTTTTTAGTCTCATTATGATTTTATCTCCTCTTTGCATTCAGCAATTGTTTGGTGAATTAGTTGTAGCATAGAATATATTTCTTTCTGAAAGGTGTTTGTTTTTTCTCAGAATTGATAGAAAGATTTGTGAGGGGGCTATAATTCTCCGGAGGACCACATGAGATCCAAGGCCATTTTTTGCCCACACCTAATCTAGACCAGTGTTTTGAAAACTTCACAACTTTAAGATGTGAGGAAGCTGCTGGCTGGGAATTCTGAGAGTTGAAGTCCACATATCTTAAAATTGCTAACTCTGAAAAACACTTGATCTACACACACTAGTCCAAGAGCTAAACTGGGAGGAATGACAGCTTTAGCAAGCAGAGCTCAAATGCAATGATAAAGGAACTGATTTACTAGGGACAGTATCAAAAAGCCAGGAGCGATACTAACAAATTGGAACTGTTACAACAGAGACTTCACCCATATGACAATTACAGATAGTCCTTGGTGAACAACAGTAATTGGATCAGCAACTGCATCACTAAGTGACAAGTGTAACATCACATGACTGCATTGACTTGGGATGGCAGTTTTGGCAGTTCCAGCTGTGGTCATTAGGTGAATCCCAGATGGTTGCTAGGTACTGTGTCACATTTGCAACCTCCTGCTTCCCCATTGACTTTGCTTCTCAGAAGCTGGCAGTGAAAGTTGAAAAGGGTGATCACATGACCCTGGGGCACTGTGAGCCAGTAGCCAAGTTCCTGAAGCGCAATCACATGATCATGGGATGCTGCAATAGCCACAACTTTGAGGACTGGCCATAAGACTCCTTGTTCAGTGCCATCGTAACTTCAAACAGTCGCTAAACAAATGGTCATTAATCAAGGACTACTTGCATATGCCTAGATAACTAGTTAAGAAAAACTCTTTGTTAAAAAGTCCTGCAATTAAATTTCAAATGCACATTCAACATCTGATGAGCATTAAAAATACAGTTTTAAAAGAAATTTTGAATTTTAATCAGTTTTTTTTAAATAAATCTAAAACAAAAAAGAAAGCAAACAACAAAGATCAGTGCCTTGCTTTAGGAGAAATTCTTGTCAGAAACGCTTTTTAGTGTTGCAGGTGATTAGGAAGGTAAAGGAACAATATGCAAGATACAACATTGGAATTCTGTCCTAATGCTGGGAATCAAAATCCCAATTTATTTATAGTCAGTTAATCCAGGGCAGACTGTCGTTCTGATACTGTTTTTTTTTAATGTTTTTTTAAAAATGTTCATTTTAAAACTGCAACATTTCTCAAATCATAGCTATGTTTTGGCAAACACAATAGAGCATCCATCATGCATCTAGCAAAAAAAAAAAAAAAAAAAGACAGAGCAAGCCAACAATTATATATATTAATGCACTGTGTTTGTTTTTCAGAGTAAGACTTAGAAATAGGACTGTTTTATCACATTACTGCCAATTGCAATGAAAAGTCCCTTGCAGCTGTGATTTCAAATGAGACTATCGTCCTTCTTATGTGCAGATCCTTCTGAATGGGAAGTCTATGGAATACCTGCTTAATCATTAATTTTATCTCACAAGAGAAGTAAGATTTCATATTTTTTACCCCTTCTCTCCTACTGCCTCCTGAGCTAGCCTTCATATCCCCAACCTCAGCTGGAAGAAATATAGATTACCATTTCTGAAACTTGATCCTCAAGAGGAGGCCTTTGTCTCATTCCCTGCTGACCACAGAGGCAGTTTACATTCATTTTGAGCTGTTCTGATGTTAAAGCAGCATTTTCTCTTTTCTCCCAGTACAAACTGAACAATCTGCCATGCCTCATTTAGGTTGACTTAGTCAAGATCTGGGTTTGATCCAACTCTCATTCACCCCCTGAAGTTGCTGAGCTCTCCCCCCCTCCTTTTCCTCTTCCCTGGCACTGTATTCCAGGGCCATTTTGCTTTTAGCAGTGGGGAGAATCCAGTTCTTTCAAACTGAGTGTTCCCCTCTACCAAAAGATCATCGCTCCCCAGTTCCCCTGCCAGATCCAGTGGAAAATCCTCAATCTGCTTAGATGGGGTTGGCAAGATAAGGGAGAGAATGGTTCTTAAGCTGCCAGTTCTCTCCACAGGATTGGAGGACTTTAGTTAAAGAATCTGTGTTTGCTCCCATTTGCTCTCTTTGCAAGCTTTCCAAGCAATGATCTGAAGCACTTGGTTGTGCAGGAGACAGCTATTTTTTTTAAAAAAAAGAGGGGGTCTTCAGCCTCCCTGCCACCTCCCACCCCATGGATCAGCTCTCTCAGGAAAAGGTGTTTACAGATTGCTAGACCCAGGGGATGTCAAAAACCTACCTCCTTCCACAGGGAGAACAATAGGTAGTTGTTGCACATTTGAATGGACTTGAAGGAGATTCCGGTGCTTCTCACATATTGTAATGGCATTCTTTATGGCATCCATACTGGCCAAGGGGCCCATATTCTGAGGCAAAATATAAGCTATTCCTATAATAGAAACCATGCTGTTGCTCAAGACATGAGACCCCTTTTACTTCTTCAAGCCTACGATTCACTTATGACTCACATACTGGTTGGCAATTCCCTCCACTTTTCTGTGAGATCTTCCCTCTGTTGAGAATATGAAAGAGAATAATCTAGTCAAAAGGCCAAAACCATTCTGGCCATTTGGGAGATTTCCAAGACAACGTTTTTGTTTTTAGCTTAGCAGGGTTCAAACATTTGGATGAGGAACTGGTGAGAAATCTCAGGATTGTATTAAAGACACATGGAGAGAGAGAGAGAAAAAAACCTCTAAAAGATGACTTGGCACATCATTTCCATCAGGGGATATTCCTCTTTCTGTTATTGTGATTTGCAATAATATGGTTTAAAAGATTAGTCCCACTTCCAGATCTCACTATAAAAAGTGAGCACAATGCCTTAAAGAAACAAAACATATGATTGTAGGCACCCTGAGTGGGTGATCTCCCATTAATTCAATCACATGAAAAGGAGCACATTGTGTCTCCCATTAGCACTAAATACATACCTGTAACTTAGGAAAAGAATCTGAAATTCATAGCCAGTCTTTCTTCTCAACCCTCCAAATCCTAGATTTGCATTACCGACATGCAAACCATCAAAGGGCCAAGTTTTTATTCTATTTGACATTTTCAAATTATCAGGTAGGAGAAGCCCAACTATCCAATCCATATCCAAGTACATCTGCCCTGCTCCCTTGTGACACTGTCACTGAATTCCCTATCTCTGTGGTTCAGAGGCTAAAAACATATCCTCAAACAACGACTGCTGGCCCCAAAGCACTCCCCTATCCTTCCTCTAGCTCAGGAGTGTCAAACTCACCACGTCACATGATGTGTCGCGACGTAGCACAACTTTTTTCCTCTTGTTGGAGTTGGGGTGGGTGCGGCTTCCGTGTGACGCATCCGGCCCGTGGACCGGCAGTTTGACACCCCTGCTCTAACTGGAAAAACACATTTTGCCACAATCATTAGTTCTCTTCCTTCCTACAAAAGTCCCAGAGTAATTTCTGGCTACCAGCCTCGGTTCTAGATTGCCATGACAAGAAATCAGAATGCATTCTCCATACAATAGTGGCATTAACTCACCAACTATGGCTTTAAAGTATTTTAGTTTTATTATCTATACTGATCTTACTCTAATTTTAACTGCCTCAGAGCTAGTTTAACACCTAAAACTGCCAGAAACAAACCAAACGTTGAATAGCACAGCTTTCCTTGAAACTATTCCTCCACTAGGAGAGGCAGCTTCTGCATTAATAAATATTGTTTAGATGGATTTATACATCACACTAAGACATAAAATGGTTTCTTTGATATTGTAAATTGTAAGGTTGTTGCATCGGGATTAATGTATGCTTGTGCTACATGAACCTAGGCAATTGTGGCTTACTCAATAAATAAATCACTGCTTGATGTAGTTGACCTTTAGGTGGCAAAATATCTTACACAAATTTGTCCACAATCAGATCTAACCCCCTTTTTAAAATATTGATCAAACAAAACATTTTGGAAACTTTGTTAGTCATACATTCCACCATCTTTAATTGTGCACATTGGGCAAAACATTGCAGAATAAATAAAATGAATACTTGAAGAAATGTCAACCATTTCCCAGGTAAAGAAAGAGGATGTCAAAGCAAGCAGAACTGATTGGGTTGCAGCATGAAAAGCACGCTTTCAATTATTGATCTAGGATGAATCTGACAGGAGCACAAAGGAGTACTCATGAAAATACACAGTACTGGTTGGGCTTGCTTGTCAACCGATTCCTGGATAACAATATGTAGCACAAAGCCGGCTGTACCTACCAGTGGCACATGATCCTTCTGACGCCACAAGTATCTCACTTTGCTGCTTGCAGGCAGCTTGTCTCAAATAGCACTCATTCTGATAGGTATCGCCATTGGAACCACACACAGGCACATAGTCGCTGTTACACTAATGAGCAAAAAAGAAAACAAGAGACAGCACCGTTAGTAAAGATGTGCACAGACGTGAAGCCCATTCTCCTTTACGTTCAGGCCCCTTACTGCAGACAGTTGCTAAAGAACAAAATTATAAGGTTGTAATTAACATTCACTCTCCTAATCCTTCCCAGATGGGAAGGTTGCCCAGATGGAAGGGACACAGTCATCTATAATATTTCAGGGGTTCTACAAAGTTTAAGAGGTTCAGGATGAGTTACAACCCACCCACCCTACATTACTATGTATATCCTTCTCTATTCTTTCTTATCGTCTCGCTTCCCTCGGTGTCTCTGTGCTGTTTTAATCTCGTTCCGTCCTTTTTCAATTTCTTCTTCCTTTGGGCAAATAGTCTCATTAAAGGAACCAGAGCAGAGGTTTATGATATTGCTTGATAAGGGTGTAAGAAAAAAAAAGTATTGCTAGCAAAAGACTTGCAGAAGTCAGGATTAATCTCTTTGGAATTATTATTATTATTATTATTTTTTAAAAAAACATTTTAATCAATGGGACTGAATGGGAAGATTTTCAAGCTGGTGAGAATGGGTTCCTGATCTGGCCTAAGTAACATAGACGTAGAAAGATGCTCTTTCTAAGAATCAATTATTAGTGAGACAGGAAAATGAAAATAAGATATGTCAAAACTATCATTATTCCTTATTTAATCAGGTCAACGCTGTGGACAGAGCAGACCAGATCTGGATCTAATTGATATCTTGCCTGGAGTATATTTGGAAGTATCCCACAAATATCTATGCCAAATATTTCCTGCCTACTGTGTACACATCAGTACTCTGTCTAGTTTCTCCTTGACATAAGTGAGATATAGTGAAAGTTGTCGACAAAATGACCACATTTCATGTTCCCTTTGCAAGCTACTTGAAAAAGGCAAAAGATTAACCACTACAGTAATGATTATGAATATGATGGAAGAGTAGGCACAATCACTGAATATTGTTCTGCTTCAGAGCTTTTTGAAGGGATATTAAAATTTTGCTTGTCTTGAAGCATAGCAACTGCCACTAACTGGGCATTTCGTTAGGCACTTAATTATGTGTCCTGATATCATAGATAGTTCCATTGCTTGCTGGCAGTGGTTACAGAGGAATAACTTAAATCTCCCTTAAGCCAAACCTGCTTTCGCCAATCTAAGGCTCCTGTCATCCCCAATTAAGTAACGTCTGTGGGACAAGATGGCTTTCTCACTCCTCATTTCATGCCCTAAAGCCAACTATTAGTTACAATGGGGCAGCTTCTTTCATTGCACCCAAGGACTGCTGTTTAGTTGAGTGAGTTGGTTGAAAACAGATTGCTAGGCATACCCTTCTGGTTCTGACACATGCCTCACAAGAGGACTAGGCCGGCTACTTTATCTTACACTGCACTGCGGAATTTGAAGGAAAATGTGTGTGGGCTGCTCAAAGTAAAGACACAGTCCTGAGTTTTGCAGATCACAGTGTCATTCTTGGGGGTTATCTATTACATATGAGCCAATCTGGATGTTCACTCTTAACTTGCCATACCATTAGGAGTTGTGGTCAAACAAGGAAGCTAAATGTTTTCTTCTTGTGCATATTAAGAAGAAAACTGTTTGCCTCCAGTTACAATTAGCTATTCCATTTAAAATGGAGAATTTTGGTTTCCTGTTAGCTTATTAAATAGGAACACCAATCTGTTTAGGTAAATTGGCATCAAACTGCAGTACCTCATTAATATAACAGCTAACTGACCTAACCAGGCTGTAAGGGGTAAGGCAGAAGGTAGAGAAACTGATGCTTCATTGTTCCATCTTTTGTAAATTAAAGAGACAGCATCTAAACAAGCTGTAGAATAGAATTGGCCCTGGCAAAATAAAACAAAACAAAGGTAAACCAAAGTTTCAAAGATGAACCTGACAGCCTTAATGACAGAAGGCTGTGCAACCTCATATACAGTATATATCATTGAGAAGGGTATTATTGATTGGAAACTACTGCAATGACAACACAAGTAATACCAACTCAAACTTTATAATAAAAGAGATTTTGTCCTAGCTATTCTTGTATGCAACACTGCTCCTCAGTGCAGCTGATCTGACCCTCTTTTTTCCACTTCATGCAGAGCCAGACATATTAAGTCCAGAGTTATTCATATCATGGCAAAGTCACGTGGATGAGAACAAGAGAGCACCTGCAGTTAATGATTAATCCACACTCTATCAACCCACCTGAAATTCCTGCTAGGCATAGGAGGCCATCAGCTTTCTCATCTTCCATCAGAAGAAAAGGGCACCTTCCCCCACTACCACCCTTGTTCATATTAATAAAAATAATTTGATTTTATGATTAAAATTAGACAACCTACTGGGTGCAGTTATCACAAGAAAATCATATTCAATAGCATTAGAGATACTTGGCTGTGCCCTGTACCAGATAATTATTCCAGCGATGTGATTAACTCATGATTACTGTACTCTTGATATGTCTCATTGTTTAATTAGAACAAATGTAATGATCAGGATTATTATTATTTACAAATGATAAGCTCTGTATAAAGCTAGTTAAAAATAGGAAAAAGTCACACTGCCAATTAGTTGTTCTACACTTAACGATCTTATGACATGCTAATATACATGATGTAATTGAGATGAGGAAAAATGACAGACCATAGACTGCCTCCAAAGAGAAATGGTTATATAGGCAAATAGAAAAGTTATCCTTCCACAAAGAAACAAATTCCAGAAAATTATTACTACTTGGGCAATGTGGTATTTCAGTTAGCTAAGGAATGAAACATCTTCCATATCCCTTATGCCAGGGGTCTTCAAGCTTGGCTGCTTTAAGACTTGTAGACTTCAGCTCCCAGAATTCTGGGAATTGAAATCCACAAGCGGCCAAGTTTGAAGACCCCTGCCTTATGCCATAATGCTTCTGATCTTATTTATTCATAGAGGCTTGAAGTCTAACTTTTACTAACCACGTATCCAATAGTATTATCTTCAACAAACCCAAAGAAATCTCTGTGAAGATTCTCTGCTAAACTGGCAATTTTCAGATAACACTTTCCAGCATTTTTATTTATCTGCTGAAATAGTCTGACAGCCTCATGGAGAGGGAGTATGATATAATGATTACTTCTAGTCCAAAGCTAGCGAGTATAAGCTAGATCTAGGGTCAAATGCCCCAGATGGAAACATACTGGCTGATCTTTGACCATTTGCTGGCTGAATTCAGATGTAATATGAAATCATAATTGGCTCTCATTCATGTGCACACGCACCTCTGAGTCAGTCTTCATTCCTAGTTATTGCATGGACAATTCCATGCAATTTTGTCTGTAATATGTTTGGAAATGGTTTGCCATTGCTGGCTTCATGCTTAAGGCAGAATTAGAATTCACAGTCTTCTATCTTCCAGCCATATGCATTATCCAAATTACCTGCCTTGCTTCCCACGTAACAAGCAATAGTTAAATAAATTACACTTCAGTGCAGTGATAGACAACCAGCAAGCTTTCTGTGCTAATTCAGCATCCATTCTGTGACCCCTGATAAAAACCTAGTTAATGTTTCTTAAATCTAGTGGCATAATGTTCCACTTCTTTAGCTTCAAAAATATTCCAAAAAATCTCAGTGAGGCTTAATGTATTTATTCTGTACTTAAACTTATCTCTCTCAACTCAACAGTAACTCTGGATGTTCAAAGCAGGTGGTTCAAGGAAAGAAAGTAGTGGAAACAGCAGAGCACAACACAGCTACTAACACTAATGAAGTACTAGGAAGAACTGACTTAAGAGACCAATGAAATTAGAAAAAGAAATAAAGCTCAGAAATATGCCTGAGGTGTCTAGTGGTATGTGGGAAAGACCTTGGGAGATGGGGCAAAGAGATGCTGCTTAGGGAACAGTCAGATAAGAGACAACATAGCCTGCAGCTAAATAGTGGGCAGGCCAAGAGGCTCAAAAGGGATCTCCCTAGTTTCTTGGGGTGTAAAGAAGATGGTGGGAGAACTATATTTTCAAACTTGCAAGATCCTGTTTATAATAAGGTAGAATTATCTTATCTGACTCTGTTTCCTATCTGGTCTACTTGGTAAGGCTGACATCAATCTTGCAAGTCTTTCCAACTTGCCATTATAGATAGAAATGGATTACAATCCCAAACATGGAGTATAGGGGTGTCAAAGAAGATTAAGAATACTGGTTAATAGTATGGTTCCAAGGGCACAAAATGAAAGCCTATAAAACTTCTTAGTTATTTGATTAAATAATACCAGAACAAACAAACTGGGATATACATTTAATTTTTCTATACTGCTTTTCCCTTACTAATAATGGAAAAAACTTAAGATTCCAAAAAGTAACTCAAATTTGTTGGGATGGTACTGCAGGTAGTCCTTGGGTTACGACCATAATTGAGTCCCAAATCTATGTTGCTAAGTGAAACATTGGTTGAGTTTTACCCAACAAATTTTACGAATTTTCTTGCCACATTTGTTAAGTGAATCATTGCATTTGTTAAGTTAGCAACATGGTTGTTAAGTGAATCTGGATTCCCCGTTGACTTTACTTGTCAGAAGGTTGCAAAAGCTGGTCACACGACCCCAGGACACTGCAACCGTCATAAATATGAACTGGTTGCCAAGCATCTGAATTCCGATCATGTAACCGTGGGGATGCTGCAATTGTCGTAAGTGTGAAAAACGGGCATAGGTCACTTTTTTGAACTCGGTTGTAACTTCGAATGGTCACTAAATGAACTAGACATTGTAAGTCGAGGACTACCTGTACAACTAATCTGCCAACTAAATTTAGGATGAAATGAAGCCACCATATCTGTGCTGCAAAAATGACCACTGGATGGAAGCCAACTGGTTGTCCTGGTTTTTTGCCACCCACAGATGCTTCAAGATTAGTCATTTCTCCCTCAAGGTTTTGACCAATTTGAAAATCCTTGGCTGTTTTCTAGGAACCGTTCCTTTTAATTTAATCAGTGGGGGAAACATCATGTATCTTTTTAATTTAAAAAGTGAGGGAAATACATAAACTATCATGTTTCAACTCATTTACATGATCCAAGGTATTATTTTTGCTCCAAATAATCTCCCGAATCTCTTGCCCTGCTGCTTTGAAACAAAATGGTTTTTTTTGAGCCAAGAAATCAGTATAATGTTAACAACAAGAAGAAGCAAGACACAACTACATACAAACCAAGAACCAATTGATCTGAGCTCCTCTGTAATATGTGATAAGCTTCCAAGGATTCCTCCTGGGCAACTTTAGAACTTAGAGTGAAAAAAAGAAATGAAATAAACCGAACATCCATCTCCTCCCAAAAAAAAAAAAAAAACCCTGCCATTTTACAAAAAAAAATTGCCTGCATACATTGCAAAGTGGAATTTTATTTGAAAGCTGCAGTGCCAGCCTTCATCCAGAATCTAAGCAAAGCTTCCAACGGAGCTGGAGGGCAAATTGGCAAAATTTACTAACACAATTAACACAGTCTCTAGGAATCTGATATATTCAGGCAGTGATCAAATCTTAATCAGAAATATGTCTTAACAGCCTTGCCTGTGATTGTTTATATGAATACGTAGAAGTGGTGCAATCCATCAACTGTGCTACTTGTTCAGCGCTGGAAGGCATGTGCTTACTGCTGCCTTCCTCCAGCAAACACGAGTTTTTCAGGAATTTCAATTAGGACAGACTGCTTGAAATGACAGGAAACATACTCTGCCTCTTCCTTATTTGTAGTGTTCCCAGTTTGTGTATGATGTGATACAACTACCTATAGTTTCGCCACCAGCTATAATTTTCAAATCAGGAGGAAGTGAAAGATTCCGACGAATTGCAAGCCCACATTTGATTCTATGGCTCCGTGAGATGAGTGGTTTCTTGCAAAGTGTCCCAAACCGAAACAGGAGCCAGGTAGAAAGTGAGAGCTGGATATTTGTGGATGGTGGGGTGGTGTTCATGAGCCTTCCTTGTATTCCTAATCTAGCTTTAGATGAGGAACACATAATTGCTGGGGTTGAAGTAAGATTACTCACCTGACTATTTTACGCAGAGAGGAATCAGTGCCCCAACCCTTATGGTTTTCACATTAGTTTGGAATAAAAATAGAAAAGCTGCTTATCAAGTAAATAGTCCCTAGTGATTACCAAAAGTAAAGAGAGTCAACAATACAGGCAGTTTTAATGAGCGTTTAATGACTGATCACTTAACAACTACTCGAAATTACCCCTTCAAAAAGGTACTTATGACTTGGTTTTGAAGTTCTGATTCTCTCTCTCTCTCTCTCTCTCTCTCACACACACACACACACACACCCTGCAGTCACATGATCACATTTTGGGCACTTGGCAACCGGCTCACACTTACGGCCACTTGCAGCATTCAGCGATCACATGACCATAACTTTTGACATTTGCTGGTTTCCAGCAAAAAATGTACATTGGGTATAATTGGTTTGCTTAACAGCTGTGGCATTTGCTTAACGACTGCTGTGTATTCTTAACGACTGCTGTAAAAAAAGTTCATTAAATCAAGTATGGTCTAGTGGTATCCCATTTAATGGTCACCATGACTTACAACTGTAATTCCAGGCTTGTAAGTCGAAGACAACCTGTAGACTTTTAATAATCCACTTGCTTAGAAAGTAACTGGTTTGGGCGATTCGGGCCATTCACCACTGACTGCTTGTGTGCAGAGAAGAGTCTACAGTAGAAATTCTGCACCATACTGAGTATCAGGAAATAGAGGCTCATATTTCAGACCAGATCATTACAAATATTAGTGAGATTAATTCATCATGTAGTTTAAAAAGAGATGGTTCAGAGACAGGCATGAGTTTGGGACCAAGTAGTACAGTGCGTAGAGACCAATGATGCAAAGGGGATAATGCCATGCCAGATGTGGATTTGTTTCCAGCCTGAAGATAATTGGGAAATTCTCTGGAACAAGAATAAGCCACCAAAAACTGTATTATGTTATGCAACTCATAATTAATGATACCAGGCTTTCATCTACTTCAATTAATTAATTAATGTATTCTGTTCTCTTCCTTTCTAAGCAAGTCCAATAGTATTCTCTCTCTGTATGTATGATGTATACACATATATATTTACAGATACATGTTTAAGTAATAAACTAATTAATTACCCTGAAATATCCTCATTTTCTGGTGTGTATTTCTATTTTATTCTGAATCTGTAAACTGCTTCCTCTTTGGCACATGGCTGCAGCTCCAAGTCAGCCTAAGTCGAACAAACTTTATGGATTTTTCACAGATTTGTATGCTCCATAAAGAACAATGTCATATATTTGACTCTTACTGGAGCCATTGTTCCTCTTGGTCATGTGCATCTCCTATGATATTCACTCACTGGCAAATTACAAGGCTTAATATGTCCCACTGACCTTCCTGCAGTAAGAGTTCATGTGCTCCACACCCCACATGGAGAAGCTTAAAATGTGAATTTCACCCATGAGAGAATTTAAGTAGCATCCATTCTTTCCTTTTAGTCATGTGTATCTCACATGACAGTTTTTTAACCAGATTTATATTTTGGACCCTGCAGGATAAGTAGTAATAATAATAAATAAAAAAATGAAAATCTGAAGTAGCAGAAAATCTGAATTGTCTAATGTACATTTAACACCACAAGATGGTCCTAGGAGACATCAGTGCCTATAGAGTCCTCTCTTTGGTGCTTGCTACATTTCTTCCCTTATCTGTCAATGTTTAAAGGACACTTTTAATATTAGAAAAATAGATGAGAAGCTAGCATCTTTTTTGTATCTCCAATAATGTTTTGGAGAGCAAATAGGTACTCTCAGGAGGTTAGGAGGGGATGGTTGATGACTACAAACTAGCACTTTGTTTGGAAAGATGCTAATCTGTCCAGTAAAAAGGGAACAAGATAAATTGGGGACCTTGACAATTTCCTGGTAGCATTGGGAGGCAAGGGTTGCTGGCAGGCTCTGTCTTCAGTCACAACAGAGGTGATAAGGCAGTGGTAGCACCATCTCTGGCACTGATCTTCTAAAATTATTGGCTTGGCTCCAACTGATATTGTTCTACTTTACAAGGACTTTAATCCCTGGGCACATGGTCAGAATGGCAATTCACTTAAGACCACTTTTGACCTTTGTTCTGTGCTTAATTCTATCTTCATTCTCCTCCGGCAGATATTTCTCTCCCTGCTGCCTTGTACAAATGTCTCCAGCTGGAGAAATAGGAGGTAAGGAAAGGACTAAAGCATCCCCTCCTCCATCTTATCTTAGTGCATGCAGTAATTGGCCCCTCCCTCCAAGTCATAACCTATACTTTTAAAACCAGGAGAAATCTGCAGGCTTAAACTAGCTATGCTCATCTTGGCTACCATAGCTTTCTTTGGGTTATCCAAATAATTTGGCTTCCTCCCTTCCCTTGGAATGAACATGCCAAACTACAGGTGGTGAAAAGGTCTAGAAGGAATGGAAAACTGCTGAATCCCCTAATGAGCACATAGGACTGCTCTCTGCAAGAAGAAATAGTGCCTGCTCTTTTTGAAGCAGATGTGCAATAAGTGTGCTCAGTAGAGAAACAGAAGACCCTCACTATGAGTATCTGGTGGGTGCCTGGTGCTCTTTTTGCTTGCAGAGTTATGGATGAGCTTCTGGAGTCAAAGTGTCTTCCTGAAATAAGTCAGAATCCATTTGCGCAACTCCAAACGATCTGATCTGAACTTGCCCTTTGAGAAAATGGATGTTATTTTATTTTTCTACTCTTCTACTTAATGCTACCAATACATTTTGTATAACAATAGAAAGAAGACCTGGAGCTTCAGACAGTACCTGTTTCTGCAGTAGCAAAGGTTTTTGACCTTTTTTGGGGGGAATGATAACTTTTCATTCAATGCATAAACACAAAACACTGGGCAGGGGAGAGGGGGATGGAAGTTTGCTACAGAAGGATGGCCAAGACTGGCCCTACTATTAAGTTGAGTAGGATGACTAAATCAGGCAGCGGATACTGAAATGCTGACGGTGCATGTGCCAAGTGGCTTTTACTGCACCTAGTTTATTCACCATCACATCAGTAGTGATGACACCAAGATTCAATTGCTAGTCTTGTCCAATTCTGAGCCGAAGGAAAATTTGAGTTTCACCCTAGGCTGCGAAATGTTTTGACTCACGCTTTATTTTATGTATTAGATTTTTTTTATCTTGCCTTTATTACTTCAAAAATAAATCAAAGTGGCAAACGTGCCTAATACTCCTTCCTCCTATTTTCCCCACAGCAACCCTGTGAGGTGAGTTGGGCAAAAAGTGAATGATTGGCTCAAAGACACTCAACTGTTTTTCACGCTTAAGGTAGAATTAGAATTCATAGTTTCCTGATTTCTAGCCCAGCATTTTAACCAGAACATCAAACTGGCTCTGTTTATTTTGTTAAATCTTACAATGCATGAACCATAATCATTACTCAAATAATTATGATGGAGAAATTCCAGAGGAGTTGTCTTTCTTTGTTGCAGAAAAGCTACAGTCAAAATGTCTTAAAGACCAAGTTTTAAAATAAGTCAACATCTGCAACTAAAAATATGCTTTATAAGGCCACAGGGGGTTGTTTTCAGTTAACAATTCTATTATTCATCATATAGGAATGTGGTGAAGGTTGGGATGGGATATTATAAATATTGTGACTAAACTGACACAGAGTGAGTGAGGTTAGTCAACCCATCATAAGATATACAATTTAGCTCTATGAATGGGATAAAATATCTACACTCTGTGGTTTCCCAGATGGCGTAAAAATCAAAAAGATTTTATTTGTCCTTGCCCAAATTTTGAAAAGTCAAATCAGTGCCATAATGAAAACTAAACAAATACAAATCTGCGGTTCTCTTCTCTTCGATATTCTAATGCTTGAATTGATGTCACAAACCTTTCCCTTGAATAAATCCTCCACTCTATAGTGATATTTTCCAAAACTGCCAAATTATCTATTCTATCCTGAGCATAAATGAGGTTACGCGCTTCTTGTGGTGGACGTCCACAGAGATCAACTGATGGAGCTATGCCACCTTGCTAGTATGACAGTACTCACACACGTTCCTGATTTTGTAGGTCCTGAACGAGTCTTAGGTTGATTGGCTGAATAGGATATAGAAGTTTATAAGATTGGCATTAGAAGCTTAATGTTAAGAATGGGGGGAGGGGGTTTCCTACAGACACAATTGAAAGACAAAGAAAAAAGGAGAGTCAGAAATGAGACCTATTTGTTCCAAGGAATGTGACTAACAAGTGATACTGGGAAGGGGAAGAAGAAGAAAAAAGAGGAACTACAGGTAGTCCTCAACTTACAACTATAATTGGCCCCAGAATTTCTGTTGCTAAGCAAGGAGGTTGTTAAGTGAGTTGCACCTGATTTTACAACCTTTTTTTTAAAAAGGGTTCTTAAGTGAATCACTGCAGTTGTTAAGTGAATATTGTGGTCATTAAGCAAATCCAGCTTCTCCCATTGCCTTGACTTGTCAGAAGCTGGCTGAGAAGGTTGCATATGGCAACCACATGACCCCAGGACTCTACAACCATTGTAAATACATGCTGGTTGCCAAGTGTTTCAATTATAACCATGTGAGGATGCTGCAATGGTCATAAGTCACTTTTTTCAATGCTGTTGTAACTTCGAATGGTTGCTAAATAAATGGTTGTAAGTCGAGAATAGCAAACAAATGGGCAAACAAAGCACCCTACCACCACAATCTGATCTGTTCTCTTCTTCTTCTCTCTGCCATCTTCTCATTTTCCTGATCTCAGTTGCTCACAGAGAAGAGAAATAGGATAGCTAGGACGGGTAAAACCACCCATGTGGTTCTTCAATTTTCCAATTGAATGTCTTGGCCTGGTAAGCCAATATCCACATATAGCTTCCTGTTTCACTCATAAACAAGACAGACCTGGAGGAGAAGAGTTATTTCCATCATATTTTCTGGACTTGATACTTAACTAGGAGAAAGTTGAAGAAAATGTGTCACTTCTCTCCCCCCCCACCATCACTACAAAAGAAATCAAAATAAGACACTAAAGTCTATACGCAATCTAAACTCCCAGAGCCACCACAAACTTGAATGCTACTATTATTGCCATTCCAATAGTTGTTACCAGAGTAAAATGTTTAATATACCATTAGAGGCCAATTAATAAGAGGTAAATATAAGAATACTTACTAATCTAGTTCACTCTGAACTAAATCAAATGTAATTTTTGTCATGGGTCTTCTTACCTCTTGGTCCTAATCCTGCTTTTATTTTGAAGGATAGCCATTGTTACCTATTCAAGAACTCAAGTAGGGCCTTTGTCCCTATATGAAAAACTTGCACTTCCCTCTCATTCTTGACTATGTTGGATTTATAGGACACTTGTTGCAACCTATCTATTAAAATTAATTGAACAAGGACAGTTTACTGTACATATCTACATTGATTCATTTTAGGGTTTCTAACAACAATTATTGATCCTTGCTTCTGGATCTTCCCCAGCAGCTTACATTTGCAGGCATAACCAAATTTAAAAAAAAAACTGCATCCTATAATGAAGTTTCGAACCCTGATTTCTCCAGATCATGCTACAGCTAATGCGTTCATTTCAGTTTTTGCTCTTTTCCCATAGAAACTCCTTCACAATTACAATGCAAATGCAGGTTAGGTTAAGATATTTCATGTGTAAATGCAGGTTAGGTTAAGATATTTCATTACATGATTGTCCACAGAGCTCTGAAAATGAGAGTGATAATTTCAGCCTAGATCTTCTGACTACAAACAAAATATCTAATTGACAAGAACATCTGTCTTAACCCTATGCTTTCGAGAAAGTTTTTTTTAAAGCAGAAATCTTCTAATGAAACTTTAAATGCATATCCTAAATATTATCCTTTGTAGATGGTTGGAGATCAAAAGAGTAACACACACACGCCCACAAAAACAATCCAACTGCAGGTGGATCCCAGCTCTCATTTATGCCACATCATTTTATGATGCTCAAATTTAGTGGGAAAATGGCCGATTCTCAGTGGCACAGTATAGCGGCTTTTCCCCAAATGCCTCCAGTTCTAATTCTAATTTCAATTGCTAGAAAACAAACCACCTTGGAACCAGTGGGAAACCCACTGCTAATAACAGTGCAGTTCTGCAAAACACTGCATCCCAAAGAAGGTCAGTTCCAAAATTAAAGAGACCCAAGTAAATGCCATCTTCCGTCAGTGATTCTATTGTGCAATTCAACCACAAATTCTAGTGGGAGCCACTGAACCTTTGCATCAAAATCTGCTACCATTCTTCTTTTCCAAACAACAACAATAACAACATCATCTTTCTTGCAAAGAAATTTAAAAAGCTATGCTACTGAAACATCTCTACAAGGAAATACTCCTTAATTGAAGGAGAGAGACAGACAGACAGACAGACATCACTATTACCTTCCCACTGAAGTGGTGCCTATTTATCTACTTGTATTTGTATGCTTTCAAACTGCTAGGCTGGCAGGAGATGGGGTGAGGATGGGAGCTCACCCTGATGCATGGCAGATATCAAACCTGGGCTGCTGACTTTCCAACCAACAAGCCCAGCATCTTAACCACTGAGCCACCACACCACCTGGATGGATGGATGGATGGATGGATGGATGGATCTAATATAGATTCTCATTGAACTGATTCTGACAATAAATTCAATAAATAACAATTACATAATTCATATATTTAAAAGGAATTATCATGTTGATGAGGAAACTGAGCTGAAAACCCTTTAACACTGAATCCATGAACAGGATGACACAGATCCAAAAGAGGTTGATTGCCCATTTATAGATATATCTGCAATATTTCTTCCAATGGGCTAATCTAACCTGCCATTTGTTCAAGCTAAGAGACTTAGACAATTTCATTTCCTTGGATGGAACAAAACAATGAAAACAAGATGAGAGTAAGGGTGGTGCCATGACCTTTGCACAGATTTTAGGAAGAAATGTTTGGCACAGCCTTTCAGGATTCTTGCTTAATGGTTACCTTCAATCAGGACACTGACTTATCATTCTTAAAAGTAGATTCTAAACAAGCAAGCATAACAGAAGTACTGCAAAGACAGACTTCAGCCAAATATTATCCAGAAGTCAGATCCCAGCAGTGTCATTTCCTTCCTATTTACCAGCATTAACTTTATTGCCATTCAGTCTTGGAGCTTACTGGCATAGCAGTCAAATGGAACTACAGTTACTCTCATATGTATGTGTGTGAGAGAATATAAAGGCATTTATATACAGTATATCCATATACCTATGTATATAACTCTTCACAGGGTTCAAACCATCTCCAGTACCACCCCAAGAAAGTGAGGTTCTAGGTGACAGAATAAACAGGCTGAAGACTTAAGATGCAGTTGAAGAGGTGGCAAAGCCTACCTCTCAACTCCCCAAACATAGTGTTACCAGGAAAAGAGAACATTTGTTCCTTATCTACTTTCTCTCTTTTTACTTTCTCTACTCCCTCCCCAGTAAGATTGAGATCAGTCCTGCAGGGTGGGGTGCCTTCACTTCATACCGGGATGTTCTGGTTTCTACCATCTGCAATACAGGCACAAACAAGATTTGATGGAACAATTAATCTCTTTGTACAAGCAAAATGCTCGTCATGCTTTGCTTTCTAGTACCACATGCTGAGAAAAAAAATAAAAAATAAAGCGCAACAGGACTCCTTAGGGTTCAGCTCTAAATTTTGGTTTTGCGTTGGGGGTGAATCCAGGAACTAGATGATCAACCTTTAAAGTGGTCCCAGGTGTTGTGTCTAATCTGCAGCAATGGGCAAACAGACGTGTTCTTCCCCAGAAAGCATGGCCAGATTACTACAGAGAATAAAAGCACAATAACAAGCTTTTTCTCGTCTAGTTGGCAGCCCTACCTGGAATATGTTTTTTTTTATCCCAGTGGGGAGTCATGATAGCTAGTGCATCTCTGGGTTAAGAGAAAAGGTTTCCAAGCCAGAGGGTACAAAGCTTTTAGGAGGGCTTGAATTTCTAGGGATTCTGGGGTAAGAAAATAATCCCACATTCAGTTATGGCAGATCTCCCGCATTAAGTGAATTCTGCATAACTGAACCAAGGTAGTGTCGGTATTGATTGAATTTATAATCATTTATCATTTATTGCTTAGCAGGGTTTGTTCTTTTGGGTTAGTAGAATTTGGAATGTTTTAGCACGAGAACGAAAGATTCAATGGACTGCATATACTCCCAGTGGCCCTTTTTTTTCCTTTGGGAAACAGCTTCTGTTGCCTCTGCTACTATGAAAGCCCCTGTTTCAGCCCACTGTGTTCCCTAAATTTAAACCAATTGTGAAGCCCAACTGGAGCCAGACAGGAGGAAGTCAGTGTGCTCTGAGCTTGCTTTGATTTTGCTGCTGTTGGCACTGAATTTGCTGCCACTCCCCATCAGGCAGTGATACAAGGACAAAGCATTAAATCAATGCCTTGGAAGAGGCACCTTCCAAGAAACTCAAGGAAGAGGTTGGTTTCAGACTTACACAGAATACTTTTTTGTTCATCCCCCCTCCTCTTTTGGCAAGAATTTGGGTCGGGAAATATAACACTTGAATGTAGTGTTATTTATAGGCTTAGTGATAACATAAATATAAATGCAATGTGCACAGCATGACTTTAGCAAGCATTATGTAATCCTAATACCTAATTTAAAGATTGATTAGGCACTGGCTATGAAATGCCATGCATGCTTAGAGAATCCTTATTCAATTAAAGGCTTATCACATATGGCTGCTACTACACTGTTAGATGCTAAACTAGTGATTTTAGCGACTGTGATTATTTTCATGGAATCCAAGAGGAAATAAGGCCATAAAAGGATAACCTCCCATTCCCCCATTCATTTACAAGGGTGTCTTTACTTCTAAAGCATGCTTGATAGAGTTTCCGTACACAGTGAAATATGCAAAGGGAAGCAATTTGAAAATACTACACAATGTTTCTATTCTCTTTTTTTCCACTTGTAAACATTTATTTCATTCAACATTTTAGAGAAAATATAGTCACTGCGAAAGAGAAAGAACAAAAGCAGGGATAAAAAGGTAGGATACAGAGGAAACAAGGGATTTACAAATGCCATAAAGATTATACTTTTCCAGTATATTAATTGACTTAGAATAAGTAAATATATTATGTGGTTTTAAAGGTCTGAAAATTGCTATTAAGCGCTAAGGAAACCACAAATATTTTAAATATGGTCAGCACAATATAAAGCATGAAATGAAATAAATAAAAAATGAACGATTTTTTTTCCACGCTAAAAGTCTACTCTAATTTACAAGTTCTAAAAAATTAAAATATAGACTTTATGCAGTCAAAGAAAACATAAATTCATGTATTGAACTGTAGTCTAGGAATGACATTCAATTTGAATGAAATTCTGTGTGTGGGGGGGTTTACTTTTGAGATGTGAACTTACAACATTTGCAGAAGAAAGTGTAATAATAATTTATCTGTGCAGAAATAGTTATAGTATTATTTATCCTTCTTGATGTTCCATTAAAATCTGAATTTAAACCACTCCTCTGAGGGAAACTGTGCTGATTTCAGTCATGCATTTAGGGCAGAGAAAGTGATTGTAATAGGCCATTTTAAGCAGAATTCTGTGAAAGAAATGCAGCCTGCTGAAATCAATGGGACTTATTTCCAAGTAATGTTTGCTTCTAAGTGCCAGTTTAATGCAGCAGCAGTTCCTACATTTCACTTAACTAAGAATAGCTTTGCCTTCACCCTTCCAGAGAGACACCTTCAGGTTTATTAATACATGTGAAGTTTTGTTTCAGACAATGTGGACTCCACCCTTAAAATCAGTAGAAACCGATTCAAGTAATATTTATACTTTCTTGGATTTGGGATTGAGAACCAATCCCAACCAACCAAGAACACTTCTCTCTTGGGGGAATGGAACGACCTTCTTTCCAATCTTGATAATAACCATACTCTTTTAGTGATTTGAGCTCATATTTATACAGATCTTCTTTACCCATCACATCAGGATACGGCCTGCTGAATCTTTAACTGAAGATCTGCCTGATTAGGAGAATGGAGAATGAGCAGAAAAACTGATTTTATAAAGGCCACCAGTTCAAGCTTACATTCCCCAAGCATCTTACTCTAATGAAGCACTGGAAGAACAACATCTTCATTTCCCCAGAGACTCTTGACACCACTTGGCTATCCTGCCAGCTTTTAAACTTGCAGCCAGCCTTTCTCCCCGACTTCTCTCCATGCAGAGATATAAACTGCCAAGTGATAGCTTGTAAAGCAAGATTCCTGATTTGTATTCTCATTAGTGAATTACCGAATGAGAGATCAATCTTCTTACCTTGAACTGACAGACGCAAGTCACGGTATCACCAATCCTTAAGCACTCCCCGTCAAATTTGCAAGTATTGGTGTCACAGAGAAAGAGATCATTTTCTCTGTCATCATAACCTCAAACAGAAGAGAAAAATGCTGTCAGCTTCAGTCTGGCAAATGGACAGGAATAGGGCAACTGCTTTTTGAGGCACCTAGCACAACAATCCTTGTGGAAGAAGCATATTCTATTTTCTCATACCCACTTTGTCTAGCATCCTTTTTCCAAAGGAGTTTGCTATCCTGGCATACTCACCTTGCTGCTGCCTCCTCACCTTTTTCTCTGTGATGAGATTCTAATTTCTCAAAAAAAAAAAAATTGCTTGTAAAGCAACACATTTTCCGCTCTTCCTAAACAGCTCTTCTGCCTCTAAGTCTAAAATGGGAATTTCTTCAATGCCCCTCTAGTAATAAAGATAAACCAGCTGCATAGTTTTTGTGATAGGCTGCCTGGTTCCAATGAAGACTGATCACCTCCAGGTTAATAGGAGGGAGGGGACAGGTTTTGCAAAGAGCTGCCGAAAAAGCCTTTCCTCCAGTTCTGATAGGCAGGCTAGCAGATCTGACTAGAGAGTCAGCTCACAAATGCCTAGGCAGTTGTCAGACCTCAGCTAGTTGCCATCCTAGTCTGAGGGTGTGTAGCAAGGGATTAAACAAAACAACCACTTTCAAGTTCCGAATCTAGCATTTATATGATCCTTATGTTCTAAGGTCATAGAGCTCAGCTGTGTTTTAAAAATGAAAACATTACCGCTAGGACAAAGGCAACATTGCTCTGAATGACTTGGATAGTGGAGAGACAGCCTCCACCAAACTATGCCATTTCTGTAATGTATCTGAAGTAGTTTGAAGAATACTTTTAACATAACAGAACAGTACCAGGCTAAATCCTACAGATGCTGCAAACACATAACAGAACAGTACCAGGCTAAATCCTACAGATGCTGCAAAGGTGACTAAAATATGAAGCTTTGGGTTTGTTTGACTTAATTAAATGAAACCAATAAAGATGAGGAAACTGCAGTGCTGACCAAATGATATATTCAGCAAGTATTGTCCCCACCTTCTTTCTGTACACAGAGAGAAAAGATCTGCTTTTGCTTCAGGTTCAGACTTTTCACACTTTTATGGGGGAAGCAGAAGCTGCATTCTTCTAGTGGCTTGCCATTTTTCTCACTGCCTGTATAGAGATGCACAGTTGTAAAGGGGTCCTTACATAAGAAACGTAGAGATTTTCACTGGAAGGGAAAGTACTTCCAGAAACATTTGGAAGTCAAGCTCATGTGGGAAGCCCTGCACAGCTGGTGAGCACATTCCAGACAGAAGAATGATTAACCTCTTGAGGATGAGCCCGATCATCGGAAAAGGCAACTGATGCGGAGAGGTAATAACTCTCTGGTGCTGCCTCTTCCTTATTCAATTAGAGCATTTCAGTTGGAGGGTGCCTGGCAAACCACTTTAAGCAGGGATGAAACTGACCAGAGAAATCAGGCAAAGGAAGCCTGCTTAATAACAGCTTTCAGAAACAGTAGGCAGCTTTGGACCTGATTTTTAATATTTTTCTTTTCAGGAATAAAGTATTTCCTCCAATTTAACTCCTTTACAGAAAGCATCTCGCGTATAAAAGTTAAGAGGGAAAGAGAAAGAGGGTGTGAAGGAAAGAACTCGAAGTCTCCCCAAAGATCTAAAGATCCCCGGAGTATGCCCAAAGCAACAAGGCAGGTGGAAATGAGTTTTCTGGACCTGCTGGTTCCTGGTAAGCAGCCCAGACTTTCCTGTACAAAAGATCATCCCTTTTAAGTGGTGCTTTCTATCTCTTGCTTGCTTGCTCGTTATAACTCTGAATAACGGCAAGCGCCCTAAGACTCATTTTACCAGATCCACCCTTTGCCGGCACGTAAGTTTGCGTTCAGACAGCACAAGCCTAGCGAGCTCACCATCCAGTCAGTCTCGAACAGAGGGAATTCAAGACGGGATGGAAGTAGCAAAAGCTCGTTACCTTGTCTCCCGGGTTCCCCAGGCATTTCCAAAAACAGCCCCCGGGGTGGGCCGCTTTTCAAAAGCGCCTCAAATCCCAACCCCTCGAACCCTCCTCTTTTGCCCGTCCGAAGGAAAAAAAAAAGATGCCTCTGCTTGCAAAGGGAGGGACTCCATTTCTGTCCCACGTTCCCGCCCAAGCTTACCGGAGCAATTCCAGCCGGTCGGCGTTTGGCAGTCACTTAAGGAGGTAGGGAAGGCTGCAAGTTTGTCCGGCCGGGCGACGATGAGCAGTGTCACCGGCAGAAGCAACCAGCAAAAGCAATCGCAAAGTGTCCAGCTGCTGCACTGGCGAGCTGCGGAAGATTCCCACAACACCATGACTTCTGAAGTCAACTCTAAAGCGGCAGTGAGACGGAAGCTCCCCAAAGCAGGTCGGTCTCGGACAGGCGGGCAGCAAGAGGCGTCGGGGGCGACTTAGCATCCCGGGGGCCCCAGCCAACAGCAAGCTAGGAAGAAGCAGCAGCAGCACCCAAGTACTAGCATGGTGAAGAAGAGCTTGAAGAGGATCCTGAGAGTTTCGGCAGAGATATCCAGTGGCCTAGCCCAGCCCGGGGAGTGGCAGGAGCAAGGGCGGCCAAGAAGGAGAAGGAGCGCCAGGAGGCTGGAGCAGCCGCTGCCATAAGGGGTCGGGCTGGGCTGAGCTGGAGAAAAGAGCGTCAAGGCGCTTCGCAGCCAAGCCGCCGCTGCCTCCTCTCCTGCTCTGCCGCCCGCATCCCTCTGGCGTTGGGAAAGCAGCAGGTCCTCTCAGCCCGCCGGGGTCACGTGGCGCAGACAGCACCGTCCCTGATTGGACGAGCGGAATGCAGGTCCCCGGGAAGGAGGGGGGGAGCGAGGCAGGGTGGTGGCGGCGGCGGCAGCAGAAGCAGCTGGAGCGAGAGATGCTGATGCTGATGTTGGCTGGGCTGGGTCCTCGCTCTGTGAGCAGCACCGGGGAGCTCGGGGGCGGCAACACCCTACCCCGCCCTGTGAGCTGGTGGGGCTCAGCCGGCAAGTGGCGGATGAGAGAGAGAAGCCGCTTCCTCCCCGGATGGATGAATTGATTCGCAGCCAAGACGTGGGCGTCGGGGATCTCGGACTGGGTGATGTCTTCTTCTTCCCGAAGAAAACCTGTCGCTCTTCCCGTCCCCTGGCCGGGAAGAGCCGCCAGCTGGATCTACAGCGTGGTGCTTCGGCGGCGCCCTCTCTGAAACCTTGCATCCTTCCCGGGCGAAGGCGCTTTCGCGGCGCAGCGTCCGCCCAGCCGCTGCCGCTTGCTTTCCCAAGCCCTCCCGTAGACTGAGCGTGCAGGCAACGCGCTCATTGAGCCCAGGTCCCAGCCAAGGCGCACCGCAGGCGTGTGAAAGTTGGATGCGGTCACTACGCATGTGCGAGCGCCGGAGGTCCGCAAGCGCGCGCGCGCGCGCGCCCGCCCGCCCGCCGCCGGTTTGTGTGTTTTTATGTGTGTGTGTGTGTGTGTGTGTATACATATATATAATGAAGGGTGTGTGGTGCATGTCCGCGAAGAAGCGGCGGCGACTGTATTTAGAACAAACAGCGGAGGTAACACTCTGTTAAATGGGCCCGTACGCGCGGAGGGAGGGGCGGGGGAAGAGTCGTGGAAGAACTAAGGCCCACCGCACAATTCTTTGATAAGTGTCTGTATTTTCCTCTCGCGCCGTCCGTCCGCGCCTGAAGGGGCCAGTCTTTCAACAGTCTACGTGGATATGTTTCTCGTAAATGGCCAGGGCAGAAAACTGGGCTGCAGCGCGTTCCGCGGCTGGAAATACTCCGCTGAAGCGCTGGCCTCTAGCCTGAGGTTTGAAAGTTCCTGGTGACAACTGAAGGAGCGCCGTTTACTTGTGGGAGGGTTGTGGAAAGGGGAAGGGAAGAAAAAAGCAGTAAGATGGAGGAGTCGGAAGAGAAGCCAGAGGGAGCAACGACCAGCAGATTCATCTTCATCTATCTCTCCCGAAGAACGGACTATCCGCCGCTGCGGGCGTGGAGCACTGCTGCAAGCACCTTCCGCGCCGATTCACCAGGAGGGGGGTCGCCGCTTCGTCCTCTCCGGTTCAGCTCCAG
This sequence comes from Azemiops feae, assembly GCA_023970755.1. Classification (NCBI taxonomy): domain Eukaryota; kingdom Metazoa; phylum Chordata; class Lepidosauria; order Squamata; family Viperidae; genus Azemiops; species Azemiops feae. The sequence goes on from JALGBA010000683.1 coordinate 2,744,129, forward strand.
GGCTTGGAGCCACGCCCTGGGCAAGTGTCCCTCAAGTCGGCGAGTCTCCGAGGAGAGGACTTAAGTCAGCACGCGGGCTTCCCTGGCTTTCTTTTCTCCGGGCCGGGCCGCACGTGGAGCTGCGCAAGCCCAGCGCTCGGTGTTTTGACTGTCAGCGCCTATGTCGGCTGTAGGAACGAGCGTACATTTCTTTAGAAAAATCCGGGGAGAAGAAGGGGTAGTTTTGTTTTTGGCGGCTTTTTTTTTTTTTTTTTTGCTCTGGTCAAAAGCAGGGGAGAAAACCAAGCAGCGAAATGGAGGCGTCAGCAAGAATGTCTTCCGTGCCTGGCGTGGGAATTCATTTCCCTATTTGCCTCTCGCGCCTTTCTCCCCCCCCCCCCGAACCGAGGGCGATGCGGGAGAGAAACGAAATGTGTTAATCGCCGCCGCCCGCACCTCGCTGACTAATTTGTTTCTGCCTTAAAGCTCGACGCGTTTGGCAGACGTCCCCCAATGGCTCTCTGCAGGCAAATATTCTGCCAACCGTTCGCCCCGCGCTGCTGCTTCGCTTCCCACCGAAGTCGCGCTTTCCTTTACCCTCCCGTTGCGCCCTTTCACACGCCCGCCCCGTGGCAGCGGGCGGAGAAACCGCGGCCCCTCCAGTCTGCGCTATGCAGCGGCTCTTGCTTCTCGACTGCATTAGCGCGAGCGGGCGCGCGTGCTCACAGGGAAGCAACTTGAGACAACAAGCGGTGATCAATTGGTCCTGAATGGCATCGAAGGAAGCGTTCGGCAGACACAGCTGCACCAGGTCTTCGAAGGAAAAGAAAAATCCCCATTAGAAAGACTGAGGGGGGGGGGACAGCCGTCATGCAAGAAACAAAACGAATTAAATATCTGCTTTCCTTCACGCAAACACCCTCTCGCGTCCCCAGCGCGCTTTTAGATTAGAGCCGCTTCAACCGAAGTAGTGGCATCCAGTTTGCTCGTTGCGTGAACGGCGATTTAACAGCTCGGAACTTGCAGGCGAGCCAGAGTTCCTTCTCCTTTCCAACCAGGCAAGTTGGCAGTTTGTCGGGCTTTATAGGATAAAGAGAAAAACCACTCTTTCTAGGAAATGAAAGCAAAAGCCGTCAGCAAGCGTTTAGGCAGCAATTGCGGTGATCAAGTAAAAAAAAAAAAAAAAGCTGAACCTCGCGGGAGTTCGGGGGCACATTGCGGGGCGGGAAAAGGGGCGAGGCGGGAAAGAGGCAGAAATTAGCCTGCCCTTGTGTACGCATTGACAGCTTTAAAAGCCATTCCAGGAAATTCGCAGTCCCCACACGCGGACTTGCTTAAAATTATCTGGCTGAGGTTTCTTTTTCTTTAATGCGTGCATTTGCATCCATTCGAGTCGTTTTGGTTTTTTTGCTTCCTCCGTATTGGACAGGAAGAATGGTTACGTTCTTTTAACATTTGGGCCTCAGTCGCTCTTCCTCTCACATTCTGTGGCTTCCCATACAGGGAGACTGCATTAATCCACCAAGGGAGCACACTTAACACACAAAGCTCCACCATGTGGCAAGAGCGCATCAGTCACTGGATACCGTACTGAGTTGTAGAAATAGCAGTTGAATAAAAGAAATGGCTTCTCAGTGAATTCTGACAGTCAAAGGCTACCAGCAAATGGAGAGAAAGTGGTGGTGGTGCTGCTGATGTAAATCACTCGGTGCTTTGAGAGGCAGCCTGTCAAACATACATCTTCAGCAGCATGGATTTATTACTCTTGCCCATCCATACTTGCATGGGTAGAAACATGAAAGGCTCAAGAGCTAGAGAAGTGAAGACACCCCCCCCCCAAAAGAGTTGGCTTATCCTTCAAGATTAACCAGTATCAGTGCCACTGCATTAAAACATGGACCCCATTAAAGCATGTCATATGCAAGTTCTGGATATATATATATATATATTTGCAACCATTGGTTTTTAGCAAAATTAATTCTAATTTGGAGATAGGCAAACACTCCGGCGTTGCTAAGCAGAGCTAAACACAGCTCCTTAACCAAACCAAAGTAGTACCATAACAATGAGTACTATTCATACATGGGAGTAATCATAATCTCAGAAAGAAAGAAAAAAACCTATCTAGCAGGGCATCATTTTGCAAGAGATAATAGAGAAATCTAAAAGAAGATGATTTGTATAATAGCATATATAAGTGGCAGCATTCAGCTAATTTTGGCTGATCTCAGAAAAGCTTGTTGGTAACCCAACTAAACAGGTTGATTACTACCCAACTGGTTAGTACTTTGACGTTGTTGTTGTTAGTTGCAAAGTCGTGTCTGACCCATCGCGACCCCATGGACAACTTTGATGAGAGACCACTAAAAAAATCCCATGGGAAATAAGCTAAAGGGATATTTAAAAAAAAAAAAACTTTGAAGAAAGCAACAGCAAAATGCTTATGCCCTGTTGCTAAAGAAAAATCATCATGGGGTAGGATTGCCTTGGGGGAAACTTGAATAGCATTGTGGAAGATTCAAAATCTGAATTCTAGCTTATTAGTTGACCCCAAAGTTGTATGCCAAGACAAACAGCCTGATGCCCTTAGGAGCTCCCATCTGGCCCAGCCACATGGCCAATACTTGTCTTGCTGCTTCAATTTTTTAGCGCAGTCCCCCAAATGATCACCCCGGGCCTTTGATGTAAGCTGTGACTTTTAAGGATAAAATACATTGAAATTACCCAAATGCTTCCAGTCCTCTTTGATGTGCTGATAGAATAAGTCTGCTTTCTTTTTCTTTTACCACCTGGTTTAAGATGATGGTGCTACTACTACTACTACTATTGCACCTTTTGAATATTCCCAAACCCATCTGGCATCTTTTGTAGCATGTGGGTGGTCAACTGGCAAGGAGCTGCATCCACAGATACAACTCCTCTTTGTCTGATTGGGCAGATTTTCTTGCTTCCCATATGAAATGAAAGGAGCCTCCAGGACCATTACATTCTCACCCAGGCTTTTGTATTGCCTTTTTATTTTGCCCTATGAATGATAATTGCTAGGCTCCAGGCAACTTGTGCCCAAAGTCTGAACTCCACTGAAATTGCCTGCATTTAAATAAATTTCAGTTTTCATTGTTCTGAGAAGCAAATCACTGTGAATGTTTCCTAGTTGGACTACCTATGAGTTTCCACCATCCATAGTATCTTGATATGCTTTTCCACCATATTTATGAATAAACCAGCAATAAAAGCCATCTGTAAAGCTAACATTTCAAGACCAAATTCATTTTTGTCAATTTATTTCAGCATTCTTTTTCTCATTCCTTGATCTAGGGTTTGGGGAGTGAACAATTTATGGATAAATAAAAGTAATGGTTAAAAAGAAACAAAGGAGTATAGCCATGAGAATAATTACCGACAATATGGCTATATATAATAATATCTCTGTCTCCTATGTTTTAAAATTTTTATTTGGAAGTAAGGCAGTTGGAACTTTTTCTTCATGCAGTTTTCAATTTTCAGGTTTACATTTCTGGATGGAAGAACTTTTTCCTGAAACAAAAAAGATCATATCACCCCTTTTAGTTGATTTTAATTTTCTTTTTATTAATGCTATTGTTTCTTCCTGCACTCTTTCAGGAATTAGGGAGTGAAAATCACAAATAGCAGTAATGAGAGATAATTAAGACAATTGAGAGCAACATAAAACGGTTCCCCGTTTAATTTTTGACATTTTGAGTGCACAGATTGATTGTGGAAGAAAGACCTCTGGCTGGAACTTCTTCCAGCTCTTCCCTCAACCAAACAACACTGGATTTAGCTCAGTATAAGCAGAATAGATAACTGCTTATCTAAAGCAGCTGCCCTCAGCCTGGTGTACTCCAGATATGTTAGGGCTTCTGTTTCCAGAATTTCTAATCTTCATAGAAGGAAAATATGAAAGAAGACCGGTAACATTTGGAGTCAATGAACTGGGGAATGCTGATCTAAAGCTGTTCATTAGTTGAAATTAGTCTTTGGTAATCAGGCTGATTTATCAATAACTTGTTTAGTACCTATCAAAATGATCCAATGCAGAGTTCTTCCTAATCTCATTTATTAACATTCATCTAATACATTTCTAGACAATTTGGCAGGCTCTATGGTATCCTAGATGTTAGGATATTAGGAAATTAGACATAATATTAATATTCACCATAATCATAAGATCACATTTGGCTCCTAAACTTACTTTCTGTACTCTTAAGAGCTCTCTTGAGATAACCAAAATTTGTTCCATGAACAAATATGCAATCCCCCCCCCTTTTCCCCCCCCCCTGGAAAACAAAAGGAAATCTGGTAACTTGAGTTTAGGGCATACTTAACAATCTAGAACAGTGCAGTAATATTAAGCAGAAGAACCCCAAACAAGGAAAAAGAACCAAAATTTTTGACCTGTTTCCTCTGGATGTATAATTATGGCTTCTTCACTGTGGTCTGAATAATATGTAGGTCCAGGAAGCAAAATTGCCCCTTTCTTTTTTTATAACTCTAGGCATCCCACGTAGGCCTCTGTCTCCTTTTCCATCCTTTACCTTCTTTTAAATTGTTCTCCATTTATCTTTTTTTAATACAGGCATTGCGAGTGTTTTAAAAAAATAACCATGCAACACACATAAGGTTCCTGCGATGCTCAAAGCTTCATATTTTAGGCTGGAAATAAAATTCAAGCAATATTTCTGTTTCTGAATCTAAATAGGTATTTGGACTTCTAAAAACCTCAAAAAAGTGTTGGGGTATTATTTATCCCCTGCATGATTTGGATATGTCCTATTTTTTTCCTTGTATACTTGGGCAATTCCCGTAAGAATTAGGGACAAAGTAATATATATTTCCCTAAAAATGACAGGTGACTTTCTTTTTGGCTTAGACCTTGTTTTCTCAAGCATACACCTAAAGGAACACATAACAAAAACAACATCTGTTTGTTAGATTTTAAATAGCCAACAGCAAATGTTTGCTGTTTCAAATGAAGCAAACTGACAGTGCAACCTAAGAGTTTACAGCTTTAGTGTAGAGTTACTTTCTTTACTGAATTAAAGCCCTAATTGCTAGATGTACGTACCATGTATCCATTGAAATCTCTGGCAAGTCCCCCATTGGACTGAATGACCCTGGACTGTACACAGCTCATGTCAATCATCGTAGAGCCAAACTAGGTGATAGAGTCCTTGCTTGTCATTCTGCTCTAGTTTTGGAGGCTATTTTAGTTAATTGTAAGCACATGGTGATCCAGTCTGGATGCACATAGGGAAGGGAAAGTGTAAACTCTTCCCTCAGCCCCTTTGTTTTGTTTTTAATTTACGGTCCCTGTGCAGGAGCAGAGTTTTAAAACAAAAGGCTCCATTAGCGCCAAAGGAAGCTTACTTCTTGTTTTCGCTTTCCTAAACTACATTTTAGAAAAGGGGATGCTTTTTAAAGAAAAGGACTAAACAAAAAGAGTAATATTATCCACCCATCTCTCTACATATGGTCATGATCCAAATAAGGACTCTGTATCTCTCACTGGATAGACTTACAGCAGCCGTTCCCATTAGATCATTAAGCAAGTCACCATGGTCATTAAGCAAAACATCTTGTCACCACGATGTACGATGTTCTCCTTTAAGTGTTCTTGTTGCAAGCTGATCAGGAAACGTGCAGATAGCAATCACATGTCCTTGGGACGCTGCAATGGCTGTAAATGTGAGGATTGGTCACACAGCTTTTTTAAATACAACTGTATCTTCCAAGTTGCTAAATGAGGTAGTTGGTAAGTGAGGACTATTCATTGTATGTTCTGGTGCTTAGAGCCAATCTCTGTTACATATATTTTCCTATCCAATTCATCTTTCCCATATCTCCATGTCTTTTTTCATCACAGGGAGTAAAGGACTGACTGCTGACCAACTAATTACCTTAGGAAAGTGCTTTCCTGTTGAATCAGTATTCATTAAATGAGGGGAAAAACACTCTTGCAATATCACTCCCTGGGAACTATAGTGAGGCATATAAATTGTTAAAACTCTCCCAGCTTTCATCATTAGATTAATGGTACATTCAGCTCTCAGCTAGGGTTGATTAAGGTGGCCTTACATTTATCGCCAAGCAGGTGATGCTTTTGATTTTTACGAGAACGGTAGTGTTCTCCATGGTGTTAAGCCTATTCAGTAAGCACTTTTAAAATGGATTGTTAAGAGCCATGAAAGCCTAAGGAAAACTGGTCAAGGATTTGGAAATAGACATCTCTCCATATTTCATTATGGCTTTGTGGGTAGATTCAGCAAAACATCTTTGCTATCCAAAGGAAAGCTGGTCCTGTAGAACATGATCTTGACAAGAACTCTTCATATAGCAGAGTTTCCTACTCCTCACTTACTGTACAGTAGGAAATTGTTGCAACCATTTCAATAGCTTAAGGTTTCATTTATGCTATTAAGTTTCCATTTCCTGAGTTAAGTTAAGGTACCCTTTTAAGTTTCATTTCCTGGCAAAACCCACCCTTTACAACCTCCTGCTGTGACGTAAGTGTACCAATAAAAGAGAGGCACGCAGATCCTTCTGCGCTCTCGCTTGCTGATTCAACCTGAAGAAACATGTTGTCCGTGTGTTTCCTATCTACCAAACGCGAGGTCCGTTGGCCTAGGCTAACGTACATCACTGGTCCGTCCAGCAGGCGCTGGACCCCGGGATCTAATTCCCACAACTGGTGACCCCGACGTGATTCACTTTATGACGTGATTCACTCCACGGCGTGTTCTCTGTCTAGGGAAGCGCTGCTCTGGCTCCTGTACCTACCCACCTGGTAAAGGCTTGCAAACGTAAGTATGGGTCCTCACTTTCCAAGGTTTTGTCCAAGCATGTGGATGAACTTTCCTCTTTAGCCAGAAAGGCAAATTGTTTGCAAAAAGTTAACGGAACAACTGTCTATCCCCAGACCCTTCCTTTTAACCTGTGCCTACTACGGAAGACGTTCCAAAGCCGGCACAGCCAAAAAAAACCCCCTCTTCGCTCTATCCTTCTCTCTCTCCTCCAAAACAGAAACAGGCAACCCTGTATTCTGTTCTGCAGAGTTTTGCAACTGCACTCAATGCTTCCGTTTCATCAAACTACCAAACAATAAATTTTCAGAACAATTTAGAGACATAAATTAACTCAAACTGCACTTCTCTGCAATGCGTTTTGAACAATTGGAATGTTTTGAAACTCTTTTGTAATCTGTTAAGTTTGAACCCTGTCAGACAATGTCTGGTGGTGCTTTGTGTTGATGTGTGTGTTTTGTTTTATATATGTTTAACTCCTAGAACGTTACGTTTGGACTTGGAATGGTGAGAAAAATAGGAGATGGTTAAAGGGCCCTATAAAAACCACATGTTTGGTTGGAATCATCTCATGATTTTCTCGCTTCTTGCAGGACAAGCCATATGTCTAAATAAATGTTGTTTTAATGGTATTTGTGTATATATGTATGTCTGTCTGTGTTGTTTTGTGTTATTTCCAAGACTTGGAAAAGGGTCAAAACCCTCTTTGATAACAACAAACAAAAAGGCCTTAATTAAAAATAAAAAGTTTTGCTTGAAAAATATATGAAATGAAATATTTGTATATGGAATGGTGTAAGTAAACAGAATGGAAGTGAATGAGTTAATTTGCTGGTGTAAATGTGTGTGTTAGCCCTCACCCCTCCACCCATCCCACGCTGTGAAAGGAATAGTAACATTGTAGTTTTTATTGTTGTAACATGGGAACGCAATGGTATGAGTTTGCATGTGCAAAGTTTTATGGAAGAGGTATAAAAGAATTTATACATGTGACTGCATGTGAATTTTTTTGGTGGTGAGATTTTTGCAAAGTTTCTTTTTCTTCCCCCCCCTCCTGCCTCTTTCGTTTCTCGCTGGCTGTATTGTTTTAAGAGCAAAGGAAGGGCAGATAGAGGAGGGGGGGCAGCTGTTCGTTTTAAATTTTTTTTTTCTTCCTTTGTTTAGAAGTTTGGGTTGAGGAAGGGGGGTGGATGTGAAATTTGATGCCCACTCTTGCAGTTTCAGCTTGCTATTTTTTTTACTCGAAAGAGGAGGCAGTAATTGTTGGGCAATTCTTTTGCAAATTTTTGAGTTTTAAATTGTTTAGTTAGACATATACATCCATCAACCAAAAGAAATGATTGAATTGTTTTGCTTAGATTTGTAAATGTTTTTCCTATTTCATGAAAATTTGTTTCATCTGAATGGAATTTGATTATATTGGAACCCCAAAAATATAATTTAATTGGCTTTTTGAAATATAAAATGATTCAAGTATCTATGGATTGCAAGTTGCCTTGGAAAAGATACAGTTACACTTTATCTTTATTTAGGGCATAAAATGTTGCAATCTTATTCTGTTCCAGTTTTTGTTATAAAAAAGAAATCAGGCAAATGGCGTTTCCTCCATGATTTACGTGCAGTGAATGCTGTTTTATAACCTATGGGAGCATTGCAATGCGGCCTCCCAAACCCAAATTTAATTCCAAAAGATTTTGACTTAATGATAATTGACTTAAAGGATTGTTTTTTTTTGTGTTTTTTTTCATTCTTTTGCATCAACAGGATAAATATTTATTTGCTTTTACAGTGCCTGAGTTGAATAATTCTCAACCAACTCAGCGCTACCAATGGAAGGTTTTACCACAGGGCATGCTAAATAGCCCTACAATGTGTCAGTTTTTTGTTTCCCATGTTTTGCAACCATATCGGGACCTTCATCCCTCCTTTTTGGTTTACCATTACATGGATGATATTTTGGTCGCAGCACCAGGCCCAAAGGGTACTGTTTTTGCAACTTTGCCAACCCTCACAACAATTTTGCAAAAAGGAGGTTTGCACATTGCTCCTGACAAGGTCCAAACCTCCCCTCCTTTTCAATATTTGGGCCATAAATTATTGGCCTCCCATGCTGCACCACTTTTTCCCTTATTAAAATTACCACACCAACCAACTTTACTTCAATTACAGCAATATTTAGGTGTTATTAATTGGATTCAACCTTATATAGGTCTCACCACTTTTCAATTATCACCTCTTTTTTCAGCCTTACCCAAAGGCAAACATCCTGCAGATGTTATTCCACTGCAGGACAGTCATTTAAAAGTGATTCAATTGGTCAACCAAGCCCTACAAATTCAGTGGGTTGACCGAATGACCCCAAACATTCCCTTTTCTCTTTTATTGTGTAATACTATTTCTTTACCTACATGTGCTATTGTCCAAACTATTCCCTCCTTGCTGATTCTAGAATGGCTTCACCTCTCTCACACTCCTAGAAACACAATTGGTCAAAAACCTTTTCAATTTGCCTCTCTCATCTCTAAGGCTCGCCTTCGAGCAAAAGCCCTTGCAGGAATAGAATCTTCTGTCCTATATGTACCATGTTCTCTCACTACATGGGAAACCATCTATTCTAACTCTGAAGCCTTGCAGCTTGCTCTCACTGAGTGGCCTGGAAAGATATCCTGCCACCCTCCTGCTGATCCTCGCATTCAGCTCCTACAAAATATCCATGTTTCATGGGATACCCAATTACAACGCTTTCCCATCCCACATGCTGTCACACTCTTTGCAGATGGCAGTAAACAATTTGGTGCTTGTGCCTGGTATATTCATGACCAATGGCACACAAAAATAACGCCACCCCAACGGTCTGCTCAGCGTGCGGAACTAGCCGCTGCCATTCTAGCTTTTCAAACATTTTCCACTCAACCTATAAATCTCATTCTTGACAGTCTCTATGTCACTCAAATTGTCACCACTATTTTTCAATCATACCTCTTTCCATCCCTGGACCCTGATTTAACTTCTTTATTTTCCACCCTACAAACTGTAATATCCAACAGGAAACATCTTTATTTTGTCACACACATAAGAAGCCACCAACCTTTTCCTGGCTTCTTGCAAAAGGGAAATGATATTGCAGACGCTGCGGCCTCTGCTACCTGCCTCATGTCTCTTTCTCCTGTCTCTCCTTGGGACAGTCATGCTTATTTTCATCAAAATAAAAAAGCACTAATGAAACAATTTGGAATCACTATGGCTGAAGCTACAGCCATAATTTAACAATGCCCAACCTGTAGCTTACAGTCTAAAGGTATCCCACAGGGCGTTAACCCTAGAGGCACTGAAGCCTGTGATACCTGGCAAATGGATGTAACTCAATATCCTCCATTTGCCCCGTGGAAATATCTACATGTTACAGTAGATACGTTCTCCGGATTTATTTTGGCAACCCCACAAAAAGGGGAAGCTGCAAAACAAGTGATTAATCACTGTATTCGTACCTTTACAGTGCTGGGATGTCCAAAAATATTAAAAACAGACAATGGCCCAGCTTATGTCAGCTCACAATTTTCACAGTTTTGTCATCACTGGTCCATTGTCCACAAATTTGGAATTCCTTTCAATAGCCAAGGGCAGGCTATTGTTGAGCGAGCAAATCAAACTTTAAAAAATGCATTAGATCGTTATATGGGGTCCAAGGGCTTATGCCCCCCAAACCTCCCGGCACTGCAAAATGTGTTAAATGTTTGTCTGTATACTCTCAATTTTCTAAATCTCACTGGCACTCCTTCTTTGTCTGCTGCGTCTCGACACTTTACTAAACCTGTTGTCCCAACTTCAAGACCACTTGTATACTACAGGCAGCTCCCGGATCCAACTTGGAAAGGTCCAGCCGAACTCATCACCTGGGGAAGAGGCTACGCTGCAGTTCAACTACCTGACAGAGTTTTGTGGGTCCCTGCTCGTTGTATTCGCCCATATTTCATCACTCCACACAACCCACCAACTCCATCGGATGTGCCATCATTGCCTTTGTGAGTGCGGATGTACATGCTGTTATTGGTGTAACAACTGCATATTGCACCACCCATATTGTCCAGGGGTCCAACACTTTTGCATCAATCATGTGGACCCTGCTTTTGATGACACTCTTGACAAGTTCCTTCCCCATGATGTCCACACTGCACCTTCCCATGATGACAAAGCACCTGAGAATTCCTCTAAATTTTCATAAAGGCCTATATTGTGGTCCTGTTTTTTCTTTTCTTGATCTCAATACTATTGCCCTTTTCCATTGTTATGACCGAGGTCAATCCTTTTGTCCCTTTGTGTTTTTTCAGTATCCTAATCGTGGCATTCCTCTTCCACCATCTCCCTCTATTTCCCTCACCTATGCTCATTACCCTTGTCACATAACTCTTGCTATTCTTGTGACCCCTGAGACTACGGGGCGCTATTATGTGTCTGGATTTTCATCCTATGGTACTTATACTACACATTCTTTTGAACTCGCATCAGTGGCGAGCTATGCAAAACCTCCTTTGTCTCCTCGTTTACTTGCCTACAACTTTGTTCCTCATCCCCGCTCCTTCCTAGACCTGACCGCCCGTATTTTTACCTCACCTCACTTACAACACTTTCATTCCACAAAGCAACCTCGCTCACACCAACGCATCATTCATTCTCGACGACGGCGATCTCCTGATCCTAATCCTCATCGACCTCTCAACTACACATGGACTGTTCGTGACTTTGAAAATCAGGTATTATTCCAAATCTCCAAATACACAATATGGCCCTGGTTCCCTATCTTACATTTTGACTTTGCCGAAATGGGTACCGGGGTCAACAAATTTGCTTCAAAATTTCTCCAAACTAACAAATGGGACAAACAAGGTTCGTGCACACCTTCTCCACTAGAAGCAACATGGTGGGACCTGTATTTTTGTCCCGAACCAAAGACACCTGAGGAAAAATATCAATGTGGCACTTTTTTGGATAAATATTGTGCCTCATGGTCTTGTGTTTCTACGGGCGCTATATCCTGGACTGCCCCTCGCTCAAATGATTATATTGCCATTAACCGTAGTAATGGCAAACCCCCTTCTCCTTCCTGCCCTTCTAATTTGCATTGCTGTGGTGAGCGGAAAAATCCAATGAACATTACCTTCACATCCCAAGGAAAGACTTTGACTACAGAGCAATGGGCTGTCGGATATTCTTGGGGTGGTAGAGAATGGAGCGGTTCTGAAGACGACGGCGGAGTTTTTTCCATTCGCCTCACAATCCAGTCACCACATTCCCCTCCTATAGGTCCTAACAAAAGCATTCAACCTGTTTTTTTACAGTCCGTTGTACATAATATGCCTAATCCCTTGATTAACCTTGTCAATGCTTCTTCCTTTTTGTTAAAAAGTGCTGTTAATTCTTCTTCACAAACCGACCACTGTTGGCTCTGTTTATCAGCCACTCCACCCTTTTATGACGCTGTTGGCTCCATCGAACCTATTAAGAATGCTACAAAAGATGACTCCTGCAGATGGAACTCAACGTCTATTACCATTACTTCTATTACGGGACATGGTTGTTGTTTGGGAAACATTCCTGCAAATTATTCTCAATATTGTGCTAATATCACCACTGGCAAATACCAATGTGATGTTTGGCTCACCCAGAAAAGATCGGGCAGTGTAAATATGGCAGGTTATAACTCTCTTTTCACCTTGAGTAATGGTAATATTTCTGCCAGCTTAAAGGGCCAATTCTTCATCCCCGGCAACAACTCCATCTGGGCTTGCTCTACAGGTGCCACAGCCTGTGTATCAGGGGATGTCCTTATACAACAAAAAGCCTTTTGTATTCAGGTACGCTTAGTCCCTAGAATCACTTATTATTCCCTCTCTGATTTTGTTTCCCTTATGGAACCACCGGAATACCACCTACGTATAAAACGTGAATTTGTTACAGCCCTAACCCTTTCAGTTCTTTTAGGATTAGGTGCTGCAGGAGCAGCTACTGGAGCTGCGACTTTGGTTGTTAATCAACAACAAATACAAATCTTAGTCTAGAAATAGATAATGATCTTTCCCGCATTGAGACTTCAATTTCTGCCCTTCAAACTTCTTTGTCGTCTCTTGCTGAAGTAGTTTTGTAGAATAGGCGTGCCCTCGACCTTTTATTTTTAAAGGAAGGTGGAACGTGTGTAGCCTTAAAAGAAGAATGTTGTTTTTATTCTGATCAATCTGGCATTGTGCGCGACTATGAATGAGTTACGCAAACGATTAAAAGACAGGGAACAGGAAAGGTTCTCCCAACAATCCTGGTATCAAAGCATGTTTAATTTCTCTCCCTGGATTACTACATTGCTTTCTGCTATTTTAGGACCTTGTATAATTTTGCTTATATTATGTATGATTGGCCCATGTGTTTTTCACGCCTTTTGCAATTTCTCAAGGATCGTTTGAATGGTTTGGATTCTAATCTTTCTAAGATTAATGTTATGCTTGCCTCAAACAATATATATGAACCCTTGAAACCCAAATTCCACCCCTTTGAAAAGGTTGCCCTACTGACACTGTCTGACACGGACTCCAACTGTTCCGATACTGAATCAGACTTAGCCATGGAGGCTCTTGCCCCCAAGCAAGAATCTCGTATTCTTATGGAGTTGCCCTCTTCTGTTTCGGAGGATGCAGATGATGGCTACGAGTAGGATAGAGATTGAACTTTAAAAAATAAAAACAGTGGAGATGTTGCAACCATTTCAATAGCTTAAGGTTTCATTTATGCTATTAAGTTTCCATTTCCTGAGTTAAGTTAAGGTACCCTTTTAAGTTTCATTTCCTGGCAAAACCCACCCTTTACAACCTCCTGCTGTGACGTAAGTGTACCAATAAAAGAGAGGCACGCAGATCCTTCTGCGCTCTCGCTTGCTGATTCAACCTGAAGAAACATGTTGTCCGTGTGTTTCCTATCTACCAAACGCGAGGTCCGTTGGCCTAGGCTAACGTACATCACTGGTCCGTCCAGCAGGCGCTGGACCCCGGGATCTAATTCCCACAGGAAATACCCCAGCATTATCCAGTTATCCATGCCCCACAATTCACTCTGTAAGTCCAATCTGAAACTCTGAAATTCCTATTGGAAGAAAAAGAGGACTGCATTTTTTTTTGATGTTCAAAAAGTGTCACCATAATTAGCAACACTTTCCCATAGTCATTCCCCTAAAAATACCAAGGGAATATGTCCCTGGACCAAAAAAGATGTAAACAAAATTACAGAATTTGATGATAGAAACAGTGATGTAGTACCTGTGCAGCAGCATTAGGTTGATCACACTTCAGCCTACACATGAAAGAAGAATCCAGTATCCCCGTCTCTTTCAGAAACTATAGTTCGTAAGAGATTTGGGGGACCTTAGATGGCAATTGAGGATAAGTTCCTTATGAACCAATTCCCAAATATTTGATGTCATTTCTTGTACTGTATCTACTGAAATAACTCGCCTACTATATCAGTGGTGGTTTGTGCATATCTGTTACACATCTGAATATGTTGAAGAAATGGGCAATACACCTATCTAGTGTTACTGCCTAGCAACTGGATTTGATAATAATAATAATAATAATAATAATAATAATAATAATAATAATAATAATAATAATAATAATAATAATAATAATAATAATAAAGTTGTAAGGGACCTTGGAGGTCATCTAGTCCAACCCCCTGCTCAGGCAGGAAACCCTATACCATTTCAGAAAAATGGTTGTCCAATCTCTTCTTAAAAACTTCCAATGTTGGAGCATTCAGAAGTTCTGGAGGCAGGTTGTTCCACTGATTAATTGTTCTAACTGCCAGGAAATTTCTCCTTAGTTCTAGATTGCTTCTCTCCTTGATTAGTTTCCATCCATTGCTTCTTGTCCTGCCTTCAGGTGCTTTGGAGAATAGCTTGACTCCCTCTTCTTTGTGGCAGCCCCTGAGATATTGGAACACTGGTATCATGTCCCCCCTCGTCCTTCTCTTCATTAAACGTATCTCTTTCACTGCCCTGTGAATTGGCCTTGACCTTGATAAAACAAAAAATAAGCTTACTTCTTCCCCAGATTAGCAATTCAACCAAACTGTATTCACTATTATTTGTAAACCTAAATGACGGCCACCTTAATAGACTCTTCCTTATTTATTTTTACATGGCACATTGAATGTTGAAACTGAAGCATAACAAAGATTTTTTTTAAAAAAAATGTTATGTTATACCATGATATATTAGTTGGAAGATAAGCCTTGGATATAAAAATCTCTTTTGGAACTTTACCTTCCCAAAAGGAGCCAGGTTTATAGAATTAAAAAACAAAGAAACAACAACAGCAACATGATTTATGTAGCTTTAAGGTGGATAAAAGATAGCGAGATCTGAGGCAATCCTTGGATTCCCAAACTAAGTTAACCTCTTGTGGCCTATCTGATAGGAAACTCATTCAACAAAAGGTTTTGACATTACTCTGATCTGGATTGTGTGTGTGTGTGTGTGCGCGCGCGCACACGCGCATGCACGTGCGTGGACCTTCAATTCAATTTTGACTCATGACAACAACCACAATAAGTCCTTGGACTTTTCTTGGCAATATTTCAGAAGTTATTTGCCATTGCCTTCTTCTTAGGGGCTGAGAGAGAGTGTCTGACCCAAAACAGTCACCTGATGCCTTGACCATTATACCAAACTGGCTCTGGATTTAATTATAAATAATGTTTTGGGGTTGTTTTTTTTAAATGAATTGAATGTTACTGATGAATTTTTTCAGCTCTCATTTTATTTGATGTAATAGAATGAGAGCTGAAGAAAGTATTGTTGTTGTTGTTGTTAGTTGCGAAGTCGTGTCCGACCCATCGCGACCCCATGGACAACGTTCCTCCAGGCTGGTGCCTTTTAGTACTGTCCATGGGGTTTTCATGGCAAAGATACTGGAGTGGGTTGCCATTTCCTTCTCCAGTGGATCACATTTTGTCAGAACTCTCTGCTATGACCTGTCCGTCTTGGGTGGCCCTGCACGGCATAGCTCATAACTTCATTGAGTTACGCAAGCCCCTTCGCCACGACAAGGCAGTAATCCATGAAGGAGAAGAAAGTATACCAGGTTGTAAAAATTGTTGCTGCGGCAGCTCATAAAAGGAGGACGTCATTTAAATGCCGCCTTCCTACATATAAGGAATCTGGATACCAACAATAGAACCCCTACTTAACAGGCAGAGGGTGTCAAGGTTTAAAGTTCCTTACACAGCTTCAGTTAAGAGAATCTAAGCTGGTAGAGCCGGGAAGGGCTTCTCTTTTGGAGAACTATTGCCAGTTGAGCAGATACTATTGGGTTACATGTGACAAATGTTTTACACAGCTTCATCCATAATGCAGGAGAGGACAAGCTTGTGTCCTTTTGATATCTTGAATTAACTTAAATCAGTGCTAGATGGCTTGGCCAATGGTAAATGATTTTGGGAAATATAATCCAAAATATCTGGAGGGTAGTAGATTGCCATAATGCATGAAAGAGTAGAGAATCTATTATGATGATGCTTCATCATGGGAATATAAATTGGTGGGAAACCCATTTGGTCAATTCAGTCCATAATGAATACCTTGTCTTCTGAAATGCTTATGGGGCTTTAACTCAGCAATAGCACAGTAGGAATTTTAATTGATCTATCTGTGAAGGAGACGATTTACAGAATGCATTAAATGTAGGATAGTGGGAGTGGGAGAAATGTGTGACCTCAGATCACCCGTCTCTGGGGATGTTGCAAAAGCTGCAACTTTGACAACTACCCCCTTGTTCAGAGACATCATAACTTTGAATGGTCACTGAGCAAGTGGTTATTGGTTACCACAGTTTTTTAGGCATCAAGATTCATTAAGATAAAACCTGCAACCCTGAAACTAATTAAATAACAACATGCCTAGCTTTAGTTTTTTTTCTGAACATCTGCAAAGAAAGGACCTAATACTAGGTGTTGTATTTAATATATGTATATAATCCAACTAGTAATCCCCATGTTTCCGATATGGAATCTCTCCCTATTCCATTGGGACTGAATCCAAGATTTCTGCATCTTGAGTAGGTGAGCTATCACGGAGCTATGGCTATCCTGCTCTATGACGATTTCTAAAGGAAGGAAACACATATAAACAAGCATCTGGGAGCTGACATTTTCCATGCGTTACCATTTAAGCCTTAAAATTATGCCCTATTCTGCATGTCTTTCTCCCAAATTGAGGTAGTGAGTAGTGATTGAGAATGGTACTCTTGTTAACTGTAGTCTTTCTTGATGCTTTGGCATTTCAGTGGCACAAGACAAAAGAATGTTTACTCAGAGCTTCAAACCCTTTTGTGCTATTTTGTGTTTCAAAGTAGTCTCATATCCGATTCTGAACAGGTTCTAGTTCCAATTACTGCAATTTTCAGATCTTGCTTTTAATTACTATTAGACAATCCATGCCCCCTTGGGTTATAGTTTCAGAAATATTTCCTCAATGTTTTCAACAATGGCAGAGCTTCTAATGTACTTGGAAAGTTTGTAAAAAACCAGGGAGATATTTAGAGATGTTTCACCCAGTTTAAGGTTACAGACATAAGAGTTCTAGTAGTATATAAATTTTATGGCTGTTATTACTACTACTGTACAGTATAAATATTGCACTTTGTAGGAGGCTCGATCTGCTATGTACAACATTTGGATTTTGACAATGTATATGACAACCTGACCCTAAGTAGGCCTTTAAGGTCTTCCAATGGTGCACTTATCGCCACTGGCAGGAGATCCATATTATGAAATGCTACTTTCTTTCTCCAGAAAAATGAGATGCTATAGTTTTCCCTCTCAACAGCACTGTTTATCCTATTATGGCAACTACGCAGATGCTTCAACCAAGTAGCCATTAAGTTCTCCACTTTGTGTTCAAATTACCTTGATTTGCCTTTCATCTACTTGATTGTTCCCCCCCAGGTAACCTTGTGACCCCACTGGAATTTTACTCTTATGTAATTGAGACCAAAATTAGGCCCAATAGCTTTATAAAATCAGAGGCTTCATAATGAACCATTAGAGTGTAACTCTAATATAATAATAATCAGAGGCTAGTAATTGCGCCATTAGAGGTAGAAAGAGGGACACACCATTTATACTATGATTGCATGTGCACGTACAAAAACACCAACCAAATGAAGAACAAACTGTGACCGAGGTCTTTTCTGGATGGAGTCATTAATGGTAAAGGGGAGTGGAAAGAAGGGAGAGAAAAGGAGAATCCACAAAAGTCCAGTGGAAGGATCCATGTTTACACGAGCAGACATGGGATCTAAACTTGTGGCAGTTTGGTTTTACCTCAGTGAAGAACTTCACATTGTGAAAGTGACACAATTTTCAGTGTTAAGGGGAAAAGCTAACTTGATTGAGGTGTTTCACCCATGTCTTGCAGCTGTTGCAATTGCTGATTGAGGCAGAAGAAGGAAAACAAGAGGACTGATTCACTTTATTCTTAAAAGTGAAATGGGGGGGGGGTGCATTGCTTCATAAAATGCCTTCTAGTAGATGCTTTGCTCATATCTCTATTGAAGTGAAGCCCCATAAAGATCTGCATTGGTCCTGCTATATGTCAGAGCATGCACAGTCTTATTGCACTGAGGTAACCCAGGAGTAAATACAGTACACAGTGGTTTGTATTTAAATGGTGGTTTATCTTACACTATCTACAAATATACACTAGAAACAAGATACATACACGTAGTCAATCAGCAAACTCCAATATACAGCAATTACAGCAGGAAATGGACGAGAGAGAAAGCCTCCAGCAAGGCCTTCCCTTCTATACTCAAGTTCTTAAAGGGATACAGACTCCTGCTGAGTCATTCCTAACATTGCATCATTCATCTCACATTATACAAGCTGGTTAGCTTCTAAATCATTACCTTGACAAGTATGCAGAAGTGGAGGTCCTGCTGCCTTTATCATTCCCAGCCTGCTAGAGTTCTCTTTCTTCTAAGGTTTGGTATTGACTTCCAGCCAGCCAATAGAAATAGCACTTTGGCTTATATATGGCTTCATAGCACTTTGGCTTATATATCGTTTACAGAGTCAGCATTTTGCCCCCAACAATCTGGGTCTTCATTTTACCGACCTCAGAAGGATGGAAGGCCGAGTCAACCTTGAGCCGCTCAGAATCAAACTCTGGAGTGAGAAGTGAGTTAGCCTGCAGTACTGCATTCTAACCACTGCGCCACCAGGCTTATAATTTGTTCTTTCTTCTAGCAACCATAGTTTGATTAGGGCAGGGGTACCTCTGGATTAGGGTGACCAGATTTTTCAGTGTAAAAAAATGTGACAAATTAATTGGTGTAATTTTACATCAATTAGTTTATAACTCCACTTACCCAAAGTCCTGGACAAAAATGACTGACCCCCCGCCCAAAAAAACCTAAGAAAATTAATGTTTGGGACGCATTCTGTGTAATGAAACAGCTTTCAATAATACCCAACAGTTCGTGTTTTTATTCCGTGCAGAATGATGTACTCAACCCATGCTCTAAAATGAAAATCACTTCATTGTGAGACATTTTTAGTCCAGTCCTTTTCTTCCCAAGTTCATTCATTAATGGTGCATTCCCATGCCGTTACTTCAGAGGTTTCTATATTAGGGAAGTCAGCTGACATAATTTGATCCCCAGGAGGGGGGGGGAATCCAAGCAGAGGGTAGCACAAAATAAAAATATTTGTTTTAAAAATGCATTAGTCCTTGCAGTCAAAAGCAGGCCAGCACCAGCAGATTGCAAGTGGTTGCTGACAATTATTAGCAGAAAATAAGCCATCTGTTTTTTGCCAGTTAGCAAAGATGTTCTGAGTAACTGCACATACACTGACATGTTGCGATGCAAGTCCTACCCTGAAATGGTGTCATGATATTGACATATAAGGGCGGGGGGGGGGGGCTTGAGCAGTGCCATCACTGGGCAGAGCTTGTCAAATCTTATTTAGCTTTGTTGCAGTCACCTCTTGTCTGGTTGCAACCTTTGCCTTCTCTCTCTCAATCCCTCACAAACAATTGAGAGCAGGAAACATCACAAGAACCAGAAGGGGGGAATCTGCCAAAGATAACAAAGCAAGTAAACCCAAACCTGTGAACAAATGGTATCTACTCTACCCACTGCCATTGCCCAGGCATCTTTGCCCAAGTTAATCTTTGCCTTTTTCTTTAAGAAGTGTGTGTGTGTGTGTGTGGGAGGGGGTTATAACTTTGTGTCTAGCAGAAAAGGAGAAATGCAAAACTTTCCTTCAAGGTAACACAACAACAACAACCTTGTTTAAAAACTACCAATTTCACCATGAGGAAAAAAAATAGGACCAGGTAGATTCCCCCTGGACATGTTTGGTCTGTGATTTGGGTATCAAGACTCTTGTGCCTTCGTAATGTTTTTCTTCATTTTTGAATTCAGTCTGGATGGTTCTTGAAACACTTTTTTTTGTGACTGTGAAATGAAGGGGAGAAGAGCCAAAGGCAATCTATGAAATTATTGTGTGGATGCAGTGGAAGCCAAGATGGGAAGGAATTGAGAGGTATAGTGAAGGGTGTTGGCATAAATTAGATTAGTTTCCAGATTTCCTTTCTTTTTCACGTACTTCCTGCCAAGTAACCCTTAATTCTTTTTCTGCCCATACTACTTTTTTGCTCTTTCAACACTGAGCTTTGCATAATGTTGCCTATCCCAAAAGGGAATAATGTATGTATGTATATTCAGTGGTGGGATTCAAATATGTGAACAACCGGTTCTCTGTGTGGATGCTGCTTCCGGAAGTCCATTCTGGGCCTGGGCAACAAAAAATTAGCTACTGGTTCTGCCGAAGTGGTGCAAACCGGCTGAATCCCACCACTGTGTATATTTAGATCTACAGTAGCTCTTCCAACAGAGGATGCCTTCAGCTATGAAGATATCTTCTTTACATATTAAGTCCCAGTTCCACTATTTTCTCCCCTTTTTTAGTCTCTAGCTGCTGCTTCTACAGTGGTAAGTACACATATGAAGAGGAAGCCTTGATAAAAGATCATGTTCAAGGAGTTAAAAAAATACAGTAGATCTTTTCTCCTTGACAAGTTAGTACGCTGTATGAACAATATTGTATTTGCTTCTGTGAATAGTTTGTCCCTGCAGCCTGTTGTTATATAGCTCAGCAGCTTGAATGCCTCAGTGAGATCTAGAATTTGTTCCATGTGCTTCTGTTACTGCCTTGTCATTCATCTGTACTTAGGCTGCCATATTTACATTATTGACCATTATAGACCATTGTGGGATGCTGTTTAGATATACAGGCAGTAATGTACCTGGCTTTTGACTAATCTCCAAAGCAAGATTAGATCTGGTTAGTATTTAGATGAGAAATCACTATAAAATCTCCAGGCTATAGTTTAGATTGGGAAGTAGAAAAAAATGCCCTAGAAGGCAGTAGTGGCAAGCCACTTCTGTATTCTTGCCAGGGAAAATGATATTACAGTAGTTACCTGGAGTCGAGGTCAATTCATAAGAATAACAAAACAACAGAGTTGGAAGGGACCTTTGAGGTCTTCTAGTCCAATCCCTCCTCAAGCAGGAAACCCTATACCATTTCAGACAAATGGTTGTCCAATCTCTTCTTAAAAACCTCCAGTGTTGGAGCACCCACAACTTCTGAAGGCAAGTCCTTCTTTTTAGTACAGCAGATACTAAGCCAACTCTACAGTCACTATGTGTTGATCCCAACAATTATGTAAACTAGATTAAGTGTTGTAATGCTCAGTACCATTAAGGCTTGCTGCAAGATCTAAGAATTGCCTTTCAAATGCTTTGACATCAGAAGGTATTCAAAATATCAAGATGTTGCATCATTTTTTAGGACAGGCCTAGAAATGGAGGATTTGGACAGCCATTCCCAGCAACTCCAACTAGTAATCCAAGCTTGAACATGTACAGAATACCAGTTTCCCAACCCTCATTTAAATAATAATTTAAACAGAGACAAATATTAAATGTCACATAATATGACAAGAAGGTTTGCCTTGCCAGGTGCTCAATGCCACCCTCATTTTTGCAGTCCTGGCCAACGGATGATCACAGAAAGATCATAAATCTCCATGTGGCAGAAAGGCTGTGGGTGGACAACCAATTAGTTCTATGTGGTAAATCTAAGAGAGAAGCATATTTAAGGTAGAGCTTCAGAACAGCACACCCACTCTACCTCACAGTCTGTTGCTGCTCTGTGGGAATGGCCTGAATCCATTTTGGGCATACAGTCTTCCATGTGGCCTGTGGGAAACAGCCTTGCCTTCCTATGTTTGATGCTGTTCCCATTTTTGCTCCCAGATTTTGCCCAGAGAAGTTGTTGCTTCCAGAAAGTGGTTACTCTTCATTCCAACCTCCTACACCTGAGGGAGACAATCTTTTTCAGTTCAAAGGTTTAAAGGTTTCCCCTGTCCAGTTGTGACTGACTCAAGTGGATGGTGCTCATCTTCTATTCTAAGCTGAGAGAGCCTGCATTGTCCGAGAGACGCTTCTGTCATCATGTGGCCAGCATGAAAATATGGAATGCAGTAACCTTCCCAGTGAAGCGGTACCTATTTATCTATTCACATTTGCATGCTTTTGAATTGCTAGGTTGTCAGGAGCTGGGGCAAGTAAGGAGAGCTCACCCCAATATGCGGCACTCAGGTCTTGAACCCAGTGTCTTAATCACTGTGCTATTACACTGCCCCATTTCTGTTCAAAGGTGGCATCAAACATTTGAGTAGCAGGCTAGAGGAGTGGGATGGAGAAACATACTCAAAGAACAAACATTATCTTACATTTAATTCCTAAATATGGTAGTCCTTTACGTTCAAAGAAGACACACTACTGTGCAGTTCATCTATGGGCACAGAAGTTGCTCTTCAGTCCAGTCTGGAAGCACAAAGTCTAGCACAACGGGGCCCTAGAAATCCATTGTTGTAGTAACTCTGGGTGTTATGTTAGGGTTAGTTTTTTTTTTAAATTTTCTATTAGTTTTTGTATGTGCCTCTACCAAAACCAGTGGAAACCTCATACTACAGGGCTCACCAGGAAGGAGAACACTCACAAGCAGTGGTGGGATTCAAATATGTGAACAACCGGTTCTCTGTGTGGATGCCGCTTCCAAAAGTCCATTCTGGGCCTGGGCAACAAAAAATTAGCTACCGGTTCTGCCGAACTGGTGCGAACTGGCTGAATCCCACCACTGGCTATCAGCAAGAAATATAAATCCTTCCATTCCCTACCATCAAGTCAGAGGTGAAGAAGCTTTTTGGATGAGAAGCAAAATGTCTTCAAAGAAAAACAAGAAAGTCCATTTGCCTCTTGAAAAAACACCTTTGGGACAATCAGGACCTGGGTGACTGAGAATTTCCATAGACATTAAGTATAGACAAATTTAGTAACTCTTCATCCCCGATATGGTAAAAACAGGCACATGTTTTGTGTACATCAGCATCAGATGAGGTTTAATATCTTATTGGTAAACACTATCATTTTAATTATTCAAAAAGATAAAGTTATTGTTGTTACTGACCAAAGTATAAGGAAACAATTGCATTTGGGCATACTTATTTTTTTATAATAAAATAAACTAAAAGCAGGGAAATGTTTTTTTATTTCTCTTTGGAGGGGAAAATATTGGTCTAAAGAAGATGTGTCTTAGCTCTGCCATATAACAAATGAAATGTAAATAAAGAAACAGAGATTACAGTGATGTGGAATGGAAAATACTCCATTTCTATGTTGTTTATTTATTCAATTTCTACAGCTTCCCATCTCAGTCAATGACTCTGAGTGGTTTACAGTTCCAAAAGTATAGAAACAGTAAAAAACATCCAAAACAAATTAATATTGTTATATTTATTTGCTGCCCATTTCCCGGTTCGAGGCAACTCTGAGTGGCTTACAATGTGATAAAATAGACAAACATCAAGACAATTATAAATATAAAAACAGATTAAAATACCAAAAAAAATCAAGCAAATTAAAAACCCTGAGTTTGGAGTGGATGATGCCTTGGTAATGCCTTCTCTATTACCAACCATCTCCGGCCAACAGTTTCTCCTTCAGGACTCCAAGCCAACTGAGAGGAAGTGGATCTCAGCTCCTGTGGCAGGATGTTCCAAAGGGCAGGAGCCATGGCAGAAAAGGCTTTTCTCCTGGACCCCAACTGTTGCAATTCCTTGGCTGTTTGGATCCATAGTAGGCTTCTTCTACCAGCACAAATATACACATAAGCCGAGCTACTTAGCCATTTAACAGTGAAGCCAAGAAACTGCGCCCTTAACACATTTGGGATATGTTGTGGTAGAAATTCTTGTTGCACAAAATTATTTAGTTTATTTAATGAATGAATGAAGTATGTTAAGTTGAAATAGTTAACAAAATGTTTTGAAAATCAGAGATTGATTGATTTATTGGCCAGGGATGCTTATCAAAAAATGATATTAACATACACAACTCTTTGAGCCTACTAAAATTAGTAAGTTTTATCCCACAATATTTGTGTCATTTTTAATAGTCATTTTCATTCATGCAGGATGGGATAATAAATTTTTTTCCAGTTCACCTTTCTAAAGGCATTGAAAAGATGATTCAAGGGGCATCTCTAGACTATTTTGGGATATGGCAGTATAAACAGTATCTTCAAATAAAGGTTTCAATTTGTTATGCATGCTTGTTATTTCAGTTTCATTACTTTTAAGTACCTGGAAAAACTGTTTTAAATATTTTGTATAGCATATTCGATTAACATGACATGCTTGTCTTGTTTTTATTTTTACACCCGCCTTTTTCAAGTGTGTGAACAATTTATATGAATGAGAACATAAGATGGGATGAGAAAAACTGTAAATATCCAGATAAGTTTTTTTTCAGCTGTCATCACTGTCAGCCCTGTCAGTTTAAGTCGGGAAGCTGAGACTTACAGCTTGGATTGGTTACTTCTGGTATAAGGTAGAACTTAATAAGTTTACTGGGGGTTTTTTTGACACATAGATTCTTGTCAAAAGATGGTCTACAAGCTAAGAATTTGCTCTGCTCATAGCAAGATATTAACACATTGCAAAGTCTTACAGAATTAGAAATGTTAATTTGTAAACATCTTTTTAAAAAATCAGGTACATTGCAGAATTGTCGCTTGTGAGGGCAGCTTGCTGAGACAGATCTACCTAATTCTAGCAACAGAATTGTCTCATTTGCCTTCAGACAATTCTCTGATTTTGCATGATTAGTCCCTACAGTTGTTTAATAGCACAGCTACATTGTAAGCCATAGTGATGGAGAAATTAACAAGTAGGAAGTAACATTAACATTTAATGAGAGCAGTGATTGGGGAGCTTCAGATTTAAAGAGCTGTCTTAAAGCTGATCAACTCCATCTAAGCAATTGATTAGCTCCATGTGATCAAGAGTCAATTCCACCTGATTTCCCCCCACCATTGAAAGCTAACTAAATGCATTCAAGAATTACTAAACGTGATCACTTGTTGTGCATGAAACCAATGTCTGAGTAACGGAAGATTGCCACAAAAGTCAACTAAAGGAAGCATGGATATGCAACTGTAATATCTTTATAATGTTCTTCAGGTATGTTGAATTTTTAGCTTTTTGAGATTTTAGTCTCAAGTACCTCCAGTGTTTGGCTGAAAGCAAGCTTTCTCAACAGAATGTGTTCATGGTTGGTGAATACAGAGTCCTTAGCATGGCAAATGAGAGTTGTAGTCCAATACATCTGAATGGCAACAAGCTAGCGACAACTGGCTTAACTAAGTGGGAGAAATAACAATGCCATTCAGATGTACTGTCTATATTACACTCCAGACTATACATCTATATTTTGCACCTCACTGCTATGGTTTAAAGTGTAGAAGTTGATTAGTTTTGTATAAAACACTATGTTTTCCTTTCTCAAATTGTGAATAATTTATTATAAGTACAACAAAAACAAAATATTCCAAAAGGATATTTTTGCTATCGTTGTTTTTCTTGTTATGGTTGGTTTGCTAGATTTGTTGATCGTGAAATGATTGTAACTATGTTTAGATTTAATTATTTTAATCGGAGTGTATTTACTGTGGATATTTTAATTGCATTTGTCTCATGAATGTTTTAATAATCAATTGTCAACTGCTGTGAGTCCTGGCAGGTTCAGCTCTACTGAATTATAGTGCTTACATACGTTCAAACATACTTAATCTTATAGGGCATTTAAGGATGCAGTTGTAACTGTTCTAAGTTGCTTGTGTGACAATATTAAGTATATGAACACAAATTAAACTTACATAAACTGAACATATGGCTGAGCTTTCTAAGAAGGCAAGAAATCCAGCGTTACTTTGGGAAGATACAAAGACAGTCTGAATCTCAAAAGAATGTCTCTTTTGCAAACAGAAAGGGTCCACCTCTTAGGAAAGCTGTAGCTAAACACTGCCTTCATTAAGCAGTGAAATGGACAAGGACATTCCCCTGTGATCCCTTGTAATTCTTTGGATTTCTGACTTTATGGAAAAAGAGAGAGACAGAAATCTGTCTTAGAAACATGGGGTGGGTTCTTAAACTAAGTCACCCCATCACTCTATCTGTTTTATGGCACTGCCTGGCACTGATTCTTAAGGATTTCAGGCAATTTTTTCAGCCCTATTGGGAGAAGCCAAAAATTTTAGCCCACAAACCAAATGTCATATTGGTAGAGAGTAAGGAAGATAACCTTGATAGAAATATGCAGAAATTGTTGCCAAGGCAGAAGAACTGAAATATTTTTTCAAGTCCAAGCAAGAAGGTAACACTCATAAGCAGCTTAGGCAGACACCTGGCTAATTTTGTGGTATATAAGGAGGAGGAGGAGGAGGAGGAGGTACAGCACAATCAGACTTGCAAGTTTGTTATTATAGCCAAGCTCAATAAAATTAGTTTATGTCCTATGGACTTGATTTCCTGGTCTGCTCTACCTAGTGGAGCTAACAATCACTGTGGCAAAGGCACAAAGCAGTACCAGAGAAAGCATTTGAAAATTATCTTTTAATTCTTTGAATGTGTAGCAGGTGGGCAGATATGGAATTCTGGTATAAAATACTAAAATATGTCTATGGGCAATAGTGTAAGAGAAGCAGAAAACAATAAACTTTTGCTAAGAAGTTAGAATATATGGAAGAAAGTGATAGCAATAGCACTTAGACTTATATATCACTTCATAGTTCTTTACAGTCATCTCTAAGTGGTTTACAAAGTCAGCATATTGCCTCCCAAAAATCTGGGTCCTCATTTCACGGAGACAACCTTGAGCCAGTCAGAATCGAACTGCTGGCAGTTGGCAGAATTAGCCTGCAATACTGCATTCTAACCACTGTGCTATCATGGCTCTTCTAACACCTAACAACCACAATAGATATACTTGTTTGAAATGATCGTTGACATCAAATGCTAAACTGTAGTCCACTTGTGAAAAAGAATGCCATTTCTTTCTCTGGCAAAGATCTCATGCTCTTGGGGATAGTCTGATATAAGACATAATGGCAGAAATGGCAAGGGCAAAATCTAGTTAGAGTAAAAAAAAGGGGGGGCAACTTTCCCTTCTCCTCTTCCTCTTTGCCTTTTCTAACTCACTCCTTCATTGGTGCATTATGGGAGCATTGGAATTATTACTTGCCAGCTATTTGATTCTGTAATCTACTCCTAAATAGATCCATTGATTTCAGTGACGCATCCAAGAAAGTGTGGTCATGCTTTTAGGGGGAGTATGTCAATAGAGAATTTACAGAACAATTCATCATGCACTCTATGAAGTACTAAAAAGCTAGAAAGAGATTGTCATTGTTGTTTCTATACGTTCCAATTGATTTTTGCAATCGTACCAAATCACAGGAGGCAGCACAGCCTAATTGACTTCAGTGAATCTCAAGAAACTAAGCCAACTCAAAGCTCTTTAGTACTTTGAGAGAAGACCATCAGGGGAAATGATGGTTTTCTCTCAAAGTCCTCCCAAGATTGTAGGGTGGGCTGGGAAGTAAAAAAACCAAAACAAAAAACCCAACCCTTAGTATATGGCAATGACAAACAATTTTTCTGTTGTTGCCAAGATAACAACATGAATGCCCCCATGTGGTCAACTAGAATCGAATTCAACTTGAACTTTTATCTTATTGTTACCCAATTTTGTTGGGACATAATATAAGTGAAACATACTAAGAAGCAGTGACCTTCAGATAAAACCAAAGTGTCTTAAGGGAGACAGAACAACTGAGCGAGCAAAGACGTCCCCTTCCCAATAAGGAAAGTCATGGATGCAAATTGAGGGCAGGGAAACCAATAAGAAAGGTATAATTTCAGTGCGAATGATAAACCGTAAGTTGTTAAGGAAGAAGCAAAATGTAAGATACACTGGAGGTTTTAAAGTCTGTAACAAGATTTAGTATTCTGGCGCCTCCTTTGGCTATGCAAATTGGGAATTCAAAAAGTTGAAGCTGCCCGGAGCTAGTGACATCAAGTTGCAAAGGGCCACCCGGAGCATCGCAATTGTGAGAGTAATATTCGGTTCAATGGAAAATATGCCTTTTTTAGATGAAGGGCAAGATAGACAAATCAATTCTGAAACGGCTCACTCTTCTGAAGAGAAAGGGAATTAATATAAGATTTAAAAATGAGAAGACTCTGAATTCCCCTAAATTTCACATAGAAATACTGGAGCACATTAGTTCCCTCACCAGCAGGCCAGAGACTCCTGACATTTGATTTGCATTTATGTCAAAGGTGTGTTTTATAACCATTTATCTCTAAGCAGTATCAGCAAGGCACTTTGATCAGCAAAGGTTCCCTTTCTTTCTTTTAAAGCATCTGCCTATTTTAGCTGTAATTACTGCTAGCAGCTAATTATTTCTAGCTTTTGGCTAAAGCAGAAGTCCCTGCAATTTATTGATAAACTTCTATTTTCCACCCACGTCTTAATCAATTTGAAGCTTTGCTTCCTGCTGGAATTAGCTTTTTATTGTTGATGAATATCCCCTTATCTACATTTTGCTTGTTTAGAAAAAAACGTGTGTTGGAAAGTGCTACAAAAATTCATTGAAGCTAAATAAGCCTGAAACAACAATGACAACATTTTAATGTTTTTTTCTCCTGTCTATAAAGCTGTATTGTGGGTTTTTGGATTCTTAGCTTGACTGTTCAATGCAATTAATTAAGCAATGGGATCTCAAGAGAATTATGGTGATGGAGAAAATAAAGGAGGAAAGTTTCACACAAATCTCTGCACAGTTGCTGTTTCCTATGTTGTTGTGGAATTCCGTAGTTTGTCTCAAAAAAAGACTATAGTCAAACTGCAACCAAGGAATAACATCTTGTAAAAGCTGTGTGGTTCTGTCTGGGGTTCCTCAGTTTCTACCTTGTGATCTTCAGCTCTTGGCCTCATCTTTTCAACAACAGAATATTGTTCCCTGGTCTGGATAAATAGTAATCATACCCAGTGGTGGGATTCAAATATGTGAACAACTGGTTCTCTGTGTGGATGCCGCTTCCTGAAGTCCACTCTGGGCCTGAGCAACAAAAAATTAGCTACCGGTTCTGCCGAAGTGGTGCAAACCGGCTGAATCCCACCACTGGTCATACCAGACTGATCAACACACAACTGGATCATACTATGCACATCATATTGGGTGCAATAAGATCTATCCCCGCTTCCTGTTTGCCAGTTTTCAGCTATATTCCTCCACCACTTCTATGAAGGGAGAATGTTCTACTGTGAGAGTATAAGAAAATAATTAGTAATACTCACCTGCCAATCAATGCAGATATTTACTGATGCTATAAACAACAGGCTTCGCTCCAGATATCCACCTACTAGGATAGCCAGGAACTTGCTGGATAACAACTTCAATCTGCTTCAGGCCTGGATGCAAGAATGGTCCCCTACTGCTCCTCCAGAGTGTCACAACATTCCCTGCTTTGCAGCCGAACCAAAAGGATTCCATCTACCCCGTAAGACCTGGTCAAGCCTCAGTAGGAGTCGGAGTCAACATGGCAGGTGTGCCAGCCTCCTCTGTAAACGGGAGAAGCTCTCCCCTTTGGAATGTGGCTGTGGTGCTCCAGAGCAGGCAGGGTGACATATCAGGGAACAGGGCCCTCTGAGCACGTATCAGGGGAACCCCAGAGACTTTCTGTATGCAACTCCATTATGTATTGACTATATGTAACTAGTCTACCTTTGAATTTGTAAATAGAGTTAATAGTTTCATATCTGCTCATTGAGAATGTAATTGTGATGTGTTTTTTTTTAACATTTTTGCCATATGCTAAATAAATAAATTAGTGGTTCAATTGTTGGACTAGATGAAGTCTTTCTGCCTTTGATCCTAGCAAAACTGTCAACAAAAAGGATTGAAATAACCCTTTTTACTTGTACGTATTGTCTGGGCAAGTCACCCAATAAGACCTCAATAAAAGAATTTTATTAAAAATACTTGTTTATTAAACAAATTTATATAACTGCTCTTATGATCAATGGAACTCACTATATTCTGAAATGATCAGAATATGATGCTACAGAAATTTGAAAATATCTGATGTTCACTTTGAATTTATGTCATTCATAAAATACACTTCAACTTTGAAGCCAGCTCCTTTGTTCTGGAAAATGGTTTAAGTGCCATGTTGATGTTGAATTGGCCATTAACTGCCACATGCTTGCATTTGGCTAAGATCATTGACCATAAGAACAATCATGGATATGTTAAGAGTTATAGATGAAGAAAGAAAAAGACATGGGGGGGGGGGAGAGGAGGAGGAGGAAAAGCAATCTGAGACCTTTAAAAATCTGACTTGTTAAACAAAAGTTGCATCCTCAAAAACCAACCTTATTTTGATAGGAGAACACATACATCCTTCAAATTGCAAGATATCTTCAACTATATTAGTGAACATGCATTACTGTCACATTAGTCCCACCTCAAAATAATCCTGACTATATTCTCTGGGCTCATGCATCTAGCAAAGAAGAGCCAACTGTTAGCCAGTCCCAGATTTACTCATATTTTCCTTATTTTTTTTTCCTTAACAAAACTCAGCATATTCAGTAATCTAGAAATCTTCAAAATGAAGATTTCTGTATTTGATTGTTTCACTCTTTTCTTTGATTATATAGTCTCTGCTCTAAGCTAATTAAGTATGAAATTAATATATACCCTGCAACAGCATGCATATTTATGTCAGTGCACCAGGGATATATCCCAGATCAGACTTCTGATTTAGCGCAGTCAGAAAAGATGAAGCACAGCTGCCAAAATCTATTTTCTATTCAGCATAGACATCACCTGTGTCTTTGAGAGAAACATTAAGAAGTATGCAGATCAGTAAAAAATGGTCCCTAGCTTTTTATATATTATTATATTTCAGGTACTTGAGAGTATGAGATTAAATGCATTGTTGTTTCCCTACAGTGTGGAGAACAGGATATGGGTGATGTCCAGGACAATTGATGTGAGACAAGGTGAGATATGAAAATGTTCTTGAGTCCTGTGTAGCAGCTGGCAGCCAGGAACAGTTTGGCTTGATCATCCAGCCTCTTTTAGAGTGTGTAAAAAGATGGGATTGCAATGAAATGGCATGTAAACAGGGCAAGGCAGATGAGAATTGGATTTTAACTCACCTTCACATCTCTCATTGTAGGTTACTTATATTTTGGCTCTTTCTTTCATTTGGGACCTTGCTTCAGACAACTCAACTATGAATATTGCAAGTCACTTAAATATAAGGCATTTGTCCCTGTTTATAAGTACAGAAAAAATATTAATAGCCAGAGTTAACTTTTTTAAATGGAGGGATACTGAAATCACTAAGTAAAGAGGGTTAGTGTTTTGGGGTGAAAATTGGGGGCTTGTTCTTATTTTGAACAATGTATCTATTTTAAAGCTTACATTACTTCAACCATGGTCAGATAGAGCTCCGGGAGCTGAAGAAGATGAATATTGGATTTGGGATCATAGATTGTTCTTCCTTGCAGTTGGATAGTCTAATGCTTCCTTCAAGGAGCTGTATTTATGTTTGTCTTGTTCTTTGGACTCTGATTATATTGCTTGGCAGGGTGAAATACTTGTTTCAGGGCTGTCATAAAAAATAGCTATTGTCCTTCAATTCATGGTCACTGCTTATGCTGAAAAGGGGGGAGGCCTCTGTGAGCGGTCTCTGATCTGTGTGTCAAAATAATTTGATTGGGTACTATGACCTCAGCTGATGGAGAAACCATTTGCAGCCACACCTCAGGCAGGAAATTAGGGAGGTCAACTTAATTTTCCTAGAACATTTAGAATAAACCTGATTACAATGTTCAGTTTAGTTAAAATAATGTGCACTGATCCTTTTTGGACAATTGTTCTTTTGATACCGTTCTGAACAATAGTTGAGATTTGCAGTATGTAACTGTCTTGTTGGATTGTTAAAAATGAAACAGTTTTATTAACAGGTATCTGCTGTAGCCATCACAAGACTCACTAATGACTCACACCTGACCCATTACAAGACCCATCACAGACCCTCACTTGATACACCCATACCTGAAGCCCTTGTAAACAGAAGAACACTGGCATCCCCTAAACCAGGGGTAGGCAACCTCCGCTCTTTCTGACTCAGGAATTCTGGGAGTTGAAGTCCATGAGTCATAAAAGACCCGAGGTTGCCTACCCCTGCCCTAAACTCTGCTGAAGACCAACCCACAAGCTCGGAGAACGAACCTTCACCCTCAGCTTTATCTTTGTTCATAAAAACAGAGAGAGCATCTATCAGTTTAAATGTATGTAGACAAGCAAGGATTTGGGTTAGCAGTTTCCGTGATTGATGGTGAAAAAGGGTGGGGGTTGAGATGATTAACAAACATTACAAGGTAATTTTAAAATGGAAAGCATCTTTTAAAAAAGACTCAAAACAGGACCTGACATTCTCTACATGCTAATCATATTGCACCACTTCTATTTATCTACTCATTAAAAAGCACAATACATTTGTCCTAAATACAAGTTATCAAGTGCTTGAATAATTTGATTCTTATATGCCTGAGAAGCTCCTTCTTCAGCTGTTTTAGAACAACCACCTCCAGAGCTTTTCAGTGAGAAGGCCAGCACATCCCCCAGACACCTACTCTGCCTCTATGGCTACTTCTGGAACCTGCAGTTGAAATGACTCATACATAGCCTTTGATACAGAGGTACATCTGTGCAAATAAACCTACCCACTGGCTTCTAGTGAAAGTACAACTTAAAAAAAATTAGCTGTGTGCTGCCTTCGTGCATTTTATTATTAACTTGTATTTATTGGCCTCTTTTCAGCAAACGCTCTCACGAAAGCTTATAATAAAACAATAAAAGCATGATTATAGCACAGGTTATAGACAAATAACATGAGATATAACAGCAGCAAATTAGATAGGTTTATGCAGGAAAGGGGAGATATTTTAGAAATGGTAACTGTTATGTCCTGGGCCTTGCTGAGTCATTCAGCAAGGCTCAGGAAGGCTGCAGGAAGGCTGCAGAGACCCGGACAGACCACGTGTCTGCCCGGGACCCAGACAGGCTGTCTCCGGCCTTGCGCGCATGCACAAGGCGGGAGAACGGCCTGCAATGATTGGATGTGCATCCCCTTGCAAGGGGATATAAAAGACCAGTGGCCATTGTTGTTCTTGCTTCTGTTCTGTGAATGTGCTTCAATAAAGAGATTCTTGTTGTGAACCAGCCTCGTCTCGATGTCTTCTTTAGAAGAACAGAACATTGGCGACGAAGGTGGGATTCGCCGAAAATGAAGCCAAAGAAGAAAAAGCTAGGCCAACTCACCTGAAGGCCTGAAGCGAAGAGAAGTGCAGCATCCAGAAGAAGCAACCGCCTGCCAGTACGAAGACGCTGGAGGTGGGCTTGGCTTCGTGGGACCCCTTCTCCTTCCTTGTGGTGAGAGACGTCGAAGAGGCTATCGGTCACAACGATGTCCAAGCTGGGCCGTCTTGTTGAGTTCGATACTTCGCACCCAGAACGGTGGAGCTCTTACGCAGCTCGTGTCGAGAATTACTTCAGGGTGAACAAGGTCCAAGAAGATGGATTGAAAGCTGCTACCTTGCTGTGTGTCTGCGGACAAGAGACTTTTGACATTGCTGAGAACCTTGTAGCCCCAGCACCACTGGAGTTGATCGCCTATCCAGATTTGAAGAAAATGCTGCGCGAGCATTTTGAGCCCAAGTTTTCCGTAATAACTTGGAGGCACCAATTCGAACAGCGGGATCAGCGGCCGGGAGAATCAGCTGTGGACTTCGTCGTGGCTCTTAGGCAGGTTGCTAGACCATGTGCGTTCCAAGACTTGGAAGAAAGGCTCCGAGATCGACTCGTTTGTGGATTGCGAAGCCGTGAGATGCAACAAAAGTTATTTGCTAGAGCTAATGTTTCCTTCCAAGATGCCCTGAGAGACGTTGCAGCTGAAGAAGCAGCCGGCGGCGCGGTGAAGGCTTTGCAGTCGATCAAGAACCCTCCAGCAGCAGTTCCCATCCATCAGAAAGTCGTGCGAGAGGCATCCGAAGAAGAATCCGAGGAAGAAAAAGTGGACAGACTTCAACAGTCAGCGGAGAGAAGACTGCATGAACGCAGAGGAAAGACGCCTGCATCCCTCTGGTGTTTCGGCTGTGGGGGTTGCCACAGGAGAGCCGACTGCCGTTTTCGTTCTGCTGTTTGCCGGGCATGTGGCAGGCAAGGCCACATTGCATCAGCCTGCTTGGGTCGCCAGAAAAACAGGTCCCCTGAAGAGTTGCCTCTGAAAGGTACCAAGGTCCTCAGCCAACACAGGGTGGGTTTCTGCGTGTCCCGGAGGGGGGTATTCAGAACCAGGGTCCACCGGCCCCTTAAGAAAAAACTTCGCATTGATGTAAAGTTACAGGGAGTTCCCCTGGCCATGGAGCTGGACACAGGGTCCGCTCTTTCTATTATTTCTGCTGACACTTTTAAAAGGGTTTGTTCCAGGAGTGGCTCACGAGTCAAACTCAGGCCCTCCAATCTCATCCTCACTGACTTCCAGAATTCCTGAGTCAGTGTGAAGGGGAGGCCACGCTCAGAGTACAGCGTAAGGAATTTGATGGGTTGTTAGATGTGGTGGTAGTTGGGGGTGATCGAACAAGTCTTATCGGACTCGATTGGTTCGAGGTACTTGGGATCCAAGTGACTGGCCTTAACCATCTACAAACTGCCAGCCTTGCAGGAGTCTGTAAGGAGTTTGCTGATGTGTTCAGCCCAGAGCTTGGCTCATACAAGGGGCCTCCTTTTGCTTTAAGGTTCAATCCAGCCACCACACCCATCAGGGTTAAACCAAGGAGGGTGTCTTTTGCCCTCAAAAGTAAAATAGGTGCTGAGTTGGACAAACTGCTCCAACAAGGCATTCTAGAACCTGTGGATTCTACTCCATGGGAAACCCCCATAGTGACACCATTAAAAGCCAATGGGGAAGTCTGAATTTGTGCGGACTATAAATGCACACTAAACAAACCCTTGCAGCAGCATGCATATCCAGTGCCTGTAGTGAGCCACATTCTGGCCTCACTGAAGGGGGAAAAAGTCTTTGCTAAGCTTGATTTAGCTCAGGCCTACCAACAGTTACCTGTTGATGAGGCAACAGCTGAGGCCCAAACTATAGTTACTCACCGAGGGGCTTTTAAGGTAAAAAGGCTGCAGTTTGGGGTCAATATAGCCCCTGGCATTTTCCAAGGGGTGATGGAGCAAACGCTCCGGGGTATTCCTGGGGTCTGCCCCTATTTCGATGATGTCCTCATTGCAGGAGAGTCACCTGGGAACTTGGCTGAAAGGCTGAGAGCTGTCTTGCTGCGTTTCCGCCAAGCTGGGCTAAAGTTACAGCAAGGCAAATGCAAGATTGGTGTAACATCCACCGAATTCCTAGGCTTTTGTATTGATGCTGAGGGCATCCACCCTGCAGAGTCTAAATTTCAGGCCATTCAACTGGCCCCAAGCCCCCAGTCAAAAGCTGAACTCCAGGCTTTTCTGGGCCTGCTAAATTTCTATCATTCATTTCTCCCCCACAAGGCTGCAGTGGCTGAGCCGTTACACTGGCTCTTGAACAAGCAGACTCCGTGGAAATGGACGAATGTCCATGAAAGGGCTTTCAAAGAAGTCAAGGCCTTGCTATCTTCAAATGCGGTACTGGCGCATTTCAATGAGCAATTGCCTGTGTGCATCGCATGTGATGCCTCCCCTTATGAGGTAGGAGCAGTGTTGAGTCATCTCAAGGCTGATGGGACTCAGGTCCCTGTGGCCTATTACTCCAGTACTCTCTCATCTGCAGAGCGTAATTATGCACAGATTGACAGAGAAGCCTTGGCAATAGTATCAGGCATCAAGAAATTTCATGATTTCTTGTATGGCCGCCATTTCACGGTCTACACTGACCACAAGCCCTTGCTGGGTTTGTTTACAACAAACAAACAAACCCCACACATCATCTCCCCCAGAATGCTGAGATGGTCAATTTTCTTATCAGCTTATGACTACACCCTGGTTCACAAACCAGGTATACAGATGGGCCACGCTGATGGCCTTAGTAGGTTACCTCTGAAGCAAATAGAGGCAGACCCTGCTCCTGCTGTACACATTCTTTCCATTCAGGAATTGCCTGAATCTCCCCTCAATGCTAGGGATGTGGCTGCAGAAACTGCCACTGATCACACGCTTACACGCGTGCTGACATGGGTGTTGTCAGGATGGCCTGACACATGTCCTGGTACAGAATTCTAAAGTTTTTGGCGTAGGAAACATGAGTTTTCCAATTTCAAACGGTGTATCCTGTGGGGTAGCAGGGTAGTCATCTTGGCCTCATTGGGGACTAGAGTCTTGCTCTCTCTGCATGAGGGACATCTGGGAATTGTGAGGATGAAGGCGCTTGCACGTAGCCATCTTTGGTGGCCTGGACTCGATAAGGACATCGAGGCCCAGGTTCAGGGGTGCCAAGTGTGCCAACAGTCACGGCCTGAGATGCCCCAGGCCCCTGTACATAGGTGGGAGGAGACACACACTCCATGGTCACGCGTACACATTGACTATGCTGGGCCCTTTCAGGGGCAATTCTTCCTTCTCCTCGTGGACAGCCATTCCAAGTGGCTAGAGGTTGTTCCTGTATCCTCCACTACTACTGCCAGGACCATCCAGGTGCTAAGAGGAATCTTCGCTTCCCATGGTCTTCCTGATGTCCTTGTCTCAGACAATGGTCCCCAATTTACCTCTTCTGAGTTTCAGGCTTTTCTTCAAGCCAACATGATCCGGCATGCTACGTCTTCTCCTTTTCACCCTGCCACCAACGGTCAGGCTGAACGCATGGTGCATACCACCAAGGAGGCATTAAAGAGAATCACTCAAGGACCCTGGCATCACAGGTTAGCCGATTTTCTCCTTGCACACCGCACCACATCTTGCACAGCTATAGGAAAGAGCCCAGCTGAACTACGCTGGGGTCGCAGACTCATCACGAAACTGGACAGGTTGCACCCAGACCGGGTGGCTTCACAGGTGTCACAGCCGCGGGCACCTAGGAGACTCCAAGTGGGTGATCCGGTATGGGCCAGAAACTATGGGCATGGACATCTCTGGGTCACTGCTGTGGTATGCAAGGTCTCTGGGCCACTGTCCTACGAAGTGGCCTTGGAGGATGGTCGTGTGCTTAGACGCCACATAGACCAATTGCGCTAGAGGCTTCCTGGCCACGTGTCCACTTCTGGCTCTGCTCTCGGGGGGGAGGGGAACCCCAATTACGATTGTGGACCGCAGTCTCTCCATGAGGGCGCTTATCCAAATGTTCCTCCACGTGTTCCAGATGGGGGTCTTGCCATGGAGGCGGCTCCTGACTCTGGCATAGACTCCGGGGGTCTTGCCATGGAGGTGGCTCCTGACTCTGGCAGAGGTCCCTGGCGAGGGGCAAATGGCCGTAAATCGGCTACTCAGGCTACTCCTGCTGCTGGTCTTGGGTTCGAGGGACAGTGCGCCCAAGAGGAGTACAATGGAATTTTGGGGAACTCCACCCCACCAATAGACTCAGGGAACTCAACCCCACCAAGGAACTCTGGTTTGGGTTTGGTGGATCCAGCCAGTCAGCAGTCAGGGGGAACCCCTGAGTCTTCTGGGCGACAAAGTCCTGGTTTGTTTTGCGCAAACCGGGAGCAGGCACTCCAGGCACCTATTTCTAATCCTACACCTACACCTACACCTGCACCTAATCTGGCTCCACGGAGATCAGGGCGAGTTAAGGGTCCTCCTAAGCATTTAAAGGAATATGTAAGGTCCCTGTTTACTATACAGGAGGCTTACTAGTCCTCGCCATCTGAGGAAAACAATTGTAGTGCTGCGATGTTAATATTGTCAAAAGGTGAAGGTCTGTGTGTCTAACAGGGAATTGAAGGTGATGGGTTGCAAGTGTAAAGGTTGAAGGTATAATGTGCCAACCGGCCTGCTATGATGTTGTTGTGTGTAAAGTGTTAAACAATATGCTTAATAATTGTTTAATCCAAGGGGGGAGGGGTGTTATGTCCTGGGCCTTGCTGAGTCATTCAGCAAGGCTCAGGAAGGCTGCAGGAAGGCTGCAGAGATCCGGACAGACCACGTGTCTGCCCGGGACCCAGACAGGCTGTGTCCGGCCTTGCGTGCATGCGCAAGGCGGGAGAACGGCCTGCAATGATTGGATGTGCATCCCCTTGCAAGGGGATATAAAAGGCCAGTGGCCATTGTTGTTCTTGCTTCTGTTCTGTGAATATGCTTCAATAAAGAGATTCTTGTTGTGAACCAGCCTCGTCTCGATGTCTTCTTTAGAAGAACAGAACATTAACATTTATAATTCAGCTCTGAATGCCAATTGGTGGAGGATTTCTAGGGACACATAAATGGATGCATAAAGATATGGCCACATCATCCACAGTACTTGTGGTTGTGGAATATGCATAATCACTACAGTTTGCCAGCCAGAGCATAGACTTTTCTCCATTATATAGGTCTGCCTTCTGAAGTTTTATTTAAGACACTGGTGTGATTATTAGGAATAACTTTTCATGTTCCAAATGAAATAGAATGATGAACAACTCAGAATGTTCAGAAAATTAAAGCTAGTAGGTAGGTGCATCAACTTAATAAATTGTTTTCCACTTCAGACCTCATTTTTCTTACCAGTTTGCATTTGATTTAATTTTTGCTAATGACCCTTTCATCCTGCAATTTGCTGTTCAATCGGATCTAAACACAAAACCCATTTTCTTTAAAAATGTGTGCTTGCAAGCACAGTTGTATATTGTTCTGGCATATGGAACTATTAACATTGTACATTTATCTTTCTGTGGTATAGAAGATGTACTAACAACCCTTAAGTTCAGGTATAGGCAAAATATTAACTGCCACTGTTGTATCTCTGTTGCCCCACCATATTCTTTTAGTAATGTGTGCAATATCTTTAATATTGTTATTTTAAAGTGCAACATTTTTAAAATTAATTACAAATAAATTTTGGACAGTTTTACATATGTAAAGCATGGGATTTGGCACCTACATCTTAGGCTGTGGGGTGCTTTTTTTAAATAATGCTCAACTCTGCTAAAATGTATAAATTATTACAAGTAATAATACATTGATAAATAATATAAATTATTACTTGTTTCTTACCTTTCCATCCAGTCCTTTTTATCTGCTTCTGATGAAGAGCTTTTCTTTTCCTTTTTTCTTTTCACCCTTTGGTTATAGTGCAAAGTGAAGAGGCACTACATAATCTAAGGAACATTGAAGCATAGACAGACACAATTTCTGGTTATTAAATCTGTGCTCTTGACTTTAGTGAATTGCAGAATCTACTGCCATAACTTTCTGGCCTTATGTAAGGTGCAGCTGAAGACAATTTAATGAATATGGGTAGATTTTAAAGCAGCATAGTAGCAGTAGCAGCAATAACATCAGTAGTGTTTGATCTATATGGCATATTTGGGCCAAGCATTACAATTATTTGATACACGTTCCGGTCGTAATCCTTACAGCCTTCCTTTATGATAGCTCTGTATTAGATTAGCTTTGAAATTAGATATTTTGGAAGCTAGAGGGCTGCAAATAGAGCAAGCCTTGGGTTCTGAACTTAAGCTGGTGTCAAAAGGCCAAGCAGCAGAAGGAAAGATGCATTTTGAAAGAGGGGTGGATCAAACAAAGATTTAATTACTAGTGGTCTTGGAAGCACTTGATACTTTCAGCCTTTCACCTAATGTGGTGGATCAGACCAATTACAAACTTTCTAGCTAGATTTGCGTAATATGCTAACTTGTGTTAACCTTGGCTAGTTTATTGATGCTTTAGTGTATTCTACTAACCCGGCCTGTTCAATGAGTTTATGTTCACCTCAAAAAATGGGTTAGAGCCTGTTTTGTGAATGCATCCACAATGCGGCAATGTCACATTAAAGCTGCATTCCTGTTGCTCAAAGTGGGAACCAAAGCATGGAGACTGGGGGAAAATACAAAACCTTATGATACCTCAGCTAAGAAATGGAGTTGAGCACCGCCCCCTAGAGTCGGACATGACTGGAAATCTTTAGAGGAAACCTTTAGGGGCTGCCACAAAGAAAAGGTGGTCAATTTATTTTCCAAAGCACCAGAGGGCAGGACAAGAAACAATGGATGGAAACTAATCAAGCAGAGAAGCAACCTGGAATTAAGGAGAAACTTCCTAACACTGAAGACAATTAACCAGTGGAACAGGTTGCCTTCAGAAATCATGGGCGCTCCATCACTGGAGGTTTTTAAAGAAAAGACTGGACAGCTATCTGTCTGAAATGGTATAAGGTCTCTTGCTTGAGCAGGAGGGCTGGACTAGAAGATCTCCAAGGTCCCTTCCAGCTCTATTCTGAATTAAAAAATAATCTCACAATGCAGGGTGTTAGTGTACATTGTGGGGCAGGAGCACAATCTATACTAGCACAAAACAATCCCTTTCTCAGTTCATGGGATTTATAATATTAAAACAACAGATGAGTTTGAGGAAAAACAGGACTTAAAGCCATCAAATGACTCATTCACTTAATTAGCATCCTACATTGTCCTTGTTTATTGGAAGAATGTTCCATCTGTACAGGAACCGTTAAATGACAATCATGTAGATCTGAAGTTGTTGCTGAATCATATGCAAGGGTAAAGCAATAGCAGCTTTTACTGTTCTCCCCTTCCTCCTTGTTTGTCCTAAGACCCAAAGTGATGCCGTGTCGAAAGAAGTAACAGTAACTAAGAATAACCCAGCGAGAGTGGCATACATGCACCAGAACAAGCAACCTGAAATCAGTCGAAACCAGACAAGACTATATAACAACCAACAAGGAATAAAGCAGCTAAAATAACCACAAGGCAGCAAGTCATACTTTATCCAATAAAAGCATAAATCATAGCTGAGGTGATATGTGGTAGATAGAGAGCTGTGTGCACAAGATAAAAGGAAGGGCTGTACAAGGATTAGTCGGAAGATTCCATCCATGCATGCAATCATCTATCAGGCATTG
Source organism: Azemiops feae (assembly GCA_023970755.1). Classification (NCBI taxonomy): domain Eukaryota; kingdom Metazoa; phylum Chordata; class Lepidosauria; order Squamata; family Viperidae; genus Azemiops; species Azemiops feae. The sequence continues at coordinate 2,785,505 of JALGBA010000683.1, forward strand.
TCTTTTCTCCAACACCCTTTGCATTACCTGGCCAATACTGTAGTGTGTCTTGGTGAATAGGAATGTGTGAGTGTTGGTGCTTGTGCTAATCTATCCAATAAATCAAGAAGTTAACAAAGACTTTTGGCATGCTGTTTTTCTTGAGTCCTATATTGCTGCATAACAAAAACAACAAATGAAGTTCAGTTTTATAATAGGTTGATCTTCCCTGACACACATCAGTACTGCTACACTTTGTTGACACATTTTTCTTGAAACTACAGATTGAAAAGAAAGAGGAGGTTGGGATCACCAACTATAGAGCAATATTATTGAGAAGCGATTCCCTCACACGCACTTGAAACACATATGTGAACTCTTATATCCTAATACCCAGAGAACACATGGTACAAACAGCACCATTCATTAATGCTCTCTGTAGCTGCAAAATTATGAGGAAGAGAATGATAATTAGGCACACATTTGAGGCATTAGAACTACTTAAAAGGTTGTGGTTTCTTTTTTAAACAAGCAATTGTTTTGTTCTTATAACTGCAAATAAGTTATAAATATTTGGATTGGATATTTTCACGGCTTGGGAAAATCCTTAAAGGATTGGCTACATGCTTTTCCTAATATTTTGTGTGCTTAATGACTACACAGATATTCTGCCAATAGGTGAAGTCAATCAGATTGGGAAAACTACATGCAAATGGCAAGCCTAAATGTTCGATATTATTGTACATTTTAACAAATGTACAAAGGTATCAGAAAATGGTGAAATGGAAGACAACTACAAAAACATAATGTCCCTTCAAATTTTCTCATGCTTCCCCAGTGTAAAACAAAACAAAACAAAAAAGCAAAAACCAGTTGCCACAGTTGGAAATATTGTCCATTCCTAGGCTAATATGAATAATTACATTTATTTAATAATGTATAAGACATATATGTTGTCTTTCCTTCAGGAGCTCAAGGTGATGAACATAATGCCCCTCCTCCTATTTTTCCTCACAGCAACAACCCTATCATTAGGTTGGGCTGAAAAAGAGGGACTGGCCTAAAGTTAGGGGTCCTTGGTGCTCCCTGAGCTTAGTTGTTTTCTTGCAGATGTTTCATTACCCAAACCAGGTAATATCATCTGTGCTAGTGATGTTATCTAGTTTGGGTAATGAAACATCTGCAAAAAAACAACCAAGCTCAGAAAGCACTAAGGTCGCCTCATTTCAGTCCTGAGCTACAAATATTCCCTTTTATTGGCCTAAAGTTATCCAGTTTGCTCTTTATGACTGAAGATGGACTAGAAGCCAGGGCTCCCTAACACCAGTCCAACATATTAACTATTGTACCACACATTGTCTTCAAAATGTCAGAGGAGCTTTTTAGTCTACATCTACAGTTTTCTGAGTGAATGGTCCAGAAAAATATCCTATTTAAAAATATGCTCGATAGGAGAATATGTTAAAGGGAATTTGTTCCTTTTAAGGCTCGGTCTGTGTGGGTACCACCCAGATAATTAATGGATTCTTTTAAAATGCTCATGTTGCACATTAACAAAATTTGCTGAAAAATTAGGGATATTAAAATAAGCAACACTGCCTTTACATTGACCACACTCATTAATGTATATGTGTATAAGGCACCTTCGCACAAGGGAAAATCTCACTGATGCTTTGATCCATTGCTGTGGACATTTAGAAGACTGCTAACAAAACACAAGTCATTCTCTGACAGATTTTGTCAGTGTTGTCTGAGCCTCCTGATGCCACAAAGAAAATTGATAATTGCTTCCAATTCTTAGTCTACCAACAGTGGCCTAAACAAACAGGCTTCAATTAATTGTTCACCTGCAAAGTCAAAAACAAGGATATTCTTTCTCTTAACCCTATCCTCCTCCTTTCCTACTTAGATCAACTTTCTTTGGGACATTCCAGGCAGCCAAGGTTCAATTTGTTAATGTTGTTTAAGTTCAACTGAAAACAGAAAAACAGAAAAGCCAAACATCATTACTGGGTCAACTTCTGTTGACAAAGTCCAAAGAATATTCATTAATGAAGCAATGCCCTTACATGGGCAATGATAGATATAATGTGCTAATTCCTATATGGGCCTTGAACCTCTGTTTTGTGTAGTTCAGTGGGAATGCCACTGAATCTAGAAATCGCAAATCTATATATGATCATTTGAAGAAAGATATACAAATTGTGTTTCCAAGCTTCTTTGTGATTTGGACCTGAGAAGGGCTGTAGGGATTCATATCCACATGTTTGGAAGCTAGGAAGTCTATAGAAGAAGTCTCCCTGAGTACCGTGTTTCCCTGAAAATAAGACCCGGTCTTATTTTTTTTTGCCTCCAAAAGGGGCACCAGGTCTTATTTTAGGGGGGGGGTGTCTTTTCCACTCACCTCATGACAGCCCCGTCAAGCTGGCCCACTTCTTCTGTAGCCGAAGGAGCAGCTTCATTCTGCAGCTGAGAATGGAGCTCCAGCCTGCATTTCGCAATAAGCTGAGAACTGAGATATGGATTGAATCCATAGCTCGGTTCTCAGCTACAGAGGCTTTCCAGAAGGCCTCTGACTGTGAAATGCAGGCCGGGGGATGCCGCAGAAGAAGTGGGCCGGTGAGGAGAGGCAAGTGTTGATCCATGGGAGGCTTAGTAAGTGGGTGTGAGGTGGTGGAGCACCTCCACCCCCCCACTCCCACCCTAGCTTGATTTTTAGGCATGTGCCTCGCCCCAAAACTAGGGCTTATTTTTGGGGTAGGGCTTATATTAGGCCCACCCCCCAAAATCAAGCTACGGCTTATTTTTGGCGTAGGTCTTACTTTCAGGGAAACACGGTAGTTTGGCTGCCTGAAATTGATAGTTCTTTTAGGTCACACTTTTGCACAATCCAGGGTGCACCACGGGGCAAACTAGCTCCACACAAGCTGGTTGATGGTGTGTAGTGAAAAAATAGGGATATTAAAACTGGAAAACACTGAATAGGATTTGCTCCTTGCATGGCATCTGTCAAAACTCTCTATTTAAATGGGGCAGAGTATCCTCCCCTGAATGTAATGTGATGTTCCTTATCAGACACTGGATAATATGATGGCTAGCTGCCGTTTGAGAACTTATACAGGAGGAAAAGCAGATTTTCTCCAACTAACTTAATGCACTTAATTAGATAAATGGCCTTGATATTAATATATACAATAGTTATACATAACGTATATATAACTTCTTGAACTCCTCATGCCTTACAAAATTGTCTACATATTTCCATCATACATGTACCACAGCATCATGTGCTTTTATATATTTTTAACATTGTTATCCACTTAGTCTTATGCCATATATGAAATGAATGAATGAATGAATGAATGAATGAATGAAATATATTCATTTCAATCTTGTTAAAGAGTCATGCCATTCACATCAGTTCTCTGTGTGGATACTGCTTCCGGAAATCCATTCTGGGCCTGGGCAACAAAAAATTAGCTATCAGTTCTGCAGAACTGGTGCGAACTGGCTAAATCCCACCACTGATCTAGACCCAACATTCAAAGGTGACTTTAGAAACCTGATCCCAAATTTCCAATTATATTAAAAGGACAGATAAAACTTGGCTGTATTTTTATTTTCATTCAGGACATTATGGCCACTTTTTTTAGGTGACCTGCTTCTTTACCTGGGTCTCAAAATACCCAGACAAGAACCATTACTATGGCAACATGTTGCTCCTGCCATCCATGGAAATAGTCAGTGATTAGTTTCCAGGGAGAACATCTTATATTTAATTGGCACAAGCAAGACTCATTGGGTCAATAGTCAATTCTTGGTGAACAAAAGATGGCATAGTCCATTAAAATAGATAGGGATCTGATTGAAATTATTCCAGAAAAAGTCCAGGGAGTGATCAATTAACCACATGCATTCCTTCAGATCAGAACCCAAAAGAACAATTTTGCTTGCTCCATCAAAGGGGAAGAGTGAAGAGTGTACATGGCTGTGTTAGAATGTTTATCATAGCAAACTGATTAATGTTAACTATGATTGTGCTTGGCTTGGTCTATTTTAATGGACTATGCCATCTTTTGTTCATCAAGAATTAACTATTGACCCAATGAGTCTTGCTTGTGCCAGTTAAATATAAAATGTTCTCCCTGGAAACTAATCACTGACTATTTCCACGGATGCAGGAGCAACATGTTGCCATAGTAATGGTTCTTGTCTGGGTATTTTGAGACCCAGGTAAAGGAGCAGGTCACCTAAAAAAAGTGGCTATAATGTCCTGAATGAAAATAAAAATACAGCCAAGTTTTATCTGTCCTTTTAGTATAATCGGAAATTTGGGATCAGGTTTCTAAAGTCACCTTTGAATGTTGGGTCTAGATCAGTGGTGGGATTCAGCCAGTTCACACCAGTTTGGCAGAACCAGTAGCTAATTTTTTGTTGCCCAGGCCGAGAATTGACTTCCGGAAGTGGCATCCACACAGAGAACCAATTGTTCACATATTTGAATCCCACCACTGGTCTAGATTATGCTAAAGGCACCAAATTCAAAAGACTACTGACAGCATCAAAATGCTGCTAAATGTATACAATAAAAAAGTGAACTTATCTTGATGATAACTTAGAACAGTGTTTCTCAATCTCTCAACTTTAAGCAGTTCCGACTTCAGCTTCCAGAATTCCCTCAGGCAGCATGGAACTTTGGGAATTGATGACTGCACAGCTTAAAACTGCAGAGGTTGGGAAACAGTGAATTTAGAGACATTTATAAAGCTAACAACAGGAAACAGATCGTTATAGAGCTGATATTAGTTGCAGACTCCTGGAAAAGCTTGTTTTAGGTCTTGTAAGCTGGTCAAAGAATTGAATTTTCATTTGTTGTTTTAGAGGAAGATAAGGGGAGGCAATCAGGAACCTCCAAATGTCTTCACCCTTAACCTCCATCACTTCCAGGTAGATAAGGTATACTTTGACCTATTGTAAACCAGCCAAATTTTTTTTGGCAAAAACAGCAGAAACAAAAATCAGAAGTGCCTCTCTCCATATCTGCCAATAAAAAAAATGCAGTAATAGCAGATTAGATTAACTGAGGTTTGACACTATGCAAGATGGAGAGAACAAAGTATATGCCTTAGGTACTTCTGTCTCACATTAGGGCTGGCCTTGACTTGGAAGAGTAGGTCAAATTTCAGCTGATTGCTTGCCCTTAGAATAAAGCACAAGGGTATAAAGGTTTCTCTTTGCTCCTATTTTACACCGGAAATAAAGAATGCAGACAGTTGCTTGAATAAGAGGAAAAGTTTATTCCGAGAGCGCAGTATACAAAAGTCAGCTGTAAGAGGTGATCATGATTTGAATTTCTCTCAGTGGTTCCTTATGTAGAAAAGTATACCCTTTGTTTCTTGAAAGTACACAAAAGCGCACTCTATAGGAAATCTAAGAAAATCTACTTAGTTAACTTTCCAGGAAGCACCACTATTAGTGGTTAGGCACCTTACTGTTAGGTGAAAGCAACCAGAAAAAACTGGTGAAGAGCCTCAACAGTAATTTTATTGCTAATCAGTTACAGCAGAGGTCCCCAACCTTTTGAGCACCAAGGACCGGTTCCGTGAAGAGAGGTTTTTTCTGCGGACCGGAGGGGGCATGGTTTCATGTACTGCCTGCATCCCGCGAATGGGGCTTTGCTTGTTTGTGCGGCCCAGTGTCTGGCATGCCGCGGCCCGGTACCAGGGGTTGGGGACTCCTGAGTTACAACAATCTTGGCAGATTTACTTCATTCCCTTTGGAACTATAAGATAAGGCTTTAAGGATTCTAGGGAGATCAGGCCCCAGCTGCTTCTTGCTGTGAAAAGACTGCAAACTCAGATCCCTTTTAACTCCTCCTTCCAGTCTACCTGGAGATTCCATCACAGCTACTGAGCTGTGATCTCTGCTTGTTTACAATGATTGGAAATGGTAGTCTCTTTGGGGGAAAGATCTTTTTCTGTTACTTGATCAAAGAAATCACAAGCTAGGTTTTAGACAGGGAAGAACCTTCACCTGATTACATTTGGCTGTTTTCTGTTGATATTTGTCTACAGCAGGGGTCCCCAACCCCTGGTCCACAGACTGGTATTAGTCCACAGCCCATTGGGTACTGGGCCGGGCGAGCAGCTTGCGAGCATGTGAAGCTCCATTTGTGCAAGTGGCAGGCATGCAGACAAAACCATCACCTCCCCCCCCCGCCTCTGCTGCCACTGCTGTTGCCGGTCCACAGAGCCGGAAAGGTTGGGACTGCTGGTCTACAGCCTATTCTAATTTGTGATTTTGAATTACAGAAGCAGAAAGTGCAAAGAGAGTAACTTGATTTCTTTCCCACAATTTCCCCCCTGTATTATTGGGTAAATGGTGGTGGGAGAAGCAAAAAATGATTTATTTATTTTTTTAAAAAAAATCCTATGTGAAGAAATTAATTGAAAACAACAAGCTTGCTGAAAATCTGGCTGCAAAAGACATTTTCCTGGTGAATTACCCATCTGCAGGCTTGGAACAAGAACAATACAGAGCCTTGTATCTGGGCTGATGTTACTATTTAATTTGCTTTCCAGTAAATCATTCATGAAATTCATAGCTTCAGCTAATACTGGTTACTGCATTGCCTGTTTACAGATTTGCCTTGAAAAAATGGCCAGCACTATCCCTTTAAGAAGAATATTCCCTTTTTTTCTAGATGTATCTTACCTATAGTTGTGCTCCTGTTTTTTTTTATTGAATGCAGCATGAGGTATCTTGTTACATATGTATTTGGTCAATGACCACATTTTAATAAATGAACTCTCCAATAATAGTTTCAGGAGGTCATTTCTACAGTCATGTACAGTAGTATAAAACAACTCAGATTTAGTTTAAGAACATACTTTTTTCCAGATAAAGAGCAAAAAATAAATTCTTTAATTTTTTTAAAATTAGAGGTAAGATATTCAATGTTTGGGGTGGGATGGAGGGTTAAAAGAGAGTGTTCATCTTCTCGATCCTTTCCATTCAGACTTCCCAATTGGAAATATGTTAAATGCAAAGTAATGTCACAGTTCTAAAGCTCTGTATGAAACCTTTGTGGCTGTGGCTGTTTTTAATAAACTTGTTCTGGTTGTTTTTAACAAACTTGTTTTTCACAGAAAGGGTAAAGATACCTGAACAACTGGAGGGAAAGAAATTGGGCTGGGAGAAAGAACAGCCAAAGCAACTTGTACCCTGTCAGAGATCTGCAAGCAGCAATCCTTTAAGACAGAGGTCCCCAACCTTTTGGGCACCAGGGACCAGTTACGTGGAGAGAAGTTTTTCCGTGGACCGGAGGGGGCGTGGTTTTGTTTGCTGCCTGCATCCTGTGGATGGGGTTTTGCTTATTTGCGCAGACTCGTTGCTGGTCCCCAGATTGGGGGTTGGGACCCCTGCTTTAAGAGCCATTTAAAAGAAGCCAAATTTAAGGCAAAGAAACATATTTTTTCCCTCACCCCTCATATCCTGATTTTTGGCCAATAGGAGTCTTAGTATATAACCCATGTTTTAGGGGTATGCTAAAGTAAGCAGGTCCATTTTCCCCATTAAAAGTATGTTTTTTCATTTTATTGTTTTTTTTTTCATTTTCAATGAAGTGGTTTTACTTTTATCAAAATCAGTTTAATCAGTTTTTTGACCTGTAGATTAAAATGTAAATATTCAAAACATGCAGCCTATTTCTTCTTTACTCAATCCCAATAGCAATGAAATCATTGATCATCTTGGAATGCTTAGACGTTTATTTATCATTGTGGAAGATCACAGAGTTTGAGAACTTCTGGCTTAAGGACTTGAGGAAAGAAAAAATCTATTTTAAGATGCTGTAGACGTTTACACAGAAATTCTGTGCAGATGTAAACAACTAAAAAGCATCTCAGTTTAGAGATAACTTAAGAAAGAAATAAACATTTTAAAAACTAGTTTGATAAAAAAAGAAGATCGAGATTTTAAAAATTGATAGGAATCCTGATGAGCATATAGTAATTCCTTCTTAAGTTAAGAATTGCATTAGATTTTCTGTTTAACCAAACAGGCTATTTGAGCATCATTACTTTCAGCAACTGCAGTGGAAGTTAATCAAGTAACTAAGGTCGCTGGAATCAATCTGAACATAAGAAGATAAGAAGTACCCTACTGAGCCAGCCTGAAGGCCCATCTAGCACATCATTTTATTCTACAGTGACCAGCTTCATGCCAGCGGGAAGCCTGCAGGCAGGACAAAAACATTAGAAATTTAATCATCTATTACAATAATAATAATAAAAAAGAAACAGTAATTTTTTATTCAACTAAGTAGAAGACCTAAATCCTAACTGCACAATATGTAAATGTTACTAGCAGTAGGTCTTTTTAAAACACGAATTCTGGCCAGGCTGCATTTTTCTGCTTTGCTACAAGTGCTACAGTTTTGACAGAATTCAAAAAAAAGAAACACAGACCTCTCACAGCTGCTCTTCTCTTTTGTACCAGTTTCTTACAAATTCAGGTCATTTGCAGGGTAACCTTATACCTACTTATGCATCAGTCAATCCCATTAAGTTCAATGGAACTTAATCCCATGTGTGTATAGGATTGCAACCTTGAATTTTTATTGATCTCCATGATGGAGAGTTAACTGTGCATTTAAACCTAGGAGTAGGAAAGAAATATACCATGGATTCCAAAAGAAACAGATTGATAAGATCTCCCAAGGAGACTCTGGTTGTTGAGTAAATTGGCAGCCGACTGTTGGTATCCATTATTTTGTAGTAAAAAATGTGCACAGGAAAGTACCTGGGGAAAAATATATTCCATCCCGTATAGAGCCTTTTTTTTTAAAAAAAAAGGTGCATACTATATATAGTATATTTACAGAAAGAATGTGGTGTGTGTGTGTGTGAACATGTATGTATGTGTGAGACAGAGAGCAAGAGAGATAGAAAGAGACAGAGACATTAGAAGTTATAAAATACATATATTGGAGCAAAGGTGGAAGAACATCAGCATTTGGGGGAGTTGGAGGTGTTAAAACATTGGATGCATTAAATCTTAAAACACCCATTTTATGCATTAGAACCCTGGCCTCTGGCTCCATATTTACCTCTCAATATACAACATAAAACTACTCACAACAAAGGAAGCTATACTAGAAAAAGTTCTAAATCAATGGTTCTCAGCCTTTTCTTCACCTCGGACCCCCTTTAAATATCTTTTGTGGCCACAGACCATGGCCACAGACACCCAAGACTTAACTCAAGATTTAAATCATAACATTTTTTAAGATCCCCTGTGATGACATTTTGCGCCCTCCCCCAGGGATTCGCAGACCACAGGTTGAGAACCACTGTTCTAAATGACAACATGGATTTTTGTTTTTGGGAATTTTTTAAAACATTGGGAACATTTAGCAGAGGGGAAAAAAAAATCCTGTGGGATGACATGAATTAAGATTACCCATCTTTATTAAAGCCCCATGCACTGAATTACTGAATTACTGATAGCTTGACATGTTCACTTTTGGCTAAATGGGAAAAGCTTCCAAATGGAAGTAACAGAACTGCTTTGACTCTTGGGTTGACAGTTGCAATGTCTGAAGGATCCATACTTTGCATCTTCTATTTGCCACCTTCTCAACTTCCCTTGCCATCTTGTACCCTTTCTTTGATTTCCTTCTGCATTAAGAGGAGGGAACTGGTATGGGACTGAAAGGGTTTTTTTTGTGCAAAATATGCTTAGGTTTGGTTAATGAAGTATGTGTGGACTTATTTCTGCATCTTGCTTTGCTCTTATATGCTGGCAAATCATCTCCTTCTAGCAAAATGAGTCACATCCAGTAATATCCATGGCTGTATTCTAAGCATGATTAAGTTTGCATTTTACCCTATGACTTTTTGCCATATGGACTCCATTTAATTGAAAATGTTCTGCATTTCTGTAAGATTTCCATGAGGACAATTTCAATCTAAAGAATATTCTCTTGCCCCCTATGGTGACATGAAATGAGACATCTGTTGTGGCTAGCTTTGGCAAGAACTGCAATTTTGTGGGTATTATTCAACTGTATAATTAAGACATCCAGACTAGTCACCAAAAACACATAACACCCTGCTAGTAGACACTCTGCAGTCATGGGATTCCTATTTAAAGTTGTTTGCAATGAATGTATTATATATGGAGAAAACATTTGGCTCATTAACACAGCATTTGATAAGGTTCAACTAACCAGAGGACCTGTAGAAACTACTGCATCTAGGCAGAGCTAGCAGGTGAATTTCATTTCTTTCTGAGAGCTATTTATAGGCAACTTTCCTTCCAAACCAAAATATTAGTCCTGAGGTTGTATTAAATACAAACTACAACAATGGTTTTTCAGATAGAAGCAGCTGTTAGGGCACTGTTAATCTAATTTTTCACTTCTCTTTTTTAAGATAAGCACAGTTCAGCAGAGAAACCCTGTTTCAAGCTATCAGAAGACCTCCCCCCTCCCCAGAAGAAAATATTCTACAGAATATTAAAAGAGGCAGAATAGACTATTTCTCCTAAAGGAGAAGAGGAGAAAAATCTTCTTAACAAAGGCAGAAAGCAGCCCCAGCCTTTCTGCTATAGGAAAACAGTCTCAAGCAGAAGTCTGAAAAGGCTAGGCTTTATGAATGGATATTTTGTATCCATTCATAAAGCCAGGCCACTCTATTCATAAACAAAGGGCAGCCAGCAGCTCCGAATAAGCAGCACAATAGGCAAGGAACAGAAACTGACAAGATTAGGCCAGACAAACAAAACATCTAAGATTTGCATTTCTCCTTTTGTTTCTGGCCACCAAATAAATGGAGACCTCCTTTCCAACTGCAGCTTGCCTCCAATTCATTTCTCCTGCGTCTTTCTCCTGGCTTGGAATAAGAACCAGACCAGATTTTACTTCCAACAAAGCCTTACTAAATGAGGTGGAAAGAAACCGTTTTTTAAAAATTATTTCTCTATAAGACTTGGCTACAAGAATAGGGGAGGGAAAAGAACCTATTTTCTATCCGTGTCATTTTTCCTTGCTTTAAAAAAAAAATCCATTCTGCTTTCTCTTTCACCAATATATACATTAGAATATTATTCTGTAAAAACATAAACATGTGTTTATTTTTAAATCCATAATAACTAAATTCTACTCTTCCATGCACCCAAGAGCTAAGACTTAGGATAATCCACACAGGAATATTGATCATATTGATCAAATGCATGTCGATGTGATCCAAACCATATCTTCCTTCTTTGGGGAATGGATGCAACACTAGGCTTTGAACCTGATACGGCTTTCAATAGACACTTGGAATTTTCTTCTCCTTTTGCAGGATACATGGCTTAAATATGGATGAATTAGGTGAATAAGTTGTGTATGTTTTTAAAACCTCAGTACTACCAGCATCCCTGAAAAAAAATTGGGCAGGATTCCACATTGCATAAAGACTTACTATAACAGAGTAGTCAGCATAATGAAAATGGGGGAAAGCTAATTCTCACTAGAAATAGAGAAACAAATATCAGGCAGTGTGGATGGAATGGAAGCTCTTGCTGTTCTAAGCATGAAATCATAAGAGGAAAAATGTTTGTAAAGTAAAAAAAAAAAAAGGATCCATCCATCCAGGTTGAGGATCCATTCCAAAGCATTTTATTTTGAGAGTAGTAAATTACTTACAACATTTTAAATAAATCTTCATTTGAGAGTTCCTATTCTAAAAATTAATATTTTAAAATCACAATATTTTACTTTATTGAAGTAGGTGCAATTTGTTTTAAAATAATACTAATACTAATACTACTAATACTAATAATGCTAATGCTAATAATGCTAATAATGCTAATAATGCTAATAATGCTAATAATGCTAATAATGCTTAATAATAATAATAATAATAATAATAATAATAATAATAATAATAATAATAATAATAATAATAATAATAATAATAATAATAATAATAATAATAATAATAATAATAATAATAATAATAATCTAGTCTAACCCCCTGCTCAGGCAGGAAACCCTATACCATTTCAGACAAATGGCTGTCCAGTCTCTTCTTAAAAACTTCCAGTGTTAGAGCAACTGGTAATTTGCATTCTTTTAGAAAGACATTGAGTCATTGAGGCCACTTGGAGGTTTATCTGGGTCCGCAGGGTCACCTGAGTGGTGCAAATGGGTGTGGAGCCTTCTTGGAACTGCTGAAAGGACTGTGTTGCAGACTGGAGATAGATGATGTCGTATCCCTCCCGCTCTGTTAAGAGAGGGCTGTTCAATTTTGACATAAATGGCCTCTTTGACCCCTCTTTCAAACCAGTGATCCCCTCTGTCCAAAATGTGGACTTTGCTATCTTCAAAAGAGTGGCCTTTGTCTTTTAAATGCAGATGGACTGCTGAATCTTGTCCTGATGGGTTTGTTCTCCTATGTTGTGCCAATGCACTTATGAAGTGGTTGTTTTGTTTCGCCAATGTACACATCTGCACATATCTCACTGCATTGTACTGCATACACCACGTTGCTCAGTTTGTGTCTGGGTGGTTTATCCTTGGGGTCAACAACCTTCTGCCTTAGTGCATTCTTGGGTTTAAAGTGTGCATGTATGTTGTGTTGGCTGAAGATCCTCCTCAGCTTTTCAGATATTCCTGCAACATATGGAATGACAACATTGCTCCATTTATTGTTCTTTTCTTTGTCTGTTATGGAGGAACTCCTGCTGTGTCTTTTTGGGGATCTGATGAAGGCCCACTTGGGATAGCCACACATTCTAAGGGCCTCCTTGATGTGTTTTAGTTCTTTTTCTTTCCCATCTTTGCTGGTAGGCAAGCCTTCAGCTTGGTGGTACAGGGTTCTGAAAATTCCCATTTATGGATTTTGGGAAGTCCATATATGCATGATGTGGCTTCTACAGGGTAAAGGTGGCAGTATTGTGGCTTGTCAATGGCATTGTCCTTCAGTAGTTGTTGCAAGAAATCAATGATCTTTTTCTTGTAGCTGCTGGTGGGATCTTTCTTCAGATCTGAAGAGAGATCCCATCAGCAGTTACAAGAAAAAGGTCATTGATTTCTTGCAGCAACTACTGAAGGACAATGCCATATATGGACTTCCCCAAAATCCATAAAGAGGAAACTTCACTCAGACCAATTGTCAGCAGCATCAACTTTGTCACCTACAACATTGCAAAATATCTAACCACCTTATTAGCTCCTCTAGTTGGCAGCACCACCCATCACATCAACAATTGACAGCAAACTAAAAATGGACCCGGATGAGACCATGGTTTCTTATTATGTGACTTCCCTCTTCATCTGCATTTCAACTACTGAAGCTGTCATGGTAGTAAAGAAACAACTGCTACAAGACAGCACCTTAGGAGACAGAACCAACCTCAGCCCAGACCACATAGATGTCATGCTGGATCTCTGTCTGATCACTACCTATTTTAAATACAATGAAGGTTTATACCAACAAAAACACAGCTGCACCATGGATTCACCTGTGTCCCCCATTGTGGCCAATCTCTACATGGAAGAGGTGGAAACCAAAGCCCTAAATTCCTTCATAGGAATTCCACCCATTCACTGATATAGGTGTGTGGATGATACTTGGGTCAAGATCAAAACACAGGTATTGGAAGTGTTCACCAAACATATTAATTCCATGGACATGTGATGCTTGAACAATGGGAGAATATATGGATGAAAGGCTTAAAATTCACACTAAATATAATTAAAAAAATTATAAGATAATGTATCGCTAGTATTTAACACCACATACAGTAAGTTATCTAGAATATATAAAGGTATCTCAAATGAATGTTGGTAATGTAAATGTAAAGAAGGGACTTTTTATCATTTATGGTAGACATGTGATAAAGCAAAGAAATATTGGAGTAGGATTCATATTCTAAAGCAGAAAATTCTTAAAGTGAATATAAAGATAAAACCAGAAACTAATGGGAAAAGATTTGGAAATTTTTTTTGGGAACTCTAATTCTATATATGTTGACGGCAACAAAACTACTCCATGCACCAAAATTGAAAGATGTTTTGATTCCCACTAGGGATGAATGGCTACAAAAGTTGATGGAGATATGGCTAAATTGACTGTTTTGATAAAAGAAAAGAATATAAGTACTTTTATTTCTACTTGAAACTCCTTCTGGACTTTGTGCTTGAGGTGGAAAAAATGATACTTTGATTTTGGGTTTTATTATTTAGGTTGATTTGTTGATATAGAAATGGCTAGTTCATACTACCATAGAAATGTAAAAAGTTGAGGTTCGATGCTAACACCTTAATTTACTGCAACAGAGGGAATCAGAAGTCAACACCTTTTTTTTCTCCCTCTTTTCCACACTTCTCCTTTTCCCTTCCCCTTACCTTTGTTCCCTACTATTTGCTTTTGTATTTTTATATTTTATATTATAGGTTAATAAAAAAAAATTAAAAATCAATTCCGTGGACAGATACATCAAATTCACATGGGAACAGGTTAAGGAAAATAGTCTAACTTTCCTGGACTATGAAGTACACATTAAGGAAGATAGAAGCCTTAACATTGAAGTTTACAGAAAACCTACACACACAGATCAATATTTACATTTTGATTCTCACCACCCACTGGAGCACAAAATGGGAGTTATCAGAACCCTATACTACCGAGCTGAAGGCCTGCCTATCAGCAAAGATGGGAAAGAAAAAGAACTAAAACACATCACGGAGGCCCTCAGAACATGTGGCTATCCCAAGTGCACCTTCATCAAATCCCAAAAAAGATCCAGCAGGAGCTCCTTCATAACAGACAAAGAAAAGAACAATAAACGAAGCAATGTTGTCATTCCATATGTTGCAGGAATATCTGAAAAGCTGAGGAGGATCTTCAGTCAACACAACATACATGCACACTTTAAATCTAAGAATACACTAAGCAGAAGCTTGTCTGTTCCAAGGATAAAACACCCAGACACAAACTGAGCAACATGGTATATGCAGTATAATGCAGTGAGACATGTGCAGATGTGTACATTGGCGAAATAAAACAACCACTTCATAAGTGCATGGCACAACATAGGAGAACAAACCCATCAGGACGAGATTCAGCAATCAATCTGCATTTAAAAGACAAAGCCTACTCTTTTGAAGATAGCAAAGTCCACATTTTGGACAGAGAGGACTGCTGGTTTTGAAAGAGGGGTCAAAGAGGCCATCTATGTCAAACTTGAACAGCTCAACAAAGGGAGCAGGATACAACACCATCTATCTCCGGTCCACAATACAATCCTTTCAGCAGTTCCAAGAAGGCTCCACACCCATTTGCACTATTCAGGTGACCCTGAGGACCCAGATAAACCTCCAAGTGACCTCAATGACTCTCTAAAAGAATGCAAATGACCAGCTGTCAGCAGTGGTGGGATTCAAATATGTGAACAACCGGTTCTCTGTGTGGATGCCACTTCCAGAAGTTTGTTCTGGGCCTGGGCAACAAAAAATTAGCTACCGCTTCTGCTGAACTGGTGCAAACTGGCTGAATCCCACCACTGGTTGTCAGCAAGGAATATAAATCTTTCCATTCCCTACCATCAAGTCAGAGGTGAAGAAGCTTCTTACATGAGAAGCAAAACATCTTCAAAGAAAAACAAGACAGTCCAGTTGCCTGTTGAAAAAGCACCTTTGGGACATTTGTCTATAGTTGTTATAATGAAGGTTGGGAATCACTTCTTTATATATTTATTTTGTTTTTCTTTATCAAATTCTTTTTCTTCTTTCTTATGTACTTTTTACTATTCTTTATTTTTATTCTTTAAATTTAATTTGTATTAGATCTTACTATTATAATTGAAATCCTTAATAAAATTATATATACAAGAGTCTGGATGTTTAGGTCTTAGTATATTTGGTTAAGTCAGATGTGTGGTGTAGTACTGCAATTGATTGCTTAGCTGATTCTGGAACAAGGATGTGAAGAATGCTGTGACACTGAATGAAATAATTTTTTAAATAATCAGATCTAGCCCTGACCCTAAGCAATCTCAGCGAGCAGTATGAACTCCTCAGTTTGACTCCCTCCTACATATATTCTCTTCTAGTGTAACCTTATGTATTTATTTGCAATAAGAAATGATTTTAAAAATCTCATTTCCCCCTTCTCTTTTTGCCCCATTTCAGAGCATAAAATTCAGATATTTTTAGCATTTATTACTGATGATAAAGCTCAGTTAGATGGTAATTGTTTTATCTGAAATAATTACAATGTTATTGCAATCACACATAGACTTATATACGGCTTCACAGTGCTTTACACCTTCTCTAAGTGGTTTTATAGAGTCAGCATCTTGCTCCCAACAATCTGGGTCCTCATTTTACCGACCTCAGAAGGATGGAAGGCTGAGTTAACCTTGAGCCGGTGAGACTCGAACTGCTGGCAGTTGGCAGAGTTAGCCTGCAATACTGCATTCTAACCACTGAGCCACCATGGCTCTTAGGAGATTTAAAGATTTCTTGCAAGACAAGAGCTGCCTTAGTAAAGCAGATATAGGTGTGAAAATGGAGTACAAATGGGATGTAATTTACTCTAGTGGTTTCCCTATCCCTAGCTATGCAAATATACCACACAAAAAAATCAACTTGGATCAATTAAATATGGATCCTTCAAATGATCTGCATGATGTAGCAACCAAAAACAAACAAACAAACCCTGAAATGCATACTATTTCAATATAAATAGGGCAAGAAAGAATTTCATAACAAAGCCAGAAATGTGGCAGTTGGTATCTCACAAGACTACAATCCCATGATCCTCAGAAAGGAGCCACCCTCTCTGCAAGCAGGGAGAAAAGCTTGTTTTCAGATGGTGGTGATCACAGAATGTAACCTGATCTTAGACACCACGGAAATTTCTGAGGTTCATTCCTCCGTGATAGAGCTTAACAGAGGTGCAATTAAAACAAGGAGAAGGATAAAGAAGAGAAAGGCTGGTGATGTTCCATGGATGTGTCCGAGAAGAGTTAGAGGAAATAAGCTTTGGATTGGCAGACGGAACAATTTCCATTTTCTCACATGCTTTTAAGTTGCTAGCAAATCTAGACCCATCTTTGGTGAATTTTAATAACTGCAATCTAATTATTAATAATATAACTGGAAAGAAATGGAAAGACAAGGGGGGGAAAACTCATAAAAGGAAGAAAACTAAGCAAAGCATCATTCCTCTCTTATTTTCATCCTGCTGATGTAAGTTTGGCAGGTTCTGGATACAGCAAAGCTCTGTCTTTAAATGCTTCTCCTTTCATAGCAAAAACAGAATGGCTGTAGATCAGAGCCAGGCAATTGTAACATCTTTGAAGTGAAACCAATGACCCAGAGAAAGAGGGAATGGGGGGGGGAGGGGAGGAGGGGAGACAGGGACTCCTGTTCATTGGAAATGTTCAAGAGAAGGTTAGATAGCTATCAGGGTGGTTTAAACTCTTACAGTGTGCAATGGATTAGATTTGATGGGCTAATTGGTCTTTTCCAGCTCTAGGCTTCTTTATGGCTTGAGTGTATCCATGGTCATTTGCCTTGATGTGTCTCCTTTGACACATATGAGCTTAGTTTTAATTCAAAAAGCAAACAATGATTATGTGGAGAGCTGGCTATCTGCAAAGCCCTAGCCTCTATCATCTTTTCTTTCCAAGAATTACAGCAGGGCCCATAGTAATCCATGGAATATTAAAAAAAGTCTGATTGTGCCCTCATGATGTGAATCTTCTCAGAGGAAGTGTTGAATGGAGTACCACCCAGAGCTGGTCTCTAAGGAATCAAGTCTAGCAGGAGAAGTGTAGGAAAACACTTTGCCCCTTGCTCATGAAACTCCACACTGATCTGCAACCCTATCAAAAGGCAAAGGGCAGAACATAAGAGCCATGGTGGCTCAGTGGTTGGAATGCAGTATTGCAGGCTAACTCACTGCTCACTGCCAGGAGTTCGATCCTGACCAGCTCAAGGTTGACTCAGCCTTCCAACCCTTCAGGGGTCGGTAAAATGAGGACTCAGATTGTTGAGGGCAATATGCTGACTCTGTAAACCGCTTAGAGAGGGCTGTAATGCACTATGAAGCTGTCTAAAAATCTAAGTGCTATTGCTATGAGCAAAACATCAATTTTTTTATGGAGAGACACCATGGACATTGATGATCTACTTAAGAACGTGTTCTTACTCCTGAGCAGTCTACCTATAGTGATCACAACTGGCCAGCAATGGCTGGAAACTTCCAGTTTAAAAGCCTTTACCTGAAAACTATTAGGAGCTGGAATGATTCCCGTAGTAATCTGACTCTATCTTTGTCTCAATTCCAAGCCAGGTCTGCCTCCTGGCAATCCTTGACATTTTCCCTGGCTTGAACAGAGCCTTCTGTTCTGCCCTTTGAATCTTCCTTGTGCAGGCAAAGCAGAGATACTGTAAAAGTTGCTTTGGTCTATGTGCAAGCCTGATTTTTAAAAGAACTGTAACCTGCCAAGTTGCTAGTGATCCTCTGGGAGATCATGACTCAGAGTGCTACTGTACTGGCTTGCATCTTCAGATCTTAGCAGCTGCTTGCTCAGATGTCTTCTTTAGCATCCTGAACATTCACAGTAATCTTATGGAATTGCCGTTTAACTGAAAATTGCCCATTCCTCTGTGGCGCATCTGACTCGGTGCTGATCTATCATCTAGAGAGCTATCAGGTGCTAGCCTACCATGTTCTGGTCCCATGATCTGATCCCACAGGCAAAGAAGCTGTAAGTGGGGTCTAATACAAAGGGCAGTGATTTCAGGACTGGCCTGTCAATTGTTGAACTCAGTTCCTCTCCCTTTTCTATTCATGTACGTTCTATTTTCTTATTGCACATATTTTTTTTATGTCTGTGGGGTACTCAATGGTTTATGAGTTCTGTTCCAAAAGTGAAAAGTTGAAAAAGTTGGGTCCTAAAGACTCTTTAAGCTTTCTAAATGGATTTGCAGGAAAACCTTTCATGTTATTTTCTCTGGTTTGGCTTAAACGTCATAACATGCTTTTCCTGAACTTTATATGATTATTTGATTCAAATCTTTTCAATAGTGAGAAAAAATAGTCTCCAGTAAAAAACATGATTATTTTTGAGATAGAAAAGTTACTTTTCACGTATAGAATTGCTTCAAATCTAAGACGATAAGGAAGGGATCTGATAGTGAAGTCTCCAACATTTCAATATCCTTTTAATTTATCACTAAGCTCCTTTCCAATTGCATTTGTCTCCTGTCACCACACGGGTAGCAGAATTCTAAAAAGATCCAGAGCATTTATAGAAAGCTTTTTACTTCTGTCCAAATGAATAGGAAGTGTGAATCAAACACAAACTTTATCAAAAACAAGATTACAAGAATGCAGGTCTATTTCCTACTATAGCAACCATTTTTTTTAACCTATTCCCACCCTTTTCGTTTGATACCTATTACCTCTCTGGAGCAAATGATCTTCCCAGTCACATAATTATACTTAGATGGTACTTAATTCTGCTTTAATCACAAATAATTTTATGATTAGTGCTATTACCTTGTTAATATTTTGAACTTTTAGATAAATGTTAAGCTGATGAGCCTTAGTTTTGGGACAATATGTCTCAGTCTGCTTTGACACCAGAGTTGTCTGTGTAGATAGCAAACTGAGGGTAAAACAGAAAGCTACCAAAGCACTCTTCATGTGCTGCCATGGATGCAGATTTATAGATGTATAGACTTAAAATGAGAAATAATTATTTGAGCATATGTTTTGTGAAAATTAGGCCAAATTATTTCCTATCAAATCATCTGAAATAAATCCTTCAATTAATCATCACTCTATCAGGCATGAAGAATCAGGATCATACAAAGTTCCAGTTCAGAAGATTCATTGTTCAAGCTAATACATAAGAGTCTGGTCAACTAATGGTCAGCACTAAATTAGCTCTAAAGTTTACAGAATTCAAGGAGGTCTGGACTTGGATTACTTGAGGAAATATAATGATTCTAGGCTGAGTCCTGTCTTGACTTCATCGCCAGACTCTGCCTATATCAGTATTTGAGAGGCTGCCACAGAGATGAGGGGGCCAAACAATTTTCCAAAGCAACAGAAGGCAAGACAAGAACTAATGGATGGAAACTCATCAAGGAGAAAAGCAATCTAGAACAAAGGAGAAATTTCCTAATGTTGAGAACAATCAACCAGTGGAATGGCTTGCCTTCAGAAGTTGTGAGTTCCCCATCACTGGAGGCTTTCAAGAAGAGACTGGAAGCCATTTGTCTGAAATGGTATAGACTCTCCTGCTCGAGCAAGGGGGCTGGACTAGATGACCTCCAAAGTCCCTTCCAACTCTGTTATTCTATGTTCTGTGTTCTGTTCTTCTCCTATACACCCTGATGTAGGAGATGACCAGGCTGAGCCTGAGGGCGGGCTCAAATACATCATTAGTTTGACTTGACTAAGCTCCCACAAGAGACCTAAGTCCAGCCCCCACCATTGAATTTAATTGACTCTTATCTTGTGCCAATTTGCTTTGACCATTAGCAAACAGAATAGCATACAGGTAGCATGAAATAAACTCTTAGTACTTTTGGATTCTTTTCCAGCTCTTGGTTTCTTGTACCTGACACCTACTTCTAGATTACCCTCAATCAGCTGTTTTTATATTGAGCTAAATTTCCCTTCAATATTCTTCTTTATTTCTCCCTCCACTCCACAAGTTACTTAGCATTAGTTCATACCAGTACGTAAAGCGTATCTTCATCAAGCCATTTATTGCTTTTTCATGCTTTTGGTGGGCTTGGGTGTTTCAGATAAAGTTATAAATCTTTTGAATTTCTTATCTGAGTTCATTGGGGTTTTTTGCATATGAGAATGACCCATTAATGATTAACTATTTGTGTGTTTGAATGACAGTTTGAGCTAATTAATCTCCTTTTCTGAGCCATAAGTAGTTATTCCTTAAATTAAAGAAGCCACAGTTCATAAACATTCAGTGTTTATGCTCTGCTTTTTTTCATGATTCCTTCTTCTGCCTTGGGAAAGTAGTAGGTTTATATTTTCCTCCTGTTCTGTAAATTATTATTTTTAAATTGATTGATCATGTGCCATCAAGTTGCTGTTGACTCTTAGTGACAATATAGATATATTTGTTATTTTTAAAACTGGCAGTTTTTGGACTAGCTTTTACAAAATACGATTTTTATTTGTTTCTAACCTTTTATTTTCTATATGGTGATACATATCTGTTGATGTTTATTTTTGATTCATGCTTTGTTTTGAGAGATGCCTTGGATATTTCCATTACGGGTGGGAAAAGGGTAAGATAAAAAAATCCTTTTGTGAATCATCAGACCTATAAATTGAATTTCCTGCTGCTGTGCCATATGACTCGTAAGCCAGTCACATCTCTAACTTATTCAGTTTATCTATTTTATTGTCATCCTCTCTGGAAAACAACCACATAGGAATTTGTGTGCTGAAGTGACTTTTCAAAGAGATGGAACAGTGTGGTAAAAGTGTCACTGCTTTGCAATGTAAAGATTTGTTATAAAACAAATATGCCCAAATATGATGATTATCTACAAAACTAAGGGCAGACAACCAAAATGCAGAAAAAAATGGAAGACATGGCCAGGACAACAGAGATATTCTAGATGTCAGTCCAGATTTTTAAAAAATCATATTTATGAACTACATTGTTGTATGTATAGAGGCGAGCTTATCCCCTTGTGGGCCCTCTTCTGCAGAGTGACTGTTTTACATTTGATAATGCAATCCTATACATGTATGCAGGGCTTTTTTTCTCATAGAACGCTCAGAACAGAGTTCCGGCACCTTTTTTGGATGGAACCTTATAGGGTAGGCAAAGTGGGTTGTATGACATGTGTGAGTTCCGGCACCTTTTTTTTTTTTTTTTACAAAAAAAGCACTGCATGTATGTTTATTCAGAGGGAGATTTCACTCAGCTTTACTCATGTTTTAGGACAGAAGGTGAAAAAGTTATGGGCAAGACCGCTACGGTTATTTAAAAAAACAAAACAAAACTGTAAGCAGCGAGGTAGTGAGGAGTGAGGGTGAACTTGGCCTCTTGCTTCTTCATGCTTGTTACTATTTGCCACTACTTTTATTGATATTATTGCATTTTCTTCAGTTGTTGTGAGCCACACATAGTTATTGAGAGCTGGGCAGCATGAATTTTTTTTAAAAAAATATTATAATTAAACTGCTGTTATTTTATACAAGTATTCATTTTAGATGATTATGATCTGTATTCTGCTTTTTACTATTTACCTATAAACAACAAAAGTGACACAACATCATGACACGACACAGAAGCATCAAATAAACAGGAGTAAATTATCAGCACATTAAACAACCTTGCTACAATCAAAACAATACTTTCTGAAATAATTAAGTCTTCACATTTGCATTCAGTGGATACTTATCCATCCAGGATGTTTTGTAACAGGGAACCATACCCTTCCCCAAAGTTACAAATATATATCCATATATTTATAGCTTTGTTTGAAGAGGTTTGACTTCAATCAAAAGCTCCCTAGCGAACTTTTTCGTTTATTGCCAGGATCTGATAGCATTGGTATAAAATTAAAAATAGTGATATAGACAATACCAAGAGATCATTTCAAATGGTGTCTTGGAAAGTGGTGTTAATGCTGGCTGGCTTTTGTGGAACACGGAGGCTCTTTGGCAACTACTAAAACTGGACCGTCCCAGTTATGGGATCGGATGGGAACAAAGAAAATGCAGGCATAAAACAGCATACTGTAGGTAACCATGCTGAGTTGTACAACTGAGATCTGAACTAGGGTATCATCAATTCACATGGCTTGTCAGTCATGGATTGAACAGGGGCCTTAGCTAAGCCATCACCATCAGCCTCAAGCTTTCCACCAATGATGCAGGGATAATAACATGATCCAACAGCTGTACAGAGAATACTGTTAGGAAGCCATCTGAAAACTCTTTATTACATAGTACTTTTCTGGCAGGCTACAAAAAGGAGAGACTCTTTGGATTTAGCATTAGGATCCTGTAGGTAATACTCTTGTGCACTGTTTTACAAGAGGCAGAACTTTTGTCACTAAAATGAGTGGGATAATTGCATTTAGTCTGGCTCTCAAACAATTTTGATTTACTCTATACTGATTTATTTATTTAGTGTATGGCAACTACAAAGGTCATGCAATCACTGATATACAAATTTAGCTTAAATAAAATGTCAGGGTAGATAGATACAAGGGCAATTCAGAAATGAACCTCCGTCTAGTTACCAATGACAGACACTCACAGATACAGAACTTTTATTATACACATTAGAAAACTACAACATTATTCGACATTATCGCCATTCAAATTGAGGCACTTCTCATAACATCTTACAAGGTTTGAAATTCCTTAGTAATAGTTGCTTGGCGCCAAATCTGGGCTCTGGGGGGGTGATCAAAAACATCCCAATGGAACTGCTTCAAAAGTTCTTGGGTGCATCTAGCGGTATGTGGGTGAGCATTATCATGAACCAACACCACCCTGAAGTGGTGCCATAGAAAATCCCGCCAAATGTGAAGATGCCAAAGGAGTACTGCTAGTGAAGTTCATGGAGCATGGTTTGACCATCAATTTAGACATCTACTATGAAACGTTATGAAAACTCAGATGAGCCATCCATAACAAACATTGGGGCATGCTGACTTCTGGTGTGGTGTTGGTCCATAGCGAAACCGCACCCACCCCATTGCCGGCAATGGCAAAAAAGTGGTGATACGTCATGTGACGTTGCGAGTTTGACACCCCTGCTCTAGTAGGTTTATAGCTCTGGGAGACAAGGGAAAGACACCTTTGTGTCAAACCACAGTCAGCCCATTCAAAAGGATACTAGGTTTGCATACTTCTTTTTCTAAACACTTTTGGAAATTGCTAATTAACTGCTTTTCAGCTATTAGGAACCTTTGGATCAACAATTTTTACAGTATCAGGTGAGCTTCCTTCAATCATGAAGAAAGAAGTTTAAATACAAATTTTAAAACTTAAAAAGATTTTTTTTTGGGAAATAATCAGCAAAAGGGTGATTAGAACTTTAATGCTGGAAAATTACCAATGGACTAAGGGTCTAGATGAATTTGAAATAAGATTTAGAATTAATTATGTAAATCCTTCCCATGAGAAAACGCTTTTGTTTTGAATTCTCTTTAAAAAATATATATGATAGGATGAGATGGAACCAGATAGAACTGAAGATTTAATTAAAGAAGAAAAACACTTAAATTTGAATTACTAATCCACAGTGGACCAAAATATTTTAAGATTGGACATATTGAAGGATATTTTTGGACAATGGACCTATAAATTAATTTTAAGAGTGTTTGCCACTATAGATAGACTGTGTTTAAAAGATGCTATATGAGAGGAACAAGTTTTACCAGACAAGACTGAGATAGATTTGAAAGTGGATTTTAAAAACGACAGGCTACAAGAATGACATGGAAAAAGATGTTACAATGGCCATACAAAAGAAACTGGCCTAATAATTAAAATGCCTTAATAATTAAAAGGGTATACAAATAAACAAATGAGTTGGATAATTTTCCTGTATTTGATTTACAAAAGAGACTTGTTAAAGTTTTGAAGAGTTTTGTGAGAAGGGACAAAGAAAAAAATGAAAAGAAATCAAGTTCTAGGAATTATTTGAAGAGATTAAGGATCAAGAGTGTTAAAAATAAAAGGAAGGAATGTTTGTTTTTTTGATCAAAATTAAAATAAAGACCTCTGATAACTCTTGATGGACTTTTGCTTATTAGGACTAAAGATGAGGCTTTAGGGATTTATTTATAGATAACAGATACTGGAAGAAGAGATCGTTTGTTGTATTTTAAAAGAAGATGATAAATTACTAAAATTGTTTACGTTTGTGATGAAGGAGAATCATTTCTTTATATACTGTAGTTCTTTTCTTTTTCTTTACTATATTCTTTTCTTTTTTCTCCATTTTTCTTTCTATTTTTCCTGCATTTCTTTTTATTCTTTTATTTTTAGGTTGCATTAGTTTTTATCTTTTGAGTTGCAAATGTAATAAAATTACTATGAAAAATGCTATGCAACTCTTGTTCTTGGCATTTTCTTATGCCTTTTTGACATACAAAAACTAATGCAAAATTTCCTATGTATTTTATAGTGAAAACACAGAAGGATATGGATATTGGACTGACTTTTGTTTGAATATTCATGAAGCCAGCATGGTGATGACATTTTCTAGGGAGTAAAAGGCTTAGAGAAGGACAGATGCATGAGAACCCTAACTTTTTTTTTTGTCTACCACATTAACAGGCTTAATGGTAAACCAAATTAATCCCAGTAGCAGGATTACTCCACTGGATTTCTGGTTGGAAGGATATATTGGATTCAGCAGAATTCCAAATGCTGAGCTGAAATGGGCTGGTTCAGACAATTGAGGATGCTTCCTCTAAAGCAGACTGAATCTACATCTGATCTCTCCTAATCATTCTGAGGTTAATTTGACTATTTTCTGAATCACTGAATCTTGTGGTCTGCGCATATTCTTATTTCTTGGCAGTCCATTCTCATCAGGGAATGAGCTCTGCATTTTAAACTGCTGCTTTGCGTATTGAACAAAATGTTAATCAATGGAAGTACCAACTGTGCCCGGGATGTTCTGCAAAACACTTCTAAGTTACCTATACCAAAGTCAAATGAAGAAGGTTGGGATAGGAAGAGCAAATGTCTGAACAGATGCATCCAAACGGCATGATCTGGCTTCCGATTTCTGACACTGGATCTAGATGATAAAAACAATCTTCTGTACTTTAAACACATATTTTCTAATCAGCAATCCGTATGATTGTATCACACTTCTCAACACTAAATTGTCAGAATCCTACACCCACCTATGAGGATTTAACCAAAATGTTCATCTCTTTTGAGAAAAAAAAAAA
Organism: Azemiops feae; assembly: GCA_023970755.1. Taxonomy (NCBI): domain Eukaryota; kingdom Metazoa; phylum Chordata; class Lepidosauria; order Squamata; family Viperidae; genus Azemiops; species Azemiops feae. Next base: position 2,811,465 of record JALGBA010000683.1, read on the forward strand.
AAGGAAGCAATTTCTCGTTCCTTGAACTGAAGGAGAAAAATCAATGGATCGCATTGGGCTGATGTCACTCTGTTGATTGAATGCTTTTTGAAGCTTTTGTCAATGTAACAGGAAGGCTGGCTATTTTTGGCAATCCCTTCTTTCATAGCAGTCTCCTCAGTTCGAAAGGGTCCCTCAACTATTCTGACAGGAAGAAAGCAAACAAATTGAAGAAGAAGGGAAAATAACACACACAAACCATTCTTTTTCTCTTTGTCCTGCTGATGAAAGCTTCTCATTGTGTCAGTAGAGGAAAACCAATTAGTTTTGGTGGCACTCTCTGATAAAATATGGACTGAGGCCTGTGGAGTTCTCCTTCAGAGAATCTCACCCAAATCAGTAAGTTAGCCTCTCTGCCCTGGTGCTTGGCCAGGATTGGAGATTGTCAGGTTCCCAGGTAGACCAGACAGGAAGCATAACAAGACAAACTAATTCTACTTTATTGTAAGGCTATAGTAATAGAATCCTGGAAGTCTCAAAGTACAAATCTCCTGCTGGCTCCTCTTACTGCCTGATAAGGTAGGGCGAGTACTTGCTAAGTTTCTTTTTCTTCCTGTTATTCAGTCGTGGGCTCCTCTCCCCTTTACTGATTGTTCCCAAGGCAGCGTCTCTTCACCCTATCTTCCAAGGTCATTTTCACATTCCTTTACAGAAATGTCTTTTCTTTCTATGTGAGTCAGTTTACTTGTCAGTCCTTGGCAATACTATGGGTTTTAACTGATTGACCATTAATGCATGATGGGCAATATTTAGTGGTCAAAGACTACATTTTGCTTTTGGGAGAGGACTTGGTCCTGCAAAATGTATGGAATCACATCTCACATATGGAAGGGATTGTGATTTTTGAGGTTTCCTCTTTCTGTCTTTTTAAATGGTGATATCCCTGCTTTATAGCATATACAACAATTTCACGTTTTCCACCACGAAATGTCCAGAAGTGATGCTTCAAAGGAAAGAAGGGATACCAAGGACTGAAAGAAAGGAACTGGGAAGCATGCTGTTTGGATCTGTTTGGCCATCAAATGATAACCAATACGATCTAATTCGAAATGGACAGATGTAGTAAGAGAGAGTAGTTAAAAAAATAATTGAGGCTTTGAGCCAGGTTGCTATTGCTTAATAATAATTTTAGCTAATAATAACACCTGGTTAAATGTATGCACATGTTCATATTATGCTTGTTGTAAATCTCTATTTATAGATAATGAACATAGAACATAGAATCACTGGGCTGGAAGAGACCTCCGAAGTCTTCTAATACAGAGGTCCCCAACCCCTGATCCATGGACTGGTACTGGGCCGCAGAATGCCAGAAACCAGGCCGTGCAAACAAGCGAAGCCCCATCTGCGGGATGCAGGCAGCACAGGAAACCACCCAGCCTTCGGTCCATGGAAAAACCTCTCCCACAGAACCGGTCCCTGGTGCCTAAAAGGTTGGGGGCCTCTGTTCTAATACAACTTCCTACTCAAGGCAGGAGCCTTATATCACCCCAGTCAAATGGCTATCCAGTCTATTAAAAAAAAAAAAAAACCTCCAGTGATGGAGCACCAACAACTTTGGGAGGCAAGTTATGCCATTGATTAATTGTTTTCACTGTCAGAAAATTCCTTACTTCTAGGTTGGATCTCTCTTTAATAAGCTTCCATCCATTACTTCTTGTCCTGCCCTCTGGTGGTTTGGAGAATAAGTCAATCCTCTCTTCTCTGTGGCAGCTGGAAGTACTGGAAGACAGCTATCATGTCACCCCTAATCCTTATTTTTGATAGGCTAGCCCTAGACATATCTAGCTGCCTCAACCATTCATCATACAATTTAGTCTCCAGACCCCCTTCCCATCTTTATTCTTCTTCTCTGCAACTTTCCAAAGTATCAGCATCTTTTTTGTATTGTGGTGACCAGAAGCGGACATGGTATGCCACGTGTGGTTTTACCAAAGTGGTATAAAGTAGTATCACTTCTCGTGATCTTGATGCTATCCCTCTGTTGATGCAGCTCAGAACTGCATTGGTTCTTTTTGGCAGCTGAGGCACATTGCTGGATCATACTTAAGTGGGGGTCCACTAGGATACATAGATCTCTCTCACAATTACTAATAATGAATACTGAATTGATAATTGATAAAATGATCAATAAATATAATTATTAATAAGATGTTCCAGAAGGCAGGAATAACAGCAGAGAAGACCAGCCTCCTGGACCCCACCAGCCAGAATAATCAGGCTGATGGGACCCACAGCATACCTTCTCTGCTGGCCTGAGTGGTATGGGCCAATCCCAGTGGGGTGAGACGGTCCGTCAAGTAACCTGGACCCATGCCATGATGGGCTTTAAAGGTGACCACCAACACCTTGAATTGCACCCAGAAGCAGACTGGTAACCAACGCAGCTCGCGGAGCAGTGGTGTTACCAGGGACCATTCTTGGGCCGCCCAAACTACCTGCGCTGCCGCACTCTGTACCAGCTGTTGCTTCCGAATGCTCTTCAAGGGTAGCTTCATGTGGAGCGCATTACAGTAGCACAGTCATGAGATGACTAAAACCAGGGAATCCTGGTCCAGGAAAGGCCGTGACTGGTGCACAACATGAACTTATCACAGGAAATCATGAAGAAATATAATTCTATCACTTTATGGGCATAGATATTTAATATTTAGCACGTAAATACATCAGTATGGCTTTGCGTTTAAACTCCCCTTTCAGTTTGCACAAAATGGTACAGTCTGATCTCACATGCAAGTGAATTTTCTATTGGTCATCAGTCTATTAAAAAATTCACTGTGGCTGTGGAACATTGGAGGATGGAGTTGGCACATGTATATGGAGGCTGTGCAAACCCAAGGCCCCAGATGTTGCTTTCATAAATCCCTGTGGATTCTGGAAAGCCAAAGAAACCAAAGCAACCAGACAAAGATGCTGGAGCAATGGAACCAATTTTCCAAAAATTGTGATTTCTGGGCCCCCTCTTTGGGGGGATGGTAGACAAATGCCTAATTTTCCTATGGTAGAACACACCATTACTTGGATCATTACTTTCTTAAATAAACGATTCATCCTCCTCTTTGAAGACAGTGATTTAAACAGCGCCATGAGATCATTAATAAGAAGATACTGTTTTGGTATTAAGGTTTAACTTCATTATGGATACCAGCAGGCATTTACATAAGAAAGAAATCATTTAAGGTAAGTGGTTCATTTCACTTTAATTTTGTGGGTCAAAATCAGTTTAACTTCTGTCATTCTTAAAATCTGCCAATAAGGACCATTATTTCAGCAAATGCAGTGAAATAATAACTTTAACAAAAAAGCAGGGAGGAGGAAAGCTCTCTATAGCAGGGCCAGATGCGTCATTGCGAAACCGCGCCCACCCCATTGCCGGCAATGGAAAAAAAGTCGCAATACGTCACATGACGTTGTGAGTTTGACACCCCTGCTCTATAGTGAAGTGATTCTAAAGGTTTTTGAAGACATTTTCATTCTTAGAAACTGTTTTTTTCTATTATAACATCTTTACTGATATTTGCCTAAATCAGCAATGCAGGATTGTTTTTTTTTTTTAATGTATTGCATTCTTACCAACCTTCCCACATTTGTGCCCGGCACGTGTTCAGCTGCCATTCCTGGGATCTTCAGCCAATCAGATTAGCCTCTTTACAATCACTCTACCTCTTTTTCAAGAAATAAACTAAATGAATGTTGAAGATATACAGTATCTAATTTAGCCCAGTTGTTGATCTCATACCTATGCTTTTGAGCACCATAATAGTTTATCATCTAAGGGCTTCTTCTTTTTATGAATTCTATTTTTCGTTCATAGTCCAATCTTATTTTGAACTTCATCCTGTCTTCTAAAGCATTTGCCAACAGCATTTTAAATTAAGCAAAAGCAAGCTACATTCAAACCTTTAAAAAATGAACATAATGATATAGCTCAGTTCTAAAGGTAGCAGCATCAGAATTAACTTGAGGAATATTAGCTTTGTTTCTGAGTTGGTAGCGAAGCCTATAAGGTTAAAATGGTTTGGACTCCGCTTTTCAATTCTGCTGTTAGTTTTTTTTTAAGATCTAAATTTGTTGTTTTTGTGATTTCACGTTGGGGGGAAAATGACTCTGAATGTCGAAGTACAATGTAAGAGGGGGAAAATTTTGGAGTGTCAAGTGACAGGAGATTTAAAATGAGAGAAATGAGACTTTCAAAGGGGAATGAATCTTGAGGAATGAAGTTGGTATCTCTGCCACGTTCCATTTGCATCTAAATAAGGCACAAACAGACAAAAATGCTTCCTCTTCTTCTCTGGCAAGCGTCAGGTGAAGTGCTTGAGTGCAATATTATACAAGACACAGCAAAGAATTGCTGGCAAGTGATTCCTAGCACAGCCGCGAGTGCACCTTGTCTTAATTTAAGCATAAAATAAAAAGAGGAAGTTATTTCTGAATGAAATTTATTAGCCATTTACATCCCAGGCTTTTAAAAATAACGTAGTCACAAATCTTAATGCATGATGTCTCTGACAATTCCTGCTCCCCAATTAAACCAATATCTCGCTTGATTAGTACCATGCTTTGTTCTGTTAGCTGGAGCAGAAAGAGATTTTATTTACTTCACAAGTGCTTGCGATGTGATTAGCAGGAGTGCATAAACATACATTTATGTGGCAACTAATCAGGCCTGTGGACAGAAACAATATATATTTTATTTTCCTAGCATGTTTCTACTGAAAAAATCTTTCTATAGCAACAGCCTCTGAAGTATTTGCTTAATTTTGCTGTTGCATTTTGTAATTACCAGTAGATTGATATGCCTCTTATTCTAAATGAATTGTTTTTGTTTTGCTCATGGCCAAAGAAGAATGTCTTATTGGTAAGGAGATAATATTTCCTGTTATGTTTTACATTTTTTGAAGATTCTTTTTTTTCTGACAAAGCTCTTTGATGCTGCTCATTATTTCTTATTCAGAGGTAGGTTATAACTGCATTTTCACATTACGTTCATTACATGTAATAATCTAAGGAAGTGGCTGTCAGTTTTTCCTATCTTGGTCTCAACCTATAATATGGATCTCATTTTAGCACCTCATTGAAAAGAGGATGAAGTTCATCATAACATGAACTTCTTCTTTCTTTCTTTCTTTCTTTCTTTCTTTCTTTCTTTCTTTCTTTCTTTCTTTCTTTCTTTCTTTCTTTCTTTCTTTCTTCTCTTCTTCTTCTTCTTCTTTTCTTCTTCTTATTCTTCTTTTTCTTCTTTCTTCTTCCTCCTCTCTCCTATCCTCCTCCTCTCATCTCCTCCTCCTCCTCCTCCTCCTCCTCTTCCTCCTCCTCCTCCTCCTCCTTCTCCACATTCCAGCTAGTCCTAAAACCCTCTCTAATTTAGTGAAAGATCAATATTATTTATTATGACAAGACAACTGGAAACCTATTGGAAGGATAAGTGCAGTGTGAGATCCCTAATGAGTGATGTAAAAAAGGCAAGATAAAGGAATCACTGCAAATATTATTCCGCTATTCGTTGCCGAATATGAGGGGCAGTGCTCGTCTCCGTTTCAAGGCCATGGAGCCAGCGCTGTCTGAAGACATTTCCGCTGTCATGTGGTCAGCATGACAGCACTGTTACCTTCCCATAGAAGTGGTGCCTATTTATCTATTTGAATTGGGATGCTTTCAAACTCCTAGGTTGGCAGGAGCTGGAGCAAGGACTGGAGCTCACCCCATCATGTGATGCTTGGGTCCTGAACCTGGGCTGCTGGCTTTCCAGCCAACAAGCCCAGCATCTTAACCACTGAGCCACATTTAATGTCACATGTGTGAGGACTGAGAGAGCGAGTTCACCTCCACATTGTTTAAGAGCGAACCTAGCTGGTATGGTCCTATTGTGCCTTCTAAATTATGTCCAGGACTCTTCTAATGGAAGCTAGCCTAAAGGTTGGGCACATGTGGGAATGAGAAGTGAAGTGTTCAGAATTCACAATTGTGTTTCTACCTTTTATTCCAGGAGTACATCACTCCCACCACTTTTTTCCCCTTAACACAACACCCTGCTGGTTGTTCTAAAGGGGGAACTTTTTCTTTCTCAAGTCATCAGCTTTTCATCTACTTCATGCTGTCTTTAGTCTTAAACATGAGGTTTAATGATGGAAATTTCTTTTCAATTATTTTAAATCTTGTATCACGATTAAATAGTGGAACATGCTGGGGTTCCGGAAATCTCCTCTCTTCTTGATCCCCATGAAGATGGCTGTCAGATTGCAAAGATGAGGATTTGGGCAACCATACTAATCTCCCATGTCATTTTTCAGACAAGGAATCTGGCTGATGATTCATTTGTTTGTGCCTGGTGCAAAAAAGGAAGAAGGATGCTTTGAGCGGGCATCTTCATGCCTTGGAGATCATACAGCTTTATTGGGATGGAATGGGAAAAACATGCCATGGCCCATCTCACCACAGCCAACTCACCACGGAACAACTCGTCACAGGACAACATGCTGTGGGACAATTCCATGTTGGATAACTCAACATGATAAATATTATCCGCCACTATTTCTTCAACATTATTTCCATTGACAAAAATGTAGAAGAAACAGTAACAGTGTATATTGTAACAGTGTATATTGGAATAGAATCTCAGACCAAGCTCATCACATTTTCTTAATGTTACTTTTGCTGCACTCTTCCATAAGCTAAAGAACAGCAGCAGAAGAAGATGATCTTTGGATCACAGCCAACACTTTAGTTTCAGCATTTCTCTCACTATATGACATGCCTTGCAGTGCTATCATGTCATTTGCCATTTTATATTTAGTCTGCAAAAAGAGTTCTTATGTATAGGGAATACATGGTTTGAATGACTCTGATATAAAAAGAAAATAACAACAAAAAGCCATATTGCTGAAAGAATAACAGGGAAATCTTGACAATATGACAAGACATGCTGAACTTTCTTTGCCTGAACAAATCAGATTGACAAGTTCCTTTTCCTACCTGATCTGCAGAGCAACAGAACAAACACACTCTTACTCATTCAGTTTTTGTAAGACATATTGTGACTTCTCCTGCTCTCCAGATTAATCAAATTTTCTTTTGGAAAGTGGAGTGAAGGAAAGTCATGATTTTTAGGGATTTATGCCCTGGGCAATCACCTTTGGCTAAATAATTTGCATTGTCAACATTCAAGCACTTTTTATTGCAGCATTCTAGCATGAATTACAAAGGAATCTTGCGTACTTTTACCCAGGAATAAAACCTATGCGCCCTTCTGAGTAATTGTCCATAGGTTTCAAGCTATTAATCTCCAAGGAATTTACTCCTGACCCAAATTTGATTTGTATAATCTAAAATGTAAATGCCAGTATGTAAATACTGGTTCTTTATATTTAGCTTTGAAACTTGCACAATTTAGCTGAATTCAGATTTGAACAATATCTGGAGGGACACATGTTCCAGGTTTAAACAATTCTTCTGTATATCAATGTTTCCCAGAATGTTGATTGGGAAATTCTGGGAACTGAAGTCCACAAATCTTAAAGTTGACAAGTTTTAGAAACACAGTGGTCTATCATCCACAAAGACTCGATAATCAGTAAGATGAAAAGACATGTAAAACTGAACATAGTTTAAAATCAGGTAACAATTATTTGTGTTTTTGGGTGGGTGGACATATGATGTAACAACCTACTTCTTGGTAAGCTAAAACAATGTGGGATAGACAGCACCACCACTGGCTGGCAAATCACATTCAATGTGTGGTCCTCAATGGAACTTCATCTACATGGAAGGAATGAAGCAGTGGAATACCCCAAGGTTCCGATTTGGCCCAGTACTCTTCAACATCTTCATAAACAATTTAGATGAGGGAATACACTAAACTCGTAGGAATAGCCAACACTCCAGAAGATAGGCTCAAAATCCAGATGGATCTCGACAGATTTGAACATTGGGCTCTATCTAACAAAATGAAATTCAATGTAGAAAGAAGTAAGTTTTTACACTTAGGCAAGAAAAATCAAATGTACAGGTACAGATTAGGTGAAACCTGGCTCAATAGCAGTAACTGTGAGAGGGATCTTGGAGTCCTAGTAGACAATCACTTAAATATGAGGCAGCGGCTTGCAGCCACCACCGAAAAAGCCAATGGAATCCTAGGTTTCATTAACAGAGGGACAGAATCAAGATCACATGAAGTATTAGTACCACTTTATAAAGCCTTAGTAAGACCACACTTAAAATACTGCATCACCCTACTATAAAAAAGACATAAACACCTTGGAAAGAGTGCAAAAAAGAGCGACAAAAATGATTAGGGAGCTGGAGACTAAAACATATGAAGAAAGGTTGCAGGAATTGAGTTTGTCTAGTCTAGCGAAAAGAAGGATTAGGAGTGACATGATAGCAATGTTCCAATATCTGAGTGGCTGCCACAAAGATGAGGGGGATCAACCTATTTTCCAAAGCACCAGAAGGCAAAACAAGAAACAATGGATGGAAACTAATCAAGGAGAGAAGCAACCTAGAACTAGGAGAAATTTCCTAACAGTGAGAACAATTAACCTGTGGAATGGCTTGCCTTCAGAAGTTGTGGGTGCTCCATGAGTAGAGGCTTTTAAAAAGAGACTGGACAGCCACTTGTCTGGAATGGTGTATAGTCTCTTGCTTTTGCAAAGGGTGAACTGGAAGACCTTCAAGGACCCTCCCAACTCTGTTATTCTGTTAATCAGACTTAGCAAAATGTCTGTTGCAACTAAATTGAAAACAGGACTATGATTTACAGTCACTTGTATTCTATAACAGTCCGTAATACTGGGATGGATTGCATCCATTCATTTGTGATGATAGACTTGAAGACTGGCACTCACAGTTGGAAAATAGAGGCATGGAAAATACACACAATTAGTGTATTCAGCAACAACAGCAAAATGATACAGTCATCAATTAAAAAAAAACAAAGAAGTTGAGGGAAGGGTAAAAAAAAAAAGTGGATATTGAACTTAAGAAGCTTTATGGTTAGAATTTTAAGAAACAAAAATACCCTGTACATGCTATTTTTTTTTGGGGGGGGGGATAGCATTTTGGTGCTCACCAGTGACTATAAGCATCAATCCAGACAATGTGATGTATTCTACTGTATTTTAGTATACTTTGGTTGTGGCTCTGTCATCCCAGGAGATCTCAGTCTGTCTTGAGCAAACTCCAGGATTTATTGTTATTATCTACGAACCGAATGGCTTCAACACTATCATGGCTTTCTCAGTGTTGATTCCCAAGAGAGTGCTGTCACTGAACAGATCCCAACGAAACAGTACACAGCTTCAAAGTGCCTGATAGCCCTTTCATATGAGAAGCACTCTGAAATAAATCCTCAGGGGGATTAGAAACAAACAATCAAATAAACAACAGCAACAAGATGTTAAGAATATCCAGCAACTATTTCTTATGGCTCCAAAATCTACCTGCAGAATATCTACCAGAAATCTGTCTCTATCTGTCCTCTTCTATCTTGTGGGAAAAGCAATTAAAATATAGGTGACATGTTTTTAAAAAGTGAAATTATTGATCCTGTTTTAAATTTAGTTTTAAATTTTTGAGCAAAGAAAATCATCACGAGACTGTTCAACAGGTTAGATCTAATTCCAGAGTTAAAAATTACAAAATCATTTTTTACATTCCCCAATTTGGATCTCAAAGGAAGCTCTAGAATTTTATCCCATCGTGAATCTTAACTTTCCTAGGATGAGAGAGAGAGTGAGCTATTCAGGATCACTCAGAAAACTTTGTGGCTGAACAAAGCATTGTCAGTTGTTGAACACCAGGCAATTACTTTCATGTGTTTTTTGAACCACATGAACCCAAATGATGCTCTGTAAGATAGAAGAGCTTCCCTTATTAGGTGAAGAAAGAGTTTTTCATCAACCACCACAAAATGATCAAGATATGAGTTTTTAAAAAAGTCATTTATAAGTGGATGTTTTCCCAACTTACCAATCAAGAAATTGCAAATGGGCAACTCTGAACATGGGTCACCATTTTATGGTGTCCATAAAATGTCCCTATGCCATGTTTGCATATATTTTTCAGATTCTTTTAATTAAAAACATTAATGGGAAGCTGGAAAATGTCAGCTTCTAGCAATATTTTTATTTACAAGTATGCCTTGAGGCAACACATAGGCCCTACAGGCATTCCTCAAAAATTTAAAGACTGCATTCCAGTGCTATGACACTATAAGAGAAGATGAGAAAGGATATGAGATGGAAAAGGTAAGGGAAACAGAGAGAATTCTTATTACTACTACTGTATTAATATTCAGCAGGATTTTACATTTCCAGTTGGGGATTAAAAAGGGTGATACTTTTACAAAAATATGTTGAAGTCTGTGTGTGCACCAATGCTAAGTTATCGGAGTCCTTCTTTATAATCAAAAGCTCAAAGTTATATTGTTATTTCCTATCCCAGCTTTTTAAAACATCTGTATTTACCATAAGACACATCTCCCATTCATGTATACAATGGAACCTTGTACTATAAAGTTTTGAAAAGATCAGTTTTCCTTCTATTGCTTGCCAAAAAGTATTTTATTATTCTTAGGTGGTGCATTAATATGACAGACTTGTCTAAAAGATTAACAAAGAGCTTCAAGGAGTTCATCATGACAAAATAACATCTGTCATTATGATCTCTCATTTTTTGTTTTTGGCTCCACCTCCCTTTCTCCAGGTCATAGTGTGAAACTCTTACCCAAAAGTTCCTGCCACATTATTGCTTGGGTAGCCTCCCAGCAGGCAGGGACACACAGGAGCATAAGAGAAAAGATAAGATGAGATGAGATGAGATGAGATGAGATGAGATGAGATGAGATGAGATGAGATGAGATAAGATAAGATAAGATAAGATAAGATAAGATGACCTTTATTGTCATTTTTTTACTCTGGGCACAACGGCACACATAAAAAATGAAATTTAGTTGCCCGCTCTCAAAGTGAAACACATACATGACACACACCTAAAAACATACTATATACAACATATGTATAGACCCACACCCCTACATTTACATAACAAATAAATATTAAATACTGTCCATCTTGAATATATAACGGAAGGAGGAAGCTTGAGAGTTCACAAGGTTAATGCTGTATGGAATGAAACTATGGCTGAATCTGGATGTTCTGCTGCGGATACCACGAAGCCTCCTTCCAGAAGGTAACAAGGAAAACAGGTCTGAATGCTGAGGGAGACAGCAGCTCTATTCCCTCCCTTTTAATGGGTAAGAGATTGAAGTGCATGTTGGGGACATAGAACTCCTAGCTCTGCCGGGATTTAGGAGACCCTGGACAAAATCCCCACCCATATACATTCCTCTTTCTCTTTCCTTGTTTTATTCTGAAATATTTTCATTTCTCCTCTCAGTCTGTCTTTCTTTCACCCCTCCAGTTCTTCCTCTCCCTTTCTACCCAGGAGACTCGGTGAGGACAGGAGTAGAAAAAGACAGGAGAAGACCTTTACCTGATCCAAAACACAAGATATAGGTGCAGAGCTGAAATTTGAGGACCTCCATAATTCTGGGTCTTGGACCTGTTCCTATGGATCTAATCCAGGTAGTACTTGTGGCCTGGAGGCGGAATCTGAATTTTGTTTATGAAATTTACTTGGACTTCAGTAAGGCATTTGATAAAGTAGATCACAACCTACTACTTGATAAGATAGAAAAATGTGGGTTAGACAGCATCACCACCAGATGGATTCGTAGCTGGCTGACCGGCTGTACTCAGCATGTGGTCCTCAATGGAACCGCATCTACATGGAGGGAAGTGTGCAGTGGGGTGCCCCAGGGCTCTGTTCTGGGGCCAGTGCTCTTCAACATCTTCATCAACGATTTGGACGAGGGGATAGATGGGGAACTCATCAAATTTGCGGATGACACCAAGCTGGCAGGAATAGCCAACACTCCAGAAGACAGGCTTAAGATACAGGAGGACCTGACAGACTTGAACACTGGCGCTATCTAACAAAATGAAATTCAATGGTGAAAAAAGTAAGGTTCTACATTTAGGCAAGAAAAACCAAATGTACAGGTATAGTATAGGGGGTACCTTGCTCAATAGTAGTAACTGTGAGAGGGATCTCGGAGTCCTAGTGGACAATCACTTAAATATGAGCCAGCAGTGTGCTGCAGCTGCCAAAAAGGCCAACACAGTGCTAGGCTGCATTAACAGAGGGATAGAATCAAGATCACGTGAAGTATTAATACCACTTTACAATGCCTTGGTAAGGCCACACTTGGAATACTGCATCCAGTTTTGGTCACCACGATGTAAAAAAGACGTTGAGACTCTAGAAAGAGTACAGAGAAGAGCAACAAAGATGATTAGGGGACTGGAGGCTAAAGCATATAGGAACGGTTGCTGGAATTGGGTATGTCTAGTTTAATGAAGAGAAGGACGAGGGGGGACATGATAACAGTGTTCCAATATCTCAGGGGCTGCCACAAAGAAGAGGGAGTCAAGCTATTTTCCAAGGCACCTGAAAGCAGGCCAAGAAGCAATGGATGGAAACTAATCAAGGAGAGAAGCAACCTAGAACTAAGGAGAAACTTCCTGACAGTTAGAACAATTAACCAGTGGAACAACCTGCCTCCAGAAGTGGTGAATGCTCCAACACTGGAAGTTTTTAAGAAGAGACTGGACAGCCATTTGTCTGAAATGGTATAGGGTTTCCTGCCTGAGCAGGGGGTTGGACTAGATGACCTCCAAGGTCCCTTCCAACTTTATTATTATTATTATTAAGGGAAGATGTTTTAGATATAAAACTTCTCGCAGCACACATTTGAAAAACAGAAATATATTCTCATCAGGCTACCTGTTTACTTAGGTTTCAAATATCTGATTCTCTTATTATATACCTAAATCTATTATACAATACATATATACAATTTTTCCCTCTCTCCCACCAAACTAATTAGAGAATTATTTATATTAAAGTTCACTCATTTTTTTCCTTTAAAATAAAACAATACACTGTGCTAATTTAAATTCATTTCCATTTTTCTTTATCACATTACTGTATTCCTATTATTACTATTACTCCTCCAACTTTAAAAGAAAAATCTTTTCAAACCTTTCCAAACTTAGTATGGTATTTCTGAATAATAGAATAGTAAAGTTGTCCCATGTATTTATAAATTAATTTGAAAAATCTGAGATGAGCCAACGGTATATTTGACATGACCACTGTCAAAGGTAACTTCTCTAAGTAGGAATCACTGTCATTGCCTTTACTGATATGGTAACTTTAAACTTTTTAGATATGGCTACTTCCATCTGTTCACAATAACATTGCAGATATAGTGGCATGGAAAGAGTCAGTAGTATGGCTTTCTTCTATGCCAACGAATTAATTTGTTAACAGAATAACAGAGTTGGAAGAGACCTTGCAGGTCATCTAGTCCAACCCCCTGCTCAGACAGGAAACTCTATATCATTTCAGACAATTGGCTAGCTAGTCCAATCTCTTCTGAGGGCAGGACAAGAAGTAATGGATGGAAACTAGTCAAGGAGAGAAGCAACCTGGAACTGAGGAGAAACTTCCTGACAGTTAGAACAATTAACCAGTGGAACAACCTGCCTCCAGAAGCGGTGAATGCTCCAACACTGGAAGTTTTTAAGAAGAGACTGGACAGCCATTTGTCCAAAATGGTATAGGGTTTCCTGCCTGAGCAGGGGGTTGGACTCGATGACCTCCAAGGTACCTTCCAACTTTATTATTATTATTATTAAATATATGTACTGCTTTGATCTAACTGCTCTACGCTGTTTACAGTTTATCAGTCTGCAAGAGTTACTGTGCAGATTTGGTTACTTTATGATTTATATAAATGTATATTTTGCCTCTTCCTACCTACGCTTTGGGGTAGGGAGAAAGGCCAGTAACAGATCAACAGAAATCCGAAGAAGTGATGACCCCGTACTCTCAAATAAGGTCTACCCAAACCATTTCTGAGCTTGACAAGAAGGCAAAATATGGTCCTAGCTTCCAGCAATTTGGAATGTCTATGTGTTAATGAAACTTATTTCAAAACAGAGATATCCCAGAAGTAGATTTTCTGATACATTGCTGCAAAATTCTACTCAGAGGGGAAACTGGAAAATATTTTGGGGATTCAATCCACAACTCATTGGTGATATCCTTGTCAGTTGGTGACCCAAGATAGGACCTTCTTCACGGCAATGTCCTAAATTTGGAATATCCTCAGCCAAGGAATGTGAAAGAAACCTCTTTACTGACTCTATGGCACTTGCCTAAAATAATCTGTTGCAGTGGACAGTTTGCAGCAATTAGTGGGGCATTTGTGCCTTGTTATTTAATCTGTTACTGATGTTACTGGATAGTTTGAGGCATTAATATACTTGTTCCAATGGTTTTATATTACTGTTTCCCCCTCTAATGAAGGCTGGGTTATAAAGAGTGGGAAAGAAGGAAAGAAGACCTTGTATCTTTAATCTTGTTAAGTCTAATAGAAATTGTTGTTGTTAGTTGCGAAGTCGTGTCTGACCCATCGCAACCCCATGGACAACGTTCCTCCAGGCCTTCATGTCCTATACTATCTTCTGGAGCCCATTTAAGCTCAGGCCTACTGCTTCAGTGACTCCATCCAGCCACCTCATTCTCTGTCGTCCCCTTCTTCTATTGTCCTCAATCTTTCCCAGCTTTAGGCTCTTCTCCAGTGAGTCCTTCCTTCTCATTAGGTGGCCAAAGTACTTGAGTTTCAACTTCAGGATCTGGCCTTCTAAAGAGCAGTCAGGGTTGATCTCCTCTAGGACTGACCGGTTTGATCGCCTTGCAGTACAGGGGACTCGCAGGAGTCTTCTCCAGCACCATAGTTCAAAGGCCTCAATTCTTTGGCGCTCAGCCTTTCTTATGGTCCAACTTTCACAGCCATACATTGCAACTGGGAAAACCATGGCCTCAATTATACGTACTTTTGTTGGCAGGGTGATGTCTCTGCTTTTTAGTATGCTGTCTAGATTTGCCATAGCTTTCCTCCCCAGGAGCAAGCGTCTTTTAATTTCTTGGCTGCAGTCCCCATCTGTGGTGATCTTGGAGCCCAGGAAGATAAAATCTGTCACTACCTCCATTTCTTCCCCATCTATTTGGCAGGAATTGAGAGGGCCGGATGCCATGATCTTGGTTTTCTTAATGTTGAGTTTCAAGCCAACTTTTGCACTCTCCTTCTTCACCCGCATCAAGAGGCTCTTTAGTTCCTCTTTACTTTCTGCCATTAGAGTGGTATGGAAATAGGACATATATCTTTAGCATCCTGTAGAGACTTTTGCTTTATCCTCGCCTTCCTTCCTTGCCATACAAAATCTAAAGTTAACTTATTCAACTCTTTAAAGAATTTTTTATCTAATTGGATTGGAATATTCTGGAATAGAAAGATAATTTTGGGTAAAATATTCATTTTCACCGCTGAGATTCTTCCTAGAAATGAAAGATGTAGATTTCTCCAGCGGTCTAGGTCAACTTTTATACGTTTAACTAATTTTCCGTAGTTATCCTCTCTAATTGATGAGCAACGTGCTGACATAACAATGCCCAAATATTTTATTTTAGTAACTACTTGTATTCCTAATTTTTCCCCAAGATTTTCTTTTTGCGTGTTAGTCATATTTTTTGCTATGATCTTTGTTTTATTTCTATTTATTTTCAAGCCTGCCACCTCTCCATATTCCTCCAATAGTTCAAAAAGCTTCTTACCTGATTGCACGGGATCTTCCAAAATAAATACTAAATCATCGGCATATGCTTGGAGTTTATATTTTTCCTTTTTAATCTCAAGCCCTTTAATTTGCTCTTCTTGCCTTACAGTCCTAGCTAAAATCTCCAATGTATATATAAACAATAATGGCGAGAGAGGACACCCTTGTCTTGTACCTTTCTGAATATTGAATTTATTGGTGGCCTCACCATTTATTATAATCTGGGCATTCTGTTCGGAATATATTGCAGCTATAACATTTAAAAAATTTTCTCCAACATCCATTAATTTCAGTTGTTGGATCAGAAATAGCCAATTAACATTATCAAATGCCTTCTGTGCATCCAAAAATAAGAGGGCCATTTGGCAATCGCTATGTGATTCGTAGTATTCCAATATGTCTAAAATTGTCCTTATATTCCGCTTAGTCTGCCTATTTGGGAGGAAGCCATTTTGGTCACTATGTATGAAGTCAATTAAATAATTTTTAAATCTCTCTGCCATTATTGATGCGAAGATCTTATAATCGACGTTTAGTAGGGAGATAGGCCTATAGTTTTGTATCTGTGTTCTCTCTACATCTTCTTTTGGTATTAATACTATATTTGCCTCTAACCAGGATTTAGGTATTTTTGCCTCAGTTAAAACATCATTGAAAACTTCTAATAGGTGTTCATTAAGTACATTTTGGTGTTCTTTATATAATTCCGCTGGTATTCCATCTGGGCCGGCCGCTTTATTAATTTTTTGTTTACTTATAGCCGTAGTTATTTCAATCATACTTATTTCCTCATTTAACATTACAGGGGGATTAGGCTTCCCGGATTGGGAGTTATACTACCAAGCGGCGGCCCTGACATGGATCAGGGATTGGATAACATTGGAAAATAAAAGATGTTTACTATTAGAGGGGCACGATCTCCAGCAGGGCTGGCATGCCCACCTATGGACAGATAAAAGTAGGAACCATCAATATTTCCTGAGGCATAAAGTCCGGCAAGAACTAATAAAAAGCTGGAATATAGTTAAATGCAACACTATACAAAACTCCCAGGCTGGTTCTCACCATTAGAAGCAGTTATATACCCCAACCTTTATAGGCAAGATAGGGTTATCATATACAAAGATATCCTGTCAGAGGAAGGATATCTAAAGTAAAGGCAAGAGTTGAGACAACAGGGGATTGCTTTGGAATGGTGGTCTTACCTTCAGATACAAGCAAGATACGTGAAAGACAAGAAAGAATGGGGAATTAATAGACAAGATACGGGGCTTGATAAAATATTATTAGGCTCGGAGAAAAAACAAATCAAAAAAATATATAAATATATGTTAGAATATAAATTATTTGAAGAACAAGTTAAAGAAACAATGGTTACCTGGGCAATAGATTTGGGGCACGCTATAAACATGGACCAATGGCAGCAAATCTGGGAACGTAATTGCAAAATTACATTGGCATCAAATTACAAGGAAAATCTCTATAAGATGCTCTTTAGATGGCACCTGCCACCGGCTAGGCTCGCAAAAATGTATAGTGGATACTCACCGCTATGTTGGAAGTGTAAAAGGGAAAAGGGTACTTTTTTCCATGATTGGTGGGCTTGCAAAGAGGTACAGGTTTATTGGCAGAGGGTTTGGAATTGGATAACAGAAATGACGGGTCAAAAAACTCAATATAAACCAGAGATGCTACTACTTGGCATATTAGAAAAAAAATATAAACAAAGATGATATATACCTAATTATTCATGTGATAACGGCGGCAAGAATTTTGTTTGCCCATAATTGGAAAGCAACTGAAGTGCCTAGTGGAGATGCGTTAATAAGGAAAATTTTGTATTGCGCAGAATTGGATAAGATGACTAAAGAATTAAAAAATCAGGAGGAAACAGAATACTATTTAAGCTGGAATAAATTTTACAAATGGAAGGAAAAAAAAGAAGGAAGGTCATGTAGAAAAAAAAAAAAGATGTAAAAAAAAAAAAGAAATAGGACATATATAAAACTATGCAATATAAATACCGAACCCACAAATATTCTAGGTTCATACAATGTGTTGAACCATAAATGGTTCAGAATGGACTTGTACAACTCAGTATAGCTAAGTGAAAGCTGAGAGTTATTTAGACAGTGAGATGGATGGTATATCAATTTGATCGATCAATCAATCAATCAATCAATCAATCAATCAATCAATCAATCAATCAATCAATAAAAAGTTAAGTTGGTTTTAAACTAACCGCTAGCATGTTGCATTAATATGTGAATGCTTCAAGGTGTACAATATTCTTATTTTGAAGCTATTTTGAATATTTTGATTCTGGGGCTGCCGAATCGGGTATTTTTAAAATGCTTGTGAATTTTTTTAAAAAAGGAACATGACTTTGTTTCCAGAATTTTGAAAATGATTTTTGGCTTAATGGTGTTTGAAACTAATAAGCCTAATTCAGAAGAGCTTAAAAATCAACTGGTGGGCAGAAATCTCATTAACTTTTAATTTCTGCCATCAGGAGCTCTTTCCCTCCTCTTGATGTGCCTTCATCACCTTTCTTAAAGTCTCCTAAGTATGCACAGTTAACTGTTCTATTGGCTTTACAATATTCTGCTTATTAGATAATAAAACACCACCTATAGAACAGAAACCACTAACTAAAAGTCTTTTATGCAAAGTCTTTTGAGTTGATAATGACTTTACAGTTACCCATACTTACCTCTTTTGTTCCATTACAACTTAATAATATGACTAAAGAGCATGTCGTCAATTTTCGGCTAATTAGAACGACGATGAGTAAAAAGCTTTTTAGAAAATGACTGCACGCTGCTGAGCATATTTGCTTCATAGCACAAGAAAGTTTTTTTTTTTTTAAAAGGAAAAGGTTCTGCTTTTTATATTGCTTTTCTCTCTCTCTCTTTTTTTTTTTTTTAAAAAAAAATCAAAATAGCACTTTTGTCTGCTTAATGCATCATCTATATTGCTAATATGTATATTGTGCAATCTTTCTTTTTCCAGAAACAATTGACGCTAGCTAAATTTTTCGTTCGGCTTGGCTGTGATTAGAGCTAAAGGAATCCATTTGCAAGGTATAAGCTCAATCTTTATTTTAAGTTTCCTAAAGATGAAAAATTAGAATATCACTTCCAACCCCAAGCAAAACAAAAAGCTGAGATGATATTAATGCTGCTAGAGCTGGAATATATCCATTGATGGACAGTATTGATAAACAAGATCTGAGGGGAACATTTAAAGAATTTTTTTTTTGGATTCCTGATTTGCCCTAACAGTGGTTAAAGTTAGCCTTCCTTCCTTCCTTCCTTCCTTCCTTCCTTCCTTCCTTCCTTCCTTCCTTCCTTCCTTCCTTCCTTCCTTCCTTCCTTCCTTCCCTTCCTTCCTCCCTCCCTCCCTCCCTCCCTCCCTCCCTCCCTCCCTCCCTCCCTCCCAAAGATAATGCTTCTATGGTAACTAAGAAGCAATACCATTCATTGAAAAAGAAAAACAAGAAATTCAAGAAGAAACCAACATGGCTGCACAAAGATCTCTCTGACAAACTGAAAGACAAAAAGGACAAATACAAAAAATGGAAAGAGGGGCACATAACTAAGGCCGATTATCAGCAGACAGCCAGAACATGCAAAGATGAAGTCAGGAAAGCAAAGACTCAGAACAAACAAAGACTTGCAATAGAAATCAAGGATAAAAAAAAAGTTTCTTCCAACATATTAACAACAAGAAAAAAGTCAAGGAAACTGTAGGTCCACTAAAGAGAGAAGATGCAAGGAACTAACAGGCAACAGGGAGAAAGCAGAGCTGCTTAACTCATACTTTGCATCAGTCTTCACAGAAAAAGAAACTATAGCCCAGCATACCCCCCCCAAAAAACACTTCAAAAGACAAATTAGAAACAAAAATTAAAATAAGCAAGAAAATGGTAAGAGAACACCTATCCAACCTTGACGAATATAAATCACTGGGACTCAGAGTTCTGAAGGAGCTGGCAGATGTTATCTCAGAACCATTGTACCACATCTTTCATAAATCCTGGAGCACCAGGGAAGTACCTGAGGATTGGAAAAGGGCTGATGTGGTTCCCATCTTCAAGAAAGGGAAAAAACAGACCCAGGAAACTACAGACCAATCAGTTTAACATCAATACCTGGGAAGGTCCTAGAAAAAATAATTAAAAAAAAGATCTGCGAACAACTAGAAGCAAACAAAGTTATAACTAGTAGCCAGCACGGGTTTATTAAAAACAGATCATGCCAAAGCAATCTTATTTTATTCTTTGATAAAGTGACTAAAGTAGTAGATCAGTGAAATGCTGTAGACTTAGTATACTTAGATTTCAGTAAGGCATTTGATAAAGTAGACCACAACCTACTCCTTGGTAAGCTAGAAAAAGATGGAATAGACAACATGGATCTGTAGCTGGCTGGCAAACCGTACTCAATGAGTAGTCCTCAATGGCACTACATCCACATGGAGAGAAGTAAGCAGTGGGATACCAGAAGGTTCCGTCTTAGGCCCAGTACACTTCAATATCTTCATCAATGACTTAGATGAGAGAATTGAAGGAGAACTCATCAAATTTGCAGATGGCACCAAACTGACAGGAGTAGCCAACACCCCAGAAGACAAACTTAGGATCCAAAAAGATCTTGACAAACTTGAATAATGAGCCCTATCCAACAAAATGAGTTTCAATGTGGAGAAAAGCAAAGTTTTACATTTAGGCAGGAAAAATCAAAGGTACAAGTAAAGATTGGGTGAGACCTGGCTTAAAAACAGTAGCTTGGAGATAGTGGACGATTACTTGACTATGAGCCAGCAGTGTGCAGCAGCCGCCAAAAAAGCTAATACAATCCTGGATTGAATAAACAGAGGGATAGAATCAAGATCACACGAAGTATTAGTACCGCTTTGTAAAATCCTAGTAAGACTACACCTGGAATACTGCAGCCAATTTTGGTCACCATATCACAAAAAAGATTTTGAAAGTTTGGAAAAAATTCAGAGAAGAGCAACTAAGATGATTAAAGGCCTGGAGACTAAAACATATGAAGAATGGCTGCAGGACTTGGCTTTGGCTAGTCTAAAGAAAAGAAGAAATAGGGGTGACATGATAGCAGTATTCCATATTTGAGGGGCTACCACCAAGAAGAGAGGGTCACGTTATTTACCAAAGCACCAGAGGGCAGGATAAGAAACAATGGTTGGAAACTGATCAAAGAAAGAAGCAACCTGGAATTAATGAGAAACTTCCTGACAGTGAGGACAATTAACCAGTGAAACAGCATGCCTCCAGAAATCGTGGGCGTTCCATCACTGGAGATTTTTAAGAAAAGGCTAGACAGTCACTTGTCTGAGATGTTATAGGTCCTCCTGCTTGAGCAGGGGACTGGACTAGAAGACCTCCAAGGTCCCTTCCAGCTCTATTCTATTCACTCAAAAGAAGGTATTAGTAGAGTCACCGAAATTTCAGGGCTTGCCTTTATTCTTAGATTTTTTTTTCTTTTCTAAACAACCCTTTGAGAAATGATTGTATTTTGCTGTCAAGAAAGGCTGAGATTAGGAAATGGATATTAAAGCAGAGTATCCTGGAAAGGGTCTGGCTAATGCTCTGAAAAGCAGCAGTACTTCATAGTGTGGCATTTTGTTCCTGACCCACTTGTGTTCCCAAAGCGCAATGATGCTACTGAGCAGAAAAAACGAGGTGATTTTAAAGGTTCACAAAATGTGTTTGTTTGTCTGAAAAATGCATTGGGCAGTAACTTAGATCAGGATATGCAGCTTCTTTGCCTGAAAAATATACATTTATCTTGGGATGTACCCCCCCCCCCAATCCATTCAGTTTTGTGGAACTTTTGAGAAAATTGCTTAGGAAAATAATTCTGAACTCTTTGACTGCCTCCTTTGGAGACAATTCCAGTGAAGCCTGTTGTTGTTAAACTACAATTAGGTTACATAATAGTAAGGATACACAACCTTTTTCAGGCTAAGAGCTGCATTTGACTTTTAAATAATATGAGAGCTGCACTCCAAAAAGTGGTCAGGTCAGGATAAATTAAATCGGGTTTAATTTAAATTTATATTCATTAACATTTAAATTAACTTACCTAAAATGGAATTATTAATACTTTTGTTCCCATTCTGTTTAATTATTATCTTCCTACTGTCACATTAAAAAAATTACACATTAATGGCCAATTTTGGAGTTTTGACTGGTGGAAGCTGTGTGATAGTAGAGTGTAAGCAACAGTGGGGCTAAAGGTTATTCCTTCCTTCCTTACAGAGCAATAATTCACTGCTTCATGGAATTAAAATTCAACTTGGAGGATTCCACAAAAAGTGAGGAGATTCAATGGGAGAGAATATATTTTCATTTGCACAAATTTGGGCATAGATGTAGTACAGAGGATAAAGGAAGAAGCTGGAGGGACGAGAGTAAAGTTAACGTATGGTAAGTTATGCTGAGAGTTGCTGAGGATATGGCAATGCACAACTGCTTGTTCTACTCACTATCTAAATTACTATAGGATTCATCCAGACGTTGTTTTCCCTAAAACCCGGAACACTCAATCTGTGCAGAGTTTAATCCTGCCAAACTGATTGAACAGTTGGGCAGAATTTCTATAGTGATATGTTTCGTTCCAGATTCGAAGCAAAACATATTTTCTGCTTTGTGCATACTCTCTATTTTCTCTCTCTTTCTTGAAAGCTAATACCTGAGGTAGAGTCTTTGCACAGAGGCTTGGAGTTCCTCACGTGACCTTCCATAGGAGTGTTCCTAGCCAAGAAATATTCTAATTAGGGTATAAATAATCTACTGAGATAATATCCCATAATTTTAGAAAACGCAATTTATTAATACTTAAATAATAATGCGGTAAAATTATTTGAAAGGTAATGTGTATAATATAGCAAAAAAATAACCATAATAAACTTATACCAATTAGTCATTTTCAGGGAGCAAAGGACTATAACAAAAGAATTGGAAAAGAAAGATTAAAGCAAGGAAAATACACAATACAGCAGACATGTCAAACACAAGGCCCGGGGGCCAGATGTGGCCCACGACGTGGTTTCATGTGGCCCGCAAAGCCATCCTGGAAACAGTGAGGGAACGGCCCCCGCTGCCTTGGCCCTGGCCCAGGCCGCCCAGGAGCCAATGTACAATTTTGTGGTGGCCATCTATGCTGAAATGCATTCAGTCTTAGTTCCACAAGGCCGTCTGGAAACAGGGCATTTGACCTCTGCTGCCCAGGGCTCCGGGAAGCCTGCGGTACCATTCAGCCCCCCCTCGCATGGCCTGAGAGGAACAATGAGGTTCTTCCAGTGGCCCATGCCTTGGTGCTTGCCCTGGTCCCACCCCCTTCTGCCAGAGACCCTCAGATCTGTCCCATTCCTGCCCAGGCCCCCACAGGCACCCTTGATGCAAATGATGTAGAGCTGGCCATGCTCACCCAGTAGGCCACATCCACTCCAGCCACGCCCACCCAGTAGGCCGTGCCCACCCTGGCCACACCTACCCGGCCCGCCCGAGGACAACCGCAATGCTGATGCGGCCCTCAGTGAAATTGAGTTTGACACCCCTGCAATACAGTCTTCTAGACATGAGCATTTTAGCAAGGGTTCCATAGGATTGTACGGATAAAAAGGTTATTTCAAAACCTAAAATCCCTGATTATTGGATGTGTATAATTGCTTTCATTGAAAGGATATATGGATATATGGATGGCATTTGTTTCAATGATGTCTTATGATTTCAGAAATAACCTTTTTAATGCTAAAGGCTATATTTTGCGGGGAGAGAGCTGCTTTTGTCTGCTGAGAGTTAGAACCTTTTTGATCAGTTTACTCCAGGTACCTGATGGATCCTGTTGGGTTTTAGAGAGATGTCAAGATTGTTCTGAAGTTTTGATTTGCAGGTCAATAGAAGCCTTGACTGGCCCTTGGAATAAAGTATTGATGATAGCTTAAGATTGGATTAACTCTGGGCGGCTCCTCTTGGTACATGAATCCTGGACAGACTTGTGGTTTTCAGAGGAGATTTGAGAGATGAAATGATAAAAACAGCATCTTCTGAAAATGAAATTGACTGAATACAGATAACAGCTCTGATTATATATTATTTTGCAGCAAAAAAACGAACAATGTTTAATGCTCTTATTGTGGTAACTGGCTAGAAGCTCTGTTTAGGATGACCCAGACACTTCTGTGAAGGGATGGTCTGGAGGACAATTTGCAGAGCCACTATGAGGAATATTCTAGGATCTGTGCAGATCCATGAAGCTGATTGAGAATTTTTCTGTCTGTGTTATCTGGGAAAAGTTAGTCCTGAGGAAGTGAACAGACTCCCTGGCACTGTGATTTTGAGTATCTTTTAATTTCCATGTCTCTTCTGCTGGTCAAGGCTGCCCAGGAGATCACATGTGGCTGGGTCCAGTTAATGGTTAATTCATTCTTGATTAAGGGATTGGCCCCATCTACAATTAAAGGAGATGGTGGTCCACTCCTCCCCAAGAAACCATTGTTGGACCCAATGAAACTGGGAAATATTTATCCAGTTTCCCACTTTCCCTTTTTAGGGAAAGTTTGGAAGCAGAGGATCAGAATGCAGTTTCAGAGGACTTTAGAGAATATGGATTATCTGTATCCTTTCAGCGGTACGGTTAAAATCTGATGTCCAAAAAGTGTTTGCCCATGGCAGACTTAATTGATCAGTGCAATACCCTTGTGATTATGGTATGGGGTCATAGGGCCACAAAGGTAACCCTAACTCATGTGATTGGGGGGGGGGGGAAGTGCAAGGCTGCCAAAATAAATAATGAGGTAACTGATCAGGGTACAAAACTTACTCATAGGCAAAAATGTTTTAGTGGGTAAACAGAAACAAGAGCTGCTTATTATTCTAAAAGACCATCATGATTCTGTTGGATACATCACCAGCATCCACTTGCCTCACGGTGCAGAAAAGAGAAGGGATCATCTGGTGTCCTGCTTTCCATCTCTGTTCTACTATTATGTACATAAAAAGTTTAAAGCTAGAATAACTAAAAGTCACTATATAGATATATACAGTAGATAATGTAAATATCAAGTCTATTGTTTCTCTCTCTGACTCTTTCTCCCTCCCTCCCTCCCTCCCTTTTGCTTGCCCTTTATCTCAGTTTTGCCACTTAAATGTTTCTGATGTTTGGTGGATATTTCAAAAATAAAGATCATTATATATTTTTTTTGTTCCTGAACTGAATGGCCAGTGTGCTCTGATCTGGACATAAGGGTTAGCTGAGTGTATGCTGGGTGCAAACTAACTGGAAATTACTCCAGTAATTTCTTAATCAGTTCACATTCTCTCTTGACTGAAGTAGCAAAAACGAACAAAACTTTTCTTATGAATTGGGAAAGTGACTTACTCATTAAAATTTTGATGTTTTCATGTGAGTCTTTCTGTTTACCAAAAGGGTACTTTTTGTCGTTAGTTAGATTAAAAATACTCCACTTTAATTAAAACACAACCATTTTTCATTGCTGTTGTAATATGTAGGTATTATGACAATATGGCATATATAATGAAGTTTAATGGAGCTGCAAGCTAATAGAATGTACATCTTTGAAAATGTGTTATAGAAAGGGAAACAAAATGAATGGAGTGTGACAGGCACAGATGACAAGTGTCAAAGACACCCTCTCCCACCCCCCATGAAATTCAATACCAATTCTTTAAAGGACTTTTCAGACATTATACTTTTCAAGGGCTTTTCTCAGTCCTATTGTGCCGCAGATTTCAAAAATATTTTTGGAATATAGCAATAGCACTTTGACTTATATACCACTTCATAGTGCTTTACAGTCCTCTCTACGTGGTTTATAGAGTCAGCATATTTCCCCAACAATTTGGGTCCTCATTTTACCGACCTTGGAAGGATGGAAGGCTGAGTCAACCTTGAGCCGGTCAGGATCGAACTGCTGGCTGTGGGCAGAGTCAGCCTGCAATATTGCATTCTAACCACTATGCCACTACAGCTATGGTACCGTGCCACTGCAGTGCCAGGGCTATGGCGGCAATGCCACAATAGCTGGACTAAATAACTCTGACTTCTTGGATGTTTATGACCTATGTGAAAGGTCATGACCTATAGAAAATGTGCACAAACCTAGAGTAATGCCTCCCTCCAAATGACACTCTGAAAGAAGGATACTGAAATCAGGATTGGGCAACCTGAAATCCTAAGGTGCCATGTGGCCCCTAAACTACTTTGTGTGTGTGTGTGTGTGGGGGGGGTTGGTTCTCTCTCTGATCATGAATGTTGAAAATAAGCTGTATGATTCGTTGACATTTTAAGAGAAACTGTACTATAAACCTGAACATAGATGTACAGTGTTATCAGTTTAAAAAACCCAATATCTACACACACACACACACACACACACACACACACACACAGAGAGAGAGAAATAGTGCATCTTACTCTAGGCAGCAAGAAATAGAAGTCTCTCTAGTGAGTTCACATTCTCCTATGTCATTGGTGAGCCAATTAAAGCAAAACAAAACAGAAACTGCACTGCTGACTTGATAATATTATACACATCTTCCACTTAATCTCATGAACATGGTGCCTATCAGCCACATTAATTCCAAAAGTGTGTTACTCACAATAGACAGATCTAATAGGGGAAAAATTAATTAAGCAGCCAGTTTGATTTAGAGTTGATGATAGACTTTGCAAGACTGCCTCTCATATACATATAAGGAAAACACCTCTTTAGCACAGAACTGGGAACATTTGATCCAAAAATCATGGAGAGATGGTAAACACAAGATCCCACATTGCCAGTTTTTTTTACAGCCACTGTTCCAAGCAGAGCTGCAGGCTGATGAAATGAGCAGACATTAAAGCTTCAATAAAAAAGTTAATTAAGAAAATGAGAAATATTCTTTACTCTGAAAAACTATTTTGTCATTTTAAAAAGTACAATATATTTGGGTAAAGTTTAAACTGAGCTTGGTCATTTGAGCTTACTGATGTATAAATGAAAGAATGAGCTCTAGGTTGTAAAAATACTGTACAGGGATCCATAGACAGGAAAAAAGAAGAAAGAAAAGAACAAATGTGGAAAGAAAATATCAACTATAATTAGGTCATTAACAATCTGGAAAACTGATTTATAGAAATGGACATAATGCATTTATACAGACACACACAGACACTTCCAATAACACTAGCAGGATAATAGTATCATATTGCTTCTTTAATGAGTAGCTGAAAAAGTTTTTTAAAAGAACAAATGTATATTTAAAAACATATCATAAAACTTTGGGTTCAGATATACTAGTTAACAGTAGTCTTAATTCTTGAAACATTTTTTCATTTCACTCATCCAAGATGGGAATAAATATTAAGCCACAGAAAAGGGAGTCAATAAATAAGACTATCAAAGAGGGAACATTATAAAAAAAAAATACCAGAGAAGAGGGTTCAGCAGACTGAAGTGGGTGAGTTTGTGTCCGAGTCACAGAAATTGCACTGAAGGAAACTTAAAGATTAAAAGAATCTGACTTGTTACAAGTAGAGGTAACATGAAAGAGAAAAACAATCAAAGGGTTTGGTTTCCATGTGTACCATTAAATAAAAGTTATACAAGAACAACGAGAAATATAAAACATACAATTTTTTTAAATAGAGGATCATTAGTCTAGAGAAAGCTTTGTCTATGGGGGATGAAAGCACCAGGATTTCAGACACCATTATCTCAAGGAAAATGGAGTTTTGTGGATCTAACAATGTACAAAGTGATCTCAAATAAAGGGCATGTTAGTCATTATTTTCTTGAAGGCAAGCACCTAGTTAAAATGTAGAATAGAGCTGAGGGTGAGCAAGGCCTGGGTATGGGATCAAGGTTATGAGAAGGAGAAAAAGAAAAGAAAAAAAGAAAAGCAAGAACAGAACCATCAACCAGGATCTGAAAATCTGTTGCATTCCAAATGCAACAAGTCATGACTTCAGATATGACTACTCTCATCACATGTGGACAATCCTTGCATTTTGGAACCAGATCTCCTTTTCTACCCTTTTTGATATGTCTGCTGCTATGTCACCTGTTTAGCATTGTGTGAACAATCCCTTTTCAATATATACCTTTGCCATGAACTGAGCAAAGCTGAATAAAAAAATAAAATTCCATACAAGGGGTTGCATCAAACGCACATAGTCACTAACTCCCCCAAGTTTGCTATATGAAATAAAAATACTGCTGATTGATTTATGAATTTTTATAAGGTGCTTAGGTAAATAATGCACTTGAAGGTCTTTGAATTGCAAGCCAAATATAAAAGTGAAACCTTCCTGTTTTCATACCTTTATAATGATGGGAGAAAAAATCTCCCTCCCTTTATATTAGTATTCAGGATGCCTCATGTATATATTTAGGAGCTGAGGTCTCTTAGTCATTTAATAACTTGTATTTGAATATGTGGATGATCCTCAATGAAAATCTGAAGCAGAATTCACTCTGGATAAGATGGGTGATAAGAGATTGGAGGGACTGAATCTGTGGGGACTTGATTCAAATAACTACTTCTCTGAAAAATAGTACATTGGTACAGCAATCAAGAAGTGAATAGGAGTTCTTTTTATTTAGCAAATAGCCAACCGATCAAAAGCTACCACTTATGTAGTGAATAGGTGCAGCATTGATAACTGTTTTTCCTATTCAAGCAAAACTGGGTCTCATATAAGGAGCTGGATAGGTATCAGGATAGGTATCAAAAGCCTTAGCATCATTTTGCATCCCAATCATTTCCAAGGACACTGAGACAGGAGTGGGAGATAATTGGGGTTGTTAAACCAGTTAACAACTAGGAAAGAATGCACTCCCTCCTCCCTCTGCCCTTCATTTTTCTCTTTTTCTTTCTTGGCACAAGACAGAGATCTAAGAGGAACTGCATCTCTTTTACCATTGTTAGATATACATAGAACAAGAAAGGCTCCTAAGATGGGAAAGGCCCCGATGGATAAAAACAAAACCTTTGCCCTTTTCCCCCCCTATTATGATTGAGAAAAAAACACCCGTGAAGCTGTAATCTGTTTCCTTGTAATGGGTTGCTGCTAGACATGTGCCAACCCAGTCCTGGCCAATTTAAGGTTCCCAAAGTAGGCAGCAGTAATGAGTCAGTATGGACTGAGGCATGATGGGAAATGTTTTGTTTCACATCTACGTTCTGCAATTTGCTTGAGGCAGTGTGAAGGCCAAGAAGTCCTCATCTTTAATACAAACAAACTAAATGCTTCTTAGGAGATGTAAAGAAGACGTATATGATATGAATGAAGAATTTACTGTTGTTTTATTTTTAACATATTTTATTTATTAAGAATTCTAATTACAATAGTAAAAATTCATACAAACTAAACTTAGATTAAGAGAACAGAATATGAAAAAAAAGAAAAAAGTGCAGAAAAAGAAAGAAAACAATAAAGAAAAAGAAAAGTTGATGACACAAAGGTGTGTGATGGAGTTGATGTTACTGGGGGGTATTCTTAACATGGAAAACGATTTGGCATTGCTGGAAAATTGGTCAAAAATGTAGAAACTGCAGTTCAATATTTCTAAATGTAAAATCATGCGCAAAGGAATCCTCTGGCAGAGTACAGTGTTGGGGGTACCGTGTTAGACAGAACAATAGAAGAAAAGGTTTTAGCAGATGACTGCAAAATGAGTAAACAGTGTGGCCAGGCAGCTGTGAAGGTAATCAAAACTCTAGGATGCATCACTAAAGGAATCACCAGCAGGAAAAAGGAAGTGCTAATCCTGGTGTCATGGTTCCGACTGATGAAACTCTTTAAAGAACTTCAAGGCATTGTTTACCTTAAAGAATCTTTATTCGAGTGGCATAGCATTGGCACGTACATAGTCGAAGCCAAAATCTGGATTCCCCTCCCCTGAACACATAGTATGCAAAGCACAATTCCCTCCTCTAATTTACAGTCATAAATCACATTCTCCAATTAGTTTGAAATGCAGACTTTCCCTCCAGATCTCCAACCCGCCACTTCTTATCATCTTTTATTTCAAACAACCTTGAATCACACACTACTACAATCTTGTTATGTCTAATTCCCATCCACATTCTTCCTCCTCCCCCCCCCCAGTATCATCTAATTCTAACTCTAAGAGTAATACACAAGTTAAGGAAAATGGCTGCATCTCCATGTTGTCAAAGCAAGAACATTCGATGTTAGCAGCGTTGACACCTGGTATATAGGGCTTTAATCAGACCCCATTTGGAATACTGTGTCCAGTTCTGGAGACCTTACTTAAAAAAAGATATTGATAAGATTGAGTCCAGAGATGGGCAACAAAATTAGTGCAAGGTCTGAGGAACAAAACATATCAGAAGAGATTAGAGGGACTGAATATATGTGTGGCTGGAAGACAGAAGGGAAAGGGGGAACATGATTGAAACCTTTAAATATATTAAGAGGGTGAATAAGGTTCTAGAAGGCAGTATTTTCAATATTAAGCAAAAATCAAGAACATGGAGCATAATCTCAGACAGACAGAAGGGAAGTTCAAAAGTAATGTTAGACAGTCTTACTTCACAGAAAGAATAGCGGAAGCTTGGAAACAACTTCCAGTGGAGGTAGTGGACTAGTCATCAGTCAGTGAGTTTAAACATGCTTGGGGTAAACACATGTCCATCATCCAACAAATAAATAAATAAATAAATAAATAAATAAATAAATAAATAAATAAATAAATAAATAAATAAATAAATAAATAAATAAATAAATAAATAAATAAATAAATAAATAAATAAATAAATAAATAAATACAAAATAAATAAAATAAAAATTAATAAGTAAAAACAATAAATTAATTAATACATTAAAAAAAACAGAAACAAACAAGCAAATGCTCAAAGCACAGACTTGATGGACCACTGGGTCTTTTTCTGCCTTCAGTTTTCTATGTTCTAGAAAAAACATAGATCTTTTCCATGTTCTATGTTTCTAAGTTCTAGAAAAGAAATCCAGAAAGAAGTGACTTTCAATCTTCATTATAACAGGTAAAAAAAAAAAAGGAGATAAAATCCCAGAAAAGGATTTCTTAAGAATTTCCAATTCTGGTTTATGCATGGAAGGCAAGCAGCTGAAGGATGCAGTACAAAAAAAACTCTAAATATCATAAAAAGTGGACTTTGGCATTTCCCTGTAGAGGAAAAGCTTACAACTGAGGATCTGCCACAAATATTGTTGTCAGCCCTCTGAGATAGACCAAGAAAGACTTGGAATTCTACTTTATTGATATGGGCTATAATACAGAACCTTAAAGCTTCACAGAGTTTCTCTTTCCCTCTCTCTTAAACCAAAGAATGTCATGGTGGGCCAATCTTGAATTTCTTCCTCACCCCTGCTTATCTCTCCAGGCTAAGCTGATGGTTTTTTTTAAAACAGCTGCCAAATACTTTCTTCAAGGCTGTTTCTATAGTAAAAGGCAGAGGTAGGGTGGCCAGATGGCCAGAGGTCCTGCTAAGTCAGGTGACATTGCCGTTGTACATTAAATCATTTCATAATTCAGTATTATTTAACACTGTGCATTAGGTAATTGGTATTATTAATACCAATATTATTATTATTAGGCTTTTATAAGAGTATTCCCTGATTTATTTCTGCTTTTTTTTTTGGGAGCCCCAATAAATTTTCATAGCTTTTTGAGGTAACATATGCTAATTAATTTAAATCAAGTCACATTCATTAAATTCTATTAAACACTGGTGAAAGAGTGAGGCACTTGCAAGGAATTATATTTAGGTCTGGAAGAATAGCTTTCAAACAGTAGGTTTTGTTTCTTACTGTTCACAGCATTGTTTGAAACAGTAAATGTTTTATAACATCTTAGACAGGGATAGCTCAGATGAAACATAAAAATATTACAAGATAAAATAAGGCTATTTTCATAGGCACAGTCCATCTTAACTATAAACTGAAACATATTGATAAAGGTTTTTATTTCTTTTGTTTATTTGTCCACCAGAACACATATTCCTTTTGAGGTGATTCTAGGATGTCTGGTTTTAACAAAGCTAAATCATAATAAGGGAGAATCTAGTTTCAGATACAAAATAATGCGAAGCTGAAGACCACTAGTGTCTCGGCAAATCCTTCTTTGATAGACATTTTATATAAACAGTGTGGGAAGGGCTGGGATTGTCTCATCTACCAGCCAATCTCATGAAGCTGACTTACACCTCTGGCAGCTACATTGGGTGAAATTATTTATTGTGCAGTCCTGCCCAGCTATTCCTTTTAAGCTGCAATTCCATGCTCCCTTAACTGAGCATAAATTCTATTGGACGCAAACAGTTTGCCTTGTGAGTGAAGATAGATTTATTTTGGCATAGTTCTATATTTACCAACATCTAACTGTACAAGGAAAATGGGGGTTTGTGCACATACTGGCCACATGAAGCAAAATCTCAGAATGATTGTGCAGTTTTGTTTAGATATAAAACTACAGGAAGCAAGGGGAACCCTGGAATGGTTGATGGCTGAGGATTATGCCTAAAGGCTGCTCCTCCTTCAAGCCTCAGATAGGGTTAGTGTCAGGAATTGATGCAATTCTAATTAGTTGCTCTACATACTTGTTGCATAGCAACTAGGGGAAAGTTTGCATTAGACTTCTTCTTGTATATACAGTAATATGCCCAATATACTCTATATTCTTTTAAAATGTTTCTTTTCTTGTCAATATGGCAAGCTTGTCTTGCTTCTGGACTAAGTTAATTTGCCAAAACCTTCACTCCCTAGTTTCAATTTATTTATTAAGAGATATTTGACAAACAAGAACTCTGCAGAGCTTCAAAACATAACTGCAAAACATCAGTTCTGCACAGCCGCTTTCTGAAATTACCCTTTTTTGGTAGGACAGGAAATCCACCTCTGTACGCAACTTGGAGATCCTTTCAGAAGGTCAAGCAATGAAAACTGCTGAGAAGTCCACGTTCAGAAAAAAAACTTCACATCCCTCTTTCTTATCTCCAGCGAGCTCATCCCATAAAGTGGTCTCCATGTCATAAATAGCTCTCCAAAGTAGAGCTCTGCTAAAAGTTGCAGCAGAATTATAATTCTAAATATGACCTAAGACAATGTTTCCCAACCTCAGTTAGTTTAATTTGGGTGGACTTCAATTCCAGAATTCTCCAGCCAACATGCTGGGGAATTAGGAGTTGAAGTCCAGACATCTTAAAGTTGCTGAGATAAAAAAAACACTGACTTAAGAAGACTATTATTTACATAGTCAATAATCATATTGACTATGTTGGATTAAATCTAAATTAAATGAAATCAATTTTAACTTCTGTCCTGCTTTCAACAATATATTGTCCTTATCCACACAGCAACTGTGTATAACTTTTTTTTAGAGTTTGGCCCTTGCAGAGCTTTTAAAGGCCAAGTTACCACTCTTGTCCAAAATATGTAGGCTGTAGAGTGGTGCCAGAGGCAGCACTCGGAGCCCTCTCTGTGGGCATGCGCGCCATCGCCCCATTCCTGCCTCCCCTCGCACCCCCTCCTCACCAGCAGCCCCCCCCAGAGGAGAGTCGCCCCTGGGCATGGCCCGTGCAGAGCAGCGCAGCCAAGGACATGGCAGCCGGGCAGCAGGGACAAGACTCCGCCCTCGTGCCCCGTCGTGTGCAAATCATGCTGCGGGGTGTGGGCAGAGGGCGTGGCCACCATGGTGCTGCAGGGCTGCCTGGGCGATCTGCTGTGGAGGGCCATGGAGGCGGTGAGTGGCCCTGCGGGTGGATGGGGCAGGGACGGAGTGGGGGGCGGGGGCGGAGTGGGGAGGGCGGAGCAGGGGTGGGGCAGTTTTTGGGCACTCGGTCTCTAAAAGGTTCGCCATCACTGCTGTAGAGGGTAAAGGGAATGGCCTTGAAGGGCAAGCGGAAGAGCTGTTACCAAGGCAACGGTCAGCTAAAAGGGGCCTGAGCCTGGGCACTGATTCTCATCTCCCTTGTAAAGCTGATATACATTCTAGCAGTGTGCCCCCAATTTTTGCCCCCAAGTCAGCTCTGAAGTTTGATTGAAATCAGCCACTGCTCTCTCAAATACTTTATCCCACAAGAGATGTCAAAAGAGATGTTAACCATTAAATTATAGTCATGGATATCTTCCAGATCCAGTATAGGTTGCTTCAGGATTGGTTGAATTTTTTTTTTTAGGCAAAGGTAGAGACTGTGGTGTTCAGCTATAATGCAGAAATATATGCATTTTCTCCTTCAGTCTGTTATTAAGCTTCCTAGAACAAAGCAGACTTATTCTTTTCAAGAAATTCACCATGTGGGAAAGAAATTCAGGAATAATTAAAATACACATTGATTGTTCGCATCTTGACAGACATGCCTTTGAGAAACAATTGAATGCTGTATACTGCCCAGAGTCATTCTGTGAGTTAAATGGTCAGTCTCTAAATTTGATAAATAAATAAATAATAAATGTTCTTCTGAGGGTCTGTTAAACAGCAAGTGGAAGGCCTTTGTCTCTGCCTTCTTATTCTTTCCACTGTGTTACTATCTCCTAAGGCACGCATATTGTCTGACTAAGGTGAGGTAATTCAGATGTAAAAAAAAAAAAAAGTCACAACAGCTGCAACAAGTAGGGGAGTACCCTAATGATTACGGTTTTACATATTTGACTACAGCCAGTGTAGGAATACGCACTGACTGTTACTGTGCTTTACATAAAGGCACATTTAAAGGGTGGGAGTACCCCTAGCAACAGCATTTTGCACCAAAAGTGATGGAAGGCATTAATAAATATTGTCACAGCATGTGTTCTTCATGCAGAATATGGTGACAAATGTCTATGCAGTTGCAAACAACATAACATTAAATTGTTTAGTCCTTGGGAATTCTGCCTGCCAATTTTGTATCATTTATTTTGAGAGACTTCAGTGGGTGGGTTGCTTTAAGTATAAACACAATCTTAACAGTGACCAAGTGACAATGTCTCTTCATCCACTAATCTCCTGCTTTGGGTTGACTGTTATTATTGTTCATTCAAAAACGTTGTTTGTGATGCAGGGCAGATGAGAGTCCCAATGTTTTTTGTTTGTTAGAGTTATGTCCTATCTTTCTTCAGGAGCTCAGGTTGATGTATATAATCCTCCTTCCTCAATCCCTCCTCCAACACCAACAATTTCCAATGCCTGTCCTGTGAGGTAGTCTGGTATGAAGATAGGAGTGACTGGCCTCAGATCACCCAAAGATTTCTGTGGCTGAAATCTGTATTCTAAAGACTGCAACCAGAAATCCATGTATTAAAACTTACTAATTTTTAATATAGTAATCTCCGTTAAATTTGCAAATGACCTTTTAATGATTTCTTTGTAGACATATGTCGCCTGGCAAATATGTTCGCAGGAGAGAGATCTGCCCATTTTGTTTTTATAAAACAATCTGAGGATGTAATGTGGTTTTACCTCAGTGGCAAAATGGAATGACATTTTCTCTATTTCATGGCAGTCACTTAGTGACCTACACATCAAGTAGCTGTCTAGATGAATCTTTGGTGGAAAGGGTTATGCAGCAGCCTCCTAACTTTGAATAGCATCATGCAGATGAGGAAGGTGGCATTTTTTTTTCAAACCACTCAGAATTATGTACTTTTTCCTTCATTCCAGAGAAGTTGGGGGGTGGGCAACACTGCAGTGAAAAGTACTAGCAAATATGCATGTAGGTATATGCCAAGCATACACACTTGCCAGAGAAGTGGAAGATCAGAGTAGTGAGCTTCCTAATCTAGGGCTTGTTGAATCTAGAAATCTAGAGTCTAGAAAACCAGCGTCTCAGTAGGCTAGAATTTGAAGCTGCCCTATTTTTGATCCACTTTCAGAATGGTGTATTCCTCCTGTTTTCCTTGAGCTCTCATAGTGGAGAGATGTAGATGTTACATTATGTCATGCCTCCACATATGGGGCTTTATAAGACTTTCACTTCCTTGAGAGGAGGTAGAATTTCTCTATTTCTCATATAGTGTAGTATTTTCAGACCATTTGGAGGCACTTTGTGATCACTTTTATTTATATTTGGACTCCTCAGTTGCAGATAGCCCAGTAAAACTCTATAATTGGGGCAGGTCATAATGTAACATCTTCATCTCTCTGCTATGAGATCTTGAAGAAAGAAGGATGTATACGTACCAATCTTCTCAATATTCCTTCTGGCAACCAATGAGTGTGAGGACCTGGATAGATTCCTGAAGCTAATGCATTGTATATTGTCATCTAAAGTGTGAAAGTCTGTGAGTTCAATTCTACTTTTGATGGATAAAGTATTTTGACTAGCTGTAACTGTGCCTATTTCTGTTATTTTGCCCAACAAAAGTTGAGAGATATTTTTTTTTCTTCAAATGGCTGGATATTCCTTGGTGGCTCTAACACCTCTCAAACTTTGTGGGGAGGAAAAGAAAGAATGTTTTTGCCACTTCAATCTTGGAAGTGAAAAACAGTGGGAGAAAGTTGTCAGAAAGCAGAAGGTGAACCATCAGGCTCTCTTTGGGAAATTGGTGCAAGATCAACAGCTGTATAGTCTATTTCAGGAGCTTTTTTTAGCTTCCAAATTGGTCTGCTAGCAGTAATGAGTTATTGTCTATAGGTTGGTGGCACTTTGTTCAAGGTAAAGAAAAAAAAACTTGTATGTCTAGAGTATGGCCTCTAAACATAACCATCCAGGGCCTTGGAGAGTACAGTTAAGGATGCCAAAGCAAGATATGCTGCTTTGGAAGATTGAATGTCCCATTGAGTAGAAGCTCAAAGGCTAGTCTTAACATCTTTAATACACCCACGCAACATATTTCAGTTTCAGAATTGCACTTTACTAAATAACAGGGTTGCCATAGTGAGAGACTGGGAATCAAAGGATGGAATGGTTTTAGAAGTTTCTTTTGTTCTCAATAAAACACTGTTTTAGGGTTGATTTTCTTTTTTTCCTTTGGACTAGTTCAGAATTTCTAAGCTGAGTTGTAACAAACTGTAATTTGTGAGACTTCATGGTAATTTGGAACTTACTATAATTTTAGATATATTGTACTAATTAATGTTCTGTTCATCTCCAAACCTTTGATTATGTTAGCTCTTTTGATATTGAGAGACTGGTTCCAACACTGGATTTTCTGACTGAGAATTGTAGCTCATCAATACCTGAAGGGCCACATGTTCCCACTATGGAAATCATGTCAGCAGAAATTCATGTGTCCTGGAAATAATCTGACATATTTCTTTTTTTAAAGTACCTCCTTGCCAATTGTCATCGCCAATCATTTTAAACTCCTGACTGCTCTCCATCCACATGTCAGCGATCATTTACTTAAGTATTGATTTGATTGTTCCATTTCATCACAATCTGAATGACAGCTTATTAAACTGTCTCAGTGGCTCAGCAGAAAAGAAGTTCCCTGCAGAGAGGGAAAAATACTGTAGTTCAGTCTTTCTTTTCATCCTCCCTTCCTAATGCCGACAAGGAATTAAACAGAAAAGGAGAACCTAGTGAGTGACTCAGCATCTTCTTTTTCTGTACATCGTGAGATGGTGGGATGGAAATGCTGTATCTTTTTTTTGAAACAATAAACAATGACGAACAGCTAGGTTGGCATGTCTGTTAATATGAATAGTTTGTGCATCACTTGTCTGTCTGCCTAAACATTCTGTTGGTTCTTGGCAGTGGGGAGTTATTATCAACCAGCCTCTGCTTAGAACGGTTTAAGACTGCATACCATGGTTCTCTGAATCTGTAGAAACAAACTACCTGGAGAGGCATACACTGTCGTATGCTAAGTAAATCCCTTGGTTGACCAGATAGCAGCATTTCTGGGGGTGGTTGGGTGGTAGTGGTTGACATGTGATGTTCCTAGTCATGCCAGGAGATGATGAGGATTCAGCCTTGGGTAGGAGCTGAGCAACTGTAAATTAAGGAATCAAGAGTGCTCTAATGCTGCAGTTCATCCCAGACAAAAGATTAATACCGTGCTCCATTGCTCTGTGTGTTCCTTGGGCAGTCCTGCCAGAGATTTACCAAGTCTAGCCCTATCTTTAGATGAAAAAAGGGGTCCATTCAAATGGCGGGACATTAGTTAGTAGGCATGTTGTTCACAAAGACCAGATTGTATGAATTAATATCAACTCACATGCATTGCAAAAACTCTTATTAAACATCAGATTCATTCAATAAGTACAAAACAATATTTTGTGATATTAACCTGGTTTTAAATCTTTAACATTAGTTCAAGAATACTTCCAGTGGCTTAACAGGCTAAGGATTTCGATCTCATTATTCCAAAGGTCATATTAATAACTAATATCAATTTCCTTCAGTTTCCTGTGAATGAAAGTTTAGGAGCCATAGTGAATTCTTTTATATAGTATTTATATATTTATTTAGTACAGAGGTCTCCAACCTTTCCGGGCTTGAGGACTGGAGGGCAGGAGAGCAGCTTCAAAATTGGTTTGCGTGTGCATGCGCACACAGGGCCACACACACTGGCAGCCCCGTTTGCACATGCGACATGCGCTGGTGCCGTGGGCATGCACGAATGGCCGTGCACCCCCCCCCATGGCAGCTAGTGGCCACACAAACCACCCAGGCTAGCAGCGCATGCACAAATGGGCTGAGGTCACCCGCCCCATGCTAGCATCTGTGTTCATGCATGCGCGCATGTGCAAATGGGGCTGCAGGTGCTAGCGTGAGTGGGGGGGGGAATGCACACCCACATGTGCACCCACTGGCCAGCTGTTTCCATGGCCCACTGGCCAAGAGCCCACGGCTCGGTCCCTGGCCACGGACCATAGGTTGGGGACACCTGATTTAGTAGATATATATGACTGCCCATCTCACATACATAACGCTGGCCAACTAACAGTCTTAAAAATGATAACAAACATATACAAACATTTTAAAAATCATAGCCGTTGGGAAAAAATCATAAAGCCATAAACAAACGTTCAGAAATGGTCTCTGTTTCACACCCAGGCCCAGACTTGAGCACAGAATTATATTGTTAAGGTCTTATAGGAGGCCAACCGAGACAGAGCCAATCTAATTTCCAGAGGGATGTTATTCCAGAGGGTGGGTACTATGATTAAAAAAGGCTCTTCTCCTGGCCCTGCTAGCCAACCTTCCTTAGTTGGACTCAGAGCATGCTCCTTCTGCTAGACTGGATGTGGTTGGTAAGAACAACTGGGGAGAGACGATCTCAAAACCATGAAGGTGATTACTGGCACTTTGATTCGTACCCAGAAGCACACCAGTAGCAATGCAGCATGTAAAGCAGTAGTGGCAAGTGTGCCAAGGCACAGCCCTTGCTAATTGCTTGTGCTGTCACATTCTGCACTAAAATGAATCTTCACTTCCAAGGGCAAATGTATATGGAGATTGTCAATCTTCCAGGTCATGGTTGTCCCAAAGGTGTTTTTCCAAAAGGCAACTGGACTTTCTTGTTTTTTTTTTTATTTGAAAACATGTTGATTCTCGTCCAAGAAGCTTCTTTAGTTCTGAGCAATCCCTTCTAGAGCACTGTGGAACTTGAAAAGCAGCTCAACCAAATAATAAAAATAACAAGTATCTGAATGGAATAAAGTATAAAAAAGCATTCATGAGGTAAATCAAGCTGAAGATTTTTATTTTACTAAAGTTTTAGCAGAATGTTTAGCTAATGTTTTTCTCAGATTTAAGTACATCCAAAATAAAGAGAGGATTAATTAATCCCCATGTTGTTTTTAATCTCAGATTAAATTATTCTGTAAGATTTTCATGGATAAAAGGGTCCAAATTACATTTGTGGTCCAGTATTTTCCATACATATATTACAGCATTAGAGGAAAATACTGAAACTGATTCCTGTACAAATAGGAATCTCAATTGTGAAGCTCTAAGGAGTCTACTATTTCTGAAATTGCATCTGAAAAGACGCTGATTTTTTAAAATTTTTGTATTCCAGCTTGTGGACCAATAAGTTTCAAATACTAAATCTCAAAGTGTGGAAAGTTAAATATGTCTTTCCATTGA
The DNA here is from genome assembly GCA_023970755.1 of Azemiops feae. NCBI lineage: Eukaryota > Metazoa > Chordata > Lepidosauria > Squamata > Viperidae > Azemiops > Azemiops feae. The sequence goes on from JALGBA010000683.1 coordinate 2,851,302, forward strand.
TAGTTGCAATTTACACAGTGAAAATCTTGCAGGGTATCCTATAAACTCATTTAAAATAATAGAATGAGATAAACATAAGAAATCCTCTCAAAATGTAAATCAAACTTGGAGCTAAATTCATCTTAATTACATTTATCTTCTTTCCAGTATTAAAAGGAAGCTTTGTCTGAATCTTTAATTTGTATCAAAACAACAGAGTAGTTCAAATTTATTGTGTGATAAAACTTTCTTGGAATTCCTATATGAAGCTAAAGATTGGCCCCCATTTTGATATCCTTTTGAATGGCCCTGAAGACATTATTTTGTCAGCGGACATGGGGATCCCAGGGTGATAAGGAATTCATCAAATACATTGTTGTTGCCAGAGTTTATTATGAAATGAAGGTGTAGGAAGTCAGCAACCCCCCTCCCCCCCCGAGAAGGAAATTTTGGGGGATATTAAAGAAGGCAGAATATTATATTTCCCCAAAGGAATAATGGAGGGGAAAAAAAAATCTTAAAAGGCTTTTCTGCCCAAGTTTCTTCAGGCAGAAAATGAGCAGGCCAGCTCTGTAGAAATGCAGATTCAGTAATCCTTTCAGAAAGACTGGAGCCAGGAAGCTTGGAGCTGATGGGATTAGAAAGATAAAGACCCCCCAAAAATCTACATCCCCCACCCAAAGTCTAAAGACATGACCTTTAGGACATAATAGGATTAACCCACCACCATTGACACAAGGCTCACTACATGGCACAACCCCCTGGAGCATCTCAATCAGAAGGTATAAAACCTACCACTCTCCACTTCATCTTGGTCAGCTGCCCCAGAATCACATGCTGTTGTGGTTCTGCAATTCAATAAACTGGACCTTCTATCCTAAAGCAGTCTCCATTTTCTTATTCCCGGATTGGACTCGACCTGAAGATTTTTCTTTCTACAAAGGTTTATTATTGGGTTCTATATTTGGGGTTTTATTTCTCTAAGCCACCTGAAGTCACTATTAAGAAGTTGGGTGGCCTTATAAATTTTCTTAATAAATAAAAAAGTGTTAAACTAAGGAGTTAGAACACAGTAATTAGAGAACAGTGTTTCTAGATGGAAAAGTGTGTAAAAAAACAAAGCAGCCTCACTGATTTCTGGTTGTTACTGGCAAACGTGTAGATAAATCTATTGGTTCCTTCTAAACCTTTCTGGGGGAAGGTGGCATTGTCTGCTTCCACGTGGAAGATATTTCTGTTTAAGAATAAGAAGCTTTCTAAATGTTGCCACAATAGACTCAATCTGGCTCTTAAGAACGTACTTCTGCAGATCCATAGCACACTCACCTTACAAGCTGAGAGTCTCAAACCTCATTTATTTCACAGCAAAATCCCCTGTTTTTCTCAGTGTGCAGCACCTTAAACAGGTTGCTGCTCCCACCACTAACTGGGACTAAACCTCTCTGTGTTACACCATGCTGATTAATGCTCTTTTCTCCCTCCAGTAACTTTCTATGAATTCTGATTAAATGAATTCAAGCATCAAGACTCCTGAGGTGTTCCCATACAGTTGCATCTCTTTCACCGCTTTTAATCTCTTTTTTGATTACATGTGGTGGCTCTTACAAGTCTTAAGTCAAATAGTCCATTTGGATCTATTAAAAAAAAAACCCCACAATTTTATTTTCCTTTGCTTTTGTTTATTGGATGAAGCATTAGTTAAAGATCAAAGCCTATTGAGCCACCTGCTAATGAACAAGATGATTACATACAGTCAAACAACTAAAATTAATGTAAGAGAAAGTTCAGGGCCATTAATAATTTAAAAAGTTAATTTCAGCATGCAAATAGCTTTATTGTGAAGCTATTCTAAATGTCCACAATAAAAATTAACCAGTTTTAGCTCTCCTTTGTTTTTTGTTGTTTTAATGAGTAGTTATATAAACGTGGATGGGTTGTAGAAATGGATTTTTCCTCTGAATGCTGATAAGAAATATTTGTTTGTTTGTTTGTTTATTCCATTATGTCACCACCTGCTTCCAGACCAACTCTTTTGGTAATGGGGGAAGAAAGGAAAGGAGAATTTATCCAACAATTTCTCAAAGAGAGGACTGTCCTAAGTAGTATCAATAATACCATTATTGGGGAAAAAATAGGAGAAATTCCTTTTCAGATCTTCTCTTGCTGTCTTGGAGTCCGGATCAGGAATGTTGCCGACTGCCAGAGAGATGAATGATAGACATATAATGTCTAGCTGCAAGGATGCTATATTTCATGGAATCTCTGTACGTCCTCTACTGGAGCAACCTCTAAAGAAGATCTAAAGGGGGTCTGCATAAAACCATTAATATAATCATATATGACATTATGCACACACACAAACATAATCAAAAATAATTAAAACCTGTCTTATCTCTATGGAACTTAAGGCGACTTTTCAAAAGTCAATAATTAAAAAGTATCATTTGAGTTTAGAAGAGCCAACATAAAACACCAAAACAAAAACAATAGTCAAAGTGACAAATTCGCTAAAAACATGAATGAAGAATTTATTTCCTTGCATGTTTTTATTCATTGTGTTTCCTATATTACATTTCACCTACAAGATATAGATTTGGTGGTTTCTGTTGTAGCTACGTCACTATGATCAGTTTTGGGTTTCTTTTGCCTAATGGTTTTAGATGGGAAAGTAAATGCTTGAAATGAAAAACATACACAAAATGTTTATAGTAGTACTGTGATTCATAGTCCTCAAACATAGACAGTGTAGCTGTAACTGTGAGCTTCTTAAAGAGTCACATTTTCAAATCTCCATTTAACAATTCAACATTGTCAATGAATCATTTAATGTTCTTTCTTACAAGAATAATGCACTATTATGGGCATTTAAAGAGTGGGACATTCTTTGGGAAGAATACAGAATGTTAAAAGGCAGCTAGTTAATTTTAGGAACAAATGTCCTTATGAAGATGGCTTATAAATGTAACAAAAGAAAATTACGGAACTCATTGGATGAAACATTGCTTGCGGTTATCATTACCCATTTATTACTTAAATAGATAGCAAAATGCTTGAAAAAGGTACTTCTTTCTTGCCCTAAAGTTAGAATGGTGTTGTTGTTGTTCTTAAAAAAATAGTGGACTATAATGCTGCTTCAGTTCTGAGAAGATTTCCCACACTGACACACATTCTATCCTTTAAAGTTTATAAGACAAGCATTACAGATTTTAAAAAAAGAATCACCATCTACCTTTTCTTTGCTGTGTCTTCTCTTCTAATTTCTGCCAGGTATTGTTTTTATTGCATTTCCCAGTTTTATTGTTCTTATTATATATTTGGCCCAAGATATTTATTTGAAAGGTGTCGCTCTAAATGACATATGTGGCTATGATTCAGATTATTATTGTCCAATTAGGAAGGCTTCAAACTGATGGAGGCTAGAGTTTGGAGAGCAGCAGATCTGTGGCTCAGAAACACAGTTTGGGTGTGTTGTGAGTGATACAGTAGAAAAGCAAAATAAGAAAATCGTTATGCTTCTTACCTTTCTCCCATTATATCTTTGCCAGTCTTAATGGGAAGTTGATTTCATGGGACAGGAAGTAGGATGGAGAGACAACATCTTCTCTGTTGTAGAGAAGATGGAGTGCTAAGACCTTTATGTCACATGTATGGTTAGGCATTCTGCAGTTAAAATGCAGGAAGAAAAAAAAGATGAGGCACAAAGAATTGAGTATATTAGGATCACAACTTTATTCAGTTGTATATAATAAACCTGCAAGAGAATTAATTGTGTAGGTATCATGTTTCCTTGTATCATTGAGACTCGACTGACCCAATCTGGGGATAATACAATAGCTTGGCTACACCTTTAGTGCTAATGGATGCTATCCCAGATTGGGGAACAATGAACCATCTGACTCATCTACTTCACTACACCTGGTGGGCAATGTTGCCCTGACTTTCCTAAGCCTCATAAACTGAAATTTGGGGCCCCAAAGGTTTCCTTGACTCTGAGTATCACAAGTCTTGTTGGCAAGTTTCTGGAATTCTCTTGGCTTTTCAACAACTCTTGGAATCCTTAAATGATTTATAACTTTACATAAACTTCCCTATAGTATCATGGCAGACCTGAAATTAAGAGCATCCATATCTCCTCTAGACAGATGCTCAGGTCACCCAGTAAAGAGTGGGTGAGGAACCCCCGCTCCCTTCAGGCCTATTTTAGTATGTGATGAAAAATCCCTTATTGGCTTTGGTGCTGATGGATTCATGGTTTCATGCTATACCATGAAGGAGCCATGAAGAAGAGTCAGGGCCATCTAACATAATATGGGAGAACCTTAGAGTATCACTTTTCACATTTTCTCAAACCATGGAACCTCTTAAAAAAACCCTGATCAAGATCAAGGGACAAGTTCTAGTGACAAAAAAATTGACTTTGTTTAAGTGAATCTTTTTTTGGTTCTGAGTCTTTCTATATTACACTGTCTGAGAAACCCTGCTCCGGAGCATCCCTTTTTTGGGGAGAGCCTCCACAAAATTACTGGTTCCCCAATGGCTCTTCAAACACTATCAAATAGCATTTTCCAATGTTCCAAATAACATTTTCATGCGTTGAGACTTCCATTTCCTAACATTTAATTTTTTTTTTCATTGATTCTAAGTGACTCCCATATGTTTAAATATCCTTTCTGGACCAAATGCAGTGATGGGTCAATCTCAAGTCATGCCACTGATTTGGAACTTCATCAAAGTCAAGGTGTGAAGAATATCATAATTCAAAAGACAAAAGAACTTTGGAGCGGAAATTGTGAATGCAGCCTGAAAATGCTGTGATTTCAGTTAATCCCAGTGTTACTTGGCATCTGTCTCAACTTGATTTTAATACATCACTTGCAATCTCCATAAAGTCTGCTTCGTTTTTATAAAATAACCACTGTTTGCTCTTTAGAAATAATATTCTGACTGGATTCTCATGAGCTGAAGTACATCCTGTTATGTTTTCTGAGAATTTAATTTATGAAAATGGCATTTGTACTTGGCAAGCTATCCCTCTGTGAGCTATTCTTTTGCCTAAGAACCAGCATGTTGAGAATCATTCCCTAGAATCAAAACAAGCCTTCTTCTAGAAGCCTGCCAAAAGATCCATTTTCAAATATGATTTGGAAATGGAAAAGAAAAACCAAATCAATCTGAACAAACAGTGCAGAGATGTATTTCAGCTCTTAAAGGAGCTTCTCCACGACTCTCTTTTTCCTATATGTTGATATTTTCTGAGAAGTAACAAATGTCACCCATCACTTCCCCCCCCCCCTTTGAAGATGGCATGATTATTTTTTTTCTGTTACAATGAAATCTGTTTCAGGAACAGTTTTGCTGTCGGAGCCCAATAATGGATATAAAACCTCAAAGGTGTCTTGAACCCATCTATGAGTCTAACTGATTTAATACTCCTATAAAAACTACTGCTGTGGGATCTGGGCTGCAAAGGTCCAGCCAACAGGTAGCAAAGAGACAGAAAGAACTCTTTGGTGGACCTCTTTGAAAGGTGGATTACTCTTTGGTGGATTTATATTCTGTTGTGTAATATGGGACACTGAATTAAAATGAACATTCAAAATGACACATGTGAATATTTTAGCCACCATTAATCAGTTAAAACACTTGCCTTAAGAACCCTAGTTCTGTTTAGGAAATGTTGCTAGGTAAAATTAATTGTTTAGGTTAGGGCTATTAGTCTGTGTTAAGAAATTCAGGAAGATCACTAGGCAGAAGCTAAGACTTAATGTTTTCTGGATCTCTTGGGTGCCATGTAAAGTCAGCTGAATTTTTGCAACTTAAATCAAGTAGTCCTAGTTTGTATCCTATTGAAAAAGCGAAGTGTTTATTCCCACAATGGGCTATTATACAGTGGTCACTTATACAGTAATATCTAGGGGTCATCTACAATTAGACAGAGTCACTGAACTATATTACAGTTTTGTATTTTAATGTAAACTTCAAATACACTAACCTCTCAAGAGTTCCCAAAATTGAATGGATCAATCTCCATAAACCCCCAATGTGTTCATAAAAATAAATTGCATTTTAAAATTGATAGTAGCAACTCCATAAGCAAAGGCATCACTGATACAAGCTCTGTGCATGCTCAGAAACCTGATTTCAGAATGATGAACAGTTTGGATTAGGTTAACTCAGTGGGCTGTAGCATTGTGGTTATCTTAAAAAAATATTTTCACTGTTGGCTAAGGAAGAAAAATTACTTCCCCAAAATTCCATTCTTTTCTTTCCCCATTTGTCTTGGAAAAATGGGGGAAAGAAAAAGAGGACAAGTACCAGGTTCAGCTGAAATTTGGAGAGACTTGGTTTGGGACTTTCCAGATTAAGGGCATTTTCCCACTTGCATCAAACCACTGCACCGCCTATTCTACTCCATCTCTCCATGAAATTGCCTGTGTCTCATTTCTAACATATACCTGAAGCACCTTCAACTTATCCTTAGCTATTCTGGTGTTAAAGTGGCATTATTAAGAGGTAACACACCATGACTGATTATAAACTGACATACTGTACTTCATAGTATTCAAATGGTGTTGTAACGAGGTGGCTTCAGCAAATGGATATGCCCCACTCCTATTGGGGGATTTAGGATGGTGTGAAGATATGACACACCTGGGAAAGCCGCCTGGGAAAGCCAAGGGAAATCATCAAAACAATTAAAAAATGAAAGTTAGAATATTTCTGACATGTGATGCGACACCCAGAAAAATACGACATACTCCATTTAATCCTCCAGGGAAAGATTGAAGGCAAACGAGGTCCAGGCAGAAGAAGAACATCATGGCTTCAAAATCTAAGGGACTGGTTTGGACAAAACTCAGCAGCACTTTTTCGTGCGGCTGCTGATAAAAACGGGATCGCCAACATGATCGCCAACGTCCGATAACGGATATGGCACAAGAAGAAGAAGAGAAGAAGATATGACCCCTCTCCTTTCTGCACACAGTAATTGTTATGATATTTTCCTTATGGACAGCAGGAGAATCTGGTTCTTTTAGGTGAGACACATTCTCTCTTGTTCTCTGTAGCCTATCTTAGCCAATCTTAGCCAATCAGCCTGAATAACTCTTGACTACAGTGATAACTGGGGTATGGTGTTGCACAGGAAAACAGGAAAGTGCTCTCTCTCTCTCCCCCTCCCTCCCTCCCACCTCTCTCCTCATCTCTTTCCATCTCAGCAGCTTCAGATGCAATTCTCTCCCTGCCTTCAGCTGATCTTTGGGCTGTTTTGACCATGGGTTTAACCCTCTCTGGAATTGTGTTAAACTTGTGTATGAGAGGAACCCAATGACCAACCCTGCTTTGGCATAAATCTTTTATACAGATGCCTTCAAAGGGAATTCAGTGACCAACTCCTATCTGCAGAGAGTTGGACTCCCTTGTTTAGTCCTTGGGTTAAAACAGCAGGTTTTAACATCTGTCTGAACTGCAGGTCTATGCATCTGTCTGAACTTGCTCCCAGCCCCATCCCATATTAAGGAGAGGGACGTTCCTAGTAACTGTTGACATTTGATAGGAGTAGGAAAAGAAAGCAGGTGGAATTTATTAATTCCTGTTCTTAGCCTTGTACATTGTAGAGAAGAACAACACTTTGTCAGACGTGGTAGAGTAGGTGTTAGCAATGGAAGCAGCAGACTTTATACCCGTATAGTTTCTCTGTCAGCTCAAGAACTGGTGAATAACACTTTCATTGGGTTGTGAGGAAGACCCTATGTACATTAATTTCTAAAGCTTCCTACCATCCTTTCTGAATTCTCCCTCCACCAATAGTGTAACTTCTCAAGGGCTTGGTAAAAAGAAAGAAAGAAAGAAAGAAAGAAAAGAAAAGAAAGAAAGAAAGAAAGAAAGAAAGAAAGAAAGAAAGAAAGAAAGAAAAGACCAGCTTTTGTACATTTGTACATTTCCAGAAAAGAGCATAGCTCAGCAAAAGTTAAACAGCAGATTCTATTGTGCTTGAGGTTAATTAACTGCAGCTGAAATGAACCACAGTTATTGCTAACTAGAGTTAAATATTATGTTCTGAAGGGTGTGATCAACTTCTCTATCATTTCTATGCCTCTGAGAAGCTGCACTGGAAGAGGAATGATGGTTAATTGGATCTCAAGTGTAAGTCTATACAAGCTATAGGTGAATCTGATCTGAAGAAATGAAGAAGATTATTTCTATTATAGAAAGCTGACTACTATAAAGAAATCATGGAAAGCTCACTCTATATTGGTGTGTACCTTTACTTTAAGAAGTGTATATATCTCCTGTCCAAATTCTTTTTGATGTGACAGTTGCTATGGTAACCGTGCTTTCTCTCTTCTAAGAGGGAAGCAAATAAGAGTATAAAATTCACATCCAGTCAATTGTCAGTGTGTAAGTTGCCGCTGCTGAGGCTGAAATCATTTACAAAGCCTCCATTTTCAAAAGGGTGCTATTTACTTTTAACATGTTGCTGCAGTGGAAATTTAGAATATACTTCTTTTTGGGGGGAGGGGTGTCAGCACTTTAATCTCCTGATATCATTTGCTACCAGTTGGCATGTGGACGAATCGAATTGCTAACTTGAGACAGAAGTCATAAAAGAAAAGTGAGGCCAAAAGCCAAGTCTCAAAAAAGAAAAAAGGCAGGGAGGGAGGGAGAGAGAGAGAGAGAAAATTTAGCAAAAGCATAAATGCCAAACAAAAGGTTTAAAAACTGGGGGGGGAGGGAAACCCCATCCATTTTAGATGGTTTCTTTATCATAGTCCTCATTTGAAGACAGATTTCTGAGGTTTGTGGAAACTTATATCCAGTATTTCCTTTAGGAAACAAAGCAAAACCCATTTCTGAAATCACTAGAAAATTGTGAATCCTGTCTTAAATGTATGCAGTGATGGAGATTTCTAGAAGGGTTTGCTTGGTTGGATTTGAACAGCTTTTATATTATATTAAACAAAAATCAACAAGGTTTCTTTAAACAAGAAGAACACTATGCGGTTGTCAGTTCTGCCTCTTCCTTGCTTTAGTCTATATAGACTGACTCAAAATATTATCCAGGGAAAATGAGTGGCAACTGTATTCATTCTATTTTCATGAGTGTAATCTCACTCCCTAATAGAAGTGACACATTTTACTGCTGAAATGAATTCTTCACACCATTAACAGTGTGAATAGAAAACCTATTATCTACTGGAGTGGTTTCCTCACTATTAACACTTAATAATCTCTGACACTTTTTACTGATCAGGACTGGCATAACACAGCCTTGTGACCAACTCTCTAAACAGTTCCAATTCTATAAAAAAAATTCACAGAAATTTGGGAGTAGGAAATGAATAATTCAGTCTTTGTGATGATGGCAGGCAGGTGAAACTCGTCCTGTAGATGTCACTTGGGCATATAACATAAAATCTGGATCTTAGGCTGCACATTCAAGTTTCAAACTCATTCTTCAGAAAATCTCATCCAGAACTGCTTCAATGTTGTGTAAGTGCTATCATTATTGAGTACAGTCATAAAATGGATCTGGAGCCAGCTGTATGTTGGTGGAATTAGAGTTTTCCACACTTCTTGATGGGGCAAATGGCATTTTTGTTCAGCTTTTCAGACGGTTTCCTCTACCATGAAAAACACCACCACCCTCAAATGTGGAAACATCTACCAACATTTTTTCCTTCTGATCTGGATCAAACTTCAGGAACTAAGCTTCACAGAGCTTTTTATTAAACTTCATAGAGCTTTTTTTACTAAGATTGTGTTACATGTTATGTATGAAGTTTTATGGCAGAATAAAAGTATATATGCATACTTTGTTTCTGCTGTTCCTCCTGATTCTTATGTAGAGATGAAATGGATAAACATATTTTATATCTAGATAAATACAGCACAGGAAAGGGAAAGTTGAAACTGTTGTATGTAGCTGTCTTAATATGATCATCCTTATACTGTGAACATTAAATCTGTTTAAAAATATGCAGTCCTAAGCATTTGAACACTGAATGTCAATATTCCACATAAACTGCATTTTTCAAAAAAATATCTTCCCATATTATAAAGACTCAGACTTCAGCTGATCATGCACGTCAGTATTGGGAAATCTGATTTGCTTGTCTTCATCTCCTGTTGTGGGGTTTTTTGAAATGTAAAACAATTAACCATTACTAAAGCTTCCATTTGATGACTGACACTGGCAAGAAAATACAATTTTATTGTTACAGTAATTAGTGTCATAAAATGCATTTGTTTATTTAGAAGAAGAGTGCTTCAGAGAAAATTACACACAGAAACATGTGTATCACCTTCTGCAAACATTCTGGACATTTTAACTTATTTCCCCCCCCCCCACCCGTTTTATTTTTGCCAAGGGTATCATCAAGCATTGTCCCACCTCAACTTGTTCAATTTGCAAGCCATTCCCAATGCATTATAAACGCAACCACTTTTTGTGGGCTTTTCTTTTACAGGCTAAAATTCACAAGTACTTTCAAGTGCTCTTTCCCCATCAACTGCATGACCGTGAAATCTAAGCCAGGGGCATAGTACAGTCACTTCAATAATAAAAAAAAAGTACAGGAGAAACACACCGTTATGTACATTTCAGCAGGGAGCACGTTGGTGGAGATGCTGAGAGAGAGGAAAAAATACTGGTTTCCCGAGGCTGTAGAGCAGCCTTCCTTTTTATTACATGTCCTACATCTGTAGCATAACCCATAAGTAATAGAATTCAGAGCAATTGTTTATAAAACATTCTTGATTTATCATAGCCAAATGTATTTGGTTTGACTACATATGAAAGCTCTGCCAGGTGATCTGGGATCCTGGCAGTGGTGGGATTCAGCCGGTTCGCACCACTTCGGCAGAACCGGTAGCTAGTTTTTTGTTGCCCAGGCCCAGAATGGACTTCCGGAAGCGGCATCCACACAGTGAACCGGTTGTTCACATATTTGAATCCCACCACTGGATCCTGGCCAGCAAGCAAAGTCACTATTTGATACTGGAGTGTTTGAATGATAACTATAGATGAACAAACACATCATTTGCTTAATTCTTTTAAAAATGGTTTTGAAGCTTCCTTTGGTACACAGCACTGAAATAAGGTTTGGTGTTGTGATCATTTCTCACCTGTTGCGAAACAGCTATATGGCTTCTGTCCTATTTCTTGAAAGACTTCTGCAATCCTTTAAGAATTCCCTAAGACTGCTTGTACTTCCATGAACCTGCGTAGATGCTTAGATCATCCTTGGAGTCCCTTCTTCAAGACTGCTTCACTTTAGTTATGTGAAATAAGATTGACTGCAATTGACTGGCTTTTGAAATGAACTCACAAAATGTGAGCTAGTACAACTATTTTCTTTTGGCATTGACAATGGTTTTGTTTGTCAAGATCTTTTGGTTGTACTATATGTACCATACTTTCATGACTGTAAAAATTATGTTTTAACACCAAAACCCTTAGTTACATATCACTATGGGACAGGACCATGGGAAGTAGATTAGAGGGGTTTTCTCCATTTTCCCCATCCCTCTTTTTTAATTAGTCAACACAGGTTGTAAGATCCCTATCTCTCACATACTAGGATTAAGGAGAGGATACCAGGTGAATTTCCCCCGGAAGTTAAAGGGTAGGAGTGGGAACTACTTGAAGGTATGTAGATCCAGAGAGTTTCCAAGAGAAGTAACTTGAGACTTCCAGCCCCCATCCTATAGGCCTGGCTACCACTAGTCAAGGATTTTATTGTTGTGAAACTACCCTTTACAGATGTAAATGCTCCAAATGTTCTTTGGAATTTTAAATATGTATATATTGGGGGCAGGGAGGGTTGGGTACATCTGTGGATTTTCAGTGCAAGAAAACTGGACCCTGTTCTATTAGATTATGTTCATACTCCTGCTGTGCCACAATAGAGTAGGTTTGGGCAATTCATTCAAATTATCTCACAAAGATATCTCTGGAGGATTTTTTTTTTTATCCTGAAAATCCAATGCATAAAGCAAAGCTTGATGTGAAGGAACGACAGAGAGCTTTTATTTTAATACTCAGGATATTCGTGATTTGTGCCTCAAATGTTGCCCATTTCTCCTACTGGCTGGCTTTCTCTTGTCATTTTAAAATATCACTACATGTATCTTCCCAGCCTCTCATCAGTAATTGTTAATAATGCATCTGTTTGGATGCGATGAGGAAAACCTGTTTAATTAGGGCTACTAGATCCAGGCTGGAGAAACGGAACCATTTGATAGGAACACAGACTCAACTTTTATATATATCTTGTGTAGGAGATGACCAGACTGAGCCCAAGGGAGGGTCAAATGCGTCATCAGTCTTGAGTCCTTCGCACCCACAAGTGATCTAAGTCCAGCCTTCCTTGAATTCCATTGACTCTTACTTACTGCCAATTTGCCTTGACTGTTATAGTTCAGATTCTTGTAAAGAGCTAGCATGGAATAAACTTGTACTCATTTGAACAATTTTGGTTCCTGGTTTCTTACACCTGACGTCTTGGCTGTCATCTAGCAGTCTTCTGGATTTCTGTGGCTTAAATTGGTAAACTTAATGACATCTCTATGATCATTTTACAGTGCTTAGTGCACTAACTGCTGTAAGATCTTTTCTGGAGACACTTGGCTGTGGGAGAAGAATCAGTTCATTTCATGTTTTTGACACCCCATTTCCTTGGGATTTAGCTTAGCAGCCATATGCTTTAAAGTTATTTAATATTAGTTTTTATGCCATTGAAGCAAATTGGCTTTGTAATTAAACTCATTTTCAATTTTACTTCCCCCCTTCATGTTATCTCATTTATATATACACTGAAGTAAAAACACAAATCTCCACTTTCCTCCATCCCCAAAGCTGCAATTAAGGAGAAGCGATTACTGAAAAATAAAAGCTTTCAACGTCTACATTGTCGAAAGTTATAGTTAACAGCTAATATAATGTGAAACAAACACCTTTTCTGCGCATTTTGCATCACAGCCTGTTTATAAGAAAGAAATGCCTTTTATGTAAAGATGACATTTGTAAGAGTAGCTGTAACTCTTACCATGTTTCATTGTAAAAAATGGAACATGAAAAGGACTCAGCAACATCCAGTATTTGAGGGGCTGCCACAAAGAAGAGGGCATCAAACTATTCTCCAAAGCACCACAGGGCAGGACAAGAAACAATGGTTGGAAACTGACCAAAGAAAGAAGCAACCTGGAATTAAGGAGAAATTTCCTAACAGTGAGGACAATTAACCAGTGGAACAGCTTGCCTTCAGAAATCATGGGTGCTCCATCACTGGATGGTTTTTAAGAAGAAACTAGACAGTCTCTTGTCTGAAATGGTATAGGTTCTCCTGCTTGAGCTAGAAAATCTCCAAGGTCCTATTCTATTCTATTCTATTCTATTCTATTCTATTCTATTCTATTCTATTCTATTCTATTCTATTCTATTCTATTCTATTCTATTCTATTCTATTCTATTCTATTCTATAAGAGAGAAGTTATTAAATCTGGATTACGCATGCAGGGTGGGAGTACAGTTTCTGTTTTACATCATTTACATTTCTACATTTTCTTTTTCAGACATTTCTTCTGTACTTTGTGACATGGTGCAGAGAATACTTGATAAGGCACCTTTGGGACAACCATGACCTGGATGACTGAGAATCTCCATAGACAGTGCAGAGAATAGTTTTTAGTAAAGTGGGTATAAATGATCCATATTTAAGGTGCCTACAGGAATGTGCTGCTTTTATCTAAAATGTTGGAAACAGTATTGGACCATCGCTGCACAACCTCCTCCCCTTTTGCATGACATGCTTTCATTGCACAAATTGACACGAGGTGGGGCTTGCATCAAACAATGCTGCTTTCATTATTCTGCCCCTTCTCTTGGCAGAACATTAGTTCCTGTTGCTTAGAACAGCTTCTGCCCCCCCCCCAAATATCTGGGCACCATCCAGACATAACAAAGCAAGAATTTCCCAGTTAGCTGGGCCATGGTTGAAAATTTGGAGAAGTTGGAAGTGCATATTTATATGCGGCCCAGAACTTGCTTTGGATAGTGAGATGGGTGCTGCATAAATTTAATAAATAAATAATAAATATGTCTGGAGGCTGTCCAGGTTGGAGACTAGCTTACAGTAAAGCGGATTCCTTCCGCATCTACCACATTCCTTAGAAAACCAAAGGTTACTAATATTTAATGGAATCTGTTGTTCATTTTGTTGCTGTGGCAACTTCCCAGGACCTAGCAGAACAGAGAAGAACTCAATATATATTTATATTACTCTTTGCATATTCTTTGGATACTCTTTGTATTGTAATAAAACACTTTGTAGGTATGACTAACTGATAACGCTAACTATAGACTTTTTAGAAACTTTGTCAGAAAAAAAATGACAGACAGGAAGCTGTTACACCAGTTAGTTATGTGCCTTTCTCTGACTCTCTAAGTGTTCCAATAGCTCTTGATAGGTTTTGTTCCATCTGTTCCTTTAACCTTGATCGAGGGTGGTATGTTGCTTTAGAATCTGTCATTTCTGAAGCCACAAGTTCTTTTCAATCTGCACTAAAGGTTTTCAATCATATTCCTTTTCTTTAGTCGTATTGAACCAGTTCTAGACAAAATGAAGCAGACATGTTTATAGACAGACAGGCAGATATTTTCAGTACTGGAAATTCTTTATGCACAGCTTACTTTCTCCTTATTGACAGAGCCCTCTTTCCGTGCTAAAAATGTATTGTGCCCAAACTGTAATGAAAATAACATCTTGTGAGCTTTTGTTCATCTTTAATAATAGCAGAAATCTTTGTTTTAGAACAGATCTAAAAAAAAGAAGAAAATCTGTTGTACACAATAATTGTCTGTGCCATATCTATTCAGGTCTAGTCCATGAAATTTGTGTCTGACTTAACAATGACTCACTCCAAATAAAGGTTAGAGTGCCAAGTAAATATGCTATCCAACTACTAAGAAGCATTTCCTTTCAATGCTGCATGACAAGGACCTCAAGATTGCTAAGGTTTTTGGTAAAAAGCTCTGTTATTATAGAATATTGAGTTTTCTAATGAGAATGATTATATAAAATAGGGAGATAAAATCTGCCTGATCAAAACTAAGTCTCTTTGGAGGGTTTTTGTTTTAGTTTTAGTTCAGTTTAGTTTACAGAAAGAGAAAGGTTATCTTTTGTCTCAAACAACTTGGGAAAAATAAAATGAATTTTAATTAGAAGATTACTGTAGTGACATGCACACGAAAGAAGACAATAACCCAGCCAAAACAAGTAGAAGATTTTGATAACTGCATTTTCATGCTTTTTTTTATTATAAAGGAAATTAATGAGTCTAAAGTAATAATAAAGGGCAGGCACTTAAATAAAGTTGCTTTATTACAGAAGGAAGTGATGTGCCAAATGGGAGATGTGTAGAGAAGCAATATCCCAACAAACCTTCTGAAACCAAAATAATAGCATTCCGTAAAAGACATGGAATGGTTCCCTTAGGATTACTCATAAGCGCTGGATGTACTGGATATTTACTAGAAATTGAATGTTGGACCAAAAGCTCTGATAATAGACTACAGGATTCCTGCATCTGTGGCTCCAGGGTAAGAATAAAATGGGATTCAGGTGCCTGGGAAACCACAAATGCTATATTCTCTGTCTGTTCCTTTCACCTGGATTGAATTTTCCTATCTTTTGTGGGCAATGTGAATTCTTGCAGGATCCAATCTGGGTCGGTCACTGGGACCAGAGGTTTAGTCTTCCGAGCTTTCGGACTCGTGCGGGAATCCATCTTCAGGGAATGAAGTTTTAGTTTTCCTTGTCAGAAATTCCCTGAAGATGGGCTCCAGCAAGAGTCCGAAACTTTGGAAGACTAAACCTGGGACACATATATTTGCCTTCATTCATGATGTGAATTCTTTTTCAGCTGCCCACATCTGCATTTAAATGCACTGCTCCCAAAGGTTCCCATTTTCAGAGAATGGATCAATAGGCAAGAGGCTGTGTCTGTATGTAATGTTCCTTTTTTGGCCTTGGGGAGAAAAAGAAGGCTGTCTTATAGATCAGGCAAAGAGCTCTTTAGGACCAGTGTCCCAAATATATCTGTTCCTATTCTTCCAGCCCTTCCCAGGAAAGTCAGTTAAGTTATGTTGCCCACTTTGGAATATGAGGTAAACCTGATATGGAGGTATAAACACAATATATTTTTTTCATCTGGAATACAAAAGAAAAGAAACAAAGCAATTAAGTTATTGGCTCCCATCCCTTCTTTGTCCTGGTTCTGCCTGTTATCTGAATTATTTTTGTCAGCCCCACCTCCCAGGTCTTGTGCTTATGATGTTGATTTGTTTCTTTTTGTTCCTATCCTGTATTTATCATTCTTGCTCTCTTTACCCTTCATTTTTATTGTATTTTTTTCTTGTACTTAATGGTTTTATTTGTAACTGCCTAGAGTTGTTGGGAGTTGGGCAGCATGTAACAACAATAATACCACAAAACAAATGGGTTTCTCTTCTTACTTCTACCTTATTGCTCAGCAAAGAACAATTCATTTCAATATGGCCATATTTTGAAGAGTAGAATAAAGAACCTGGTAAGACATATACCCAGTGGTGGGATTCAAATATGTGAACAACCGGTTCTCTGTGTGAATGCTGCTTCCAGAAGTCCATTCTGGGCCTGGGCAACAAAAAATTAGCTACCGATTCTGCTGAAGTGGTGTGAACCGGCTGAATCCCACCACTGCATATACCTCTTTTTGAATATACTGTAGCATAGAATCCTAGGTTGATCCATAATTGAATGGGGACTATTAACACATACGCACACACACACACACACACACACACACAGCAGCAGCATGATCATCAGCAGAGACCATGTGGAGCGGGTGGCCAGCTTTAGGTTTCTGGGAGTTACCATAAAGGATGACCTGACCTGGAGTGCTCATGTTATAGCATTGGTTAAGAAGGCCCAGCAGAGATTATATTTCTTGAGACTTCTCAGGAAACAACAACTGAATGAAAAACTGCTGGTTATCTTCTACCATTGCTCCATAGAGAGCATGCTAACCTATTGCATTTGTGTGTGGTTTGCTTGCTGCACAGTAGCAGATAGGAAAGCGTTCCAGACTTTCAGTTTTGCATCATAGCGACAAGGCTGAGGGATTGCGGGGCTCTGCATCCCACGGCTGATTTCGCCCTGCCAGGGGACCCTAAATGGGTCTAACTCTAAAGTCACCCCAGAGAGGCAAACGAAGAAAGAGGGCCCCCCCATTGATCATGGAAATATGGCGGTCGATCCGTTTGATGTGGGGGAAGCCCTCCAAACCAACAGGAGAAAGGTTAGCTACATCTTGGTGACTAGCCCAAGCTACCAGTAGCTAATTAGAACAGACTGTGAACAGCGTGTTTGAAACTGGGTGAGAATATTGATCTTTTCTCTTCCATCTCGCAACTGATTTCCCAAGATCCCCAAGAAGCAAAAATCCTCCGAAAGTGAGAAGGAAGGGGATCACAGCCCTCCCTTCCATAGACGGAAGGGGCTCTAATTTTTATGGGAAACAGAAATATATTGAAATGGAATTTAATATAAAACTATAGTCTGGATAAACCTGAAAATTGTGGAAATTGTTAAGATCTTCCCTTTGAAAGAGTATTGATGAAATTACAAGAAAATAAATTTCTGTTTTAAAAGTTGGAAAATGAACAGTTACTGACATCTAGTAGTGGTTTAGAGTATAAAATTATAGCTGCTTTGGTTCAGAAACTGGCAAGATGCCCAGAAACAGATAATAACCTGTCCCTTTGATCCTCAGTGACTCAGCTAAACAGAGAACAGCTAGGAACAGAGGAGAGAAAAAACATTGGGCTATCTATTGTTATAAAAAATGCAGACTTTCTTGGATTATAAACACTTATTGAGCTGTGATCTTCAGTCCCAAGAATTGTTTGCAGAGAAAGAAAAACCTTGACTTTTGGCTACTCTTCTAGGGGGGAAGTCCTGAATTTCTCTTACATGGTTGAATATTTTGGATTGCAAATTTTGGCTGATTGAGAATTGTAGGACCCCTGGTATTTGTAGGACCCCGTTATAAAATATTGCTTTTAGTGGTGGATTGACAATTGGAAACACATTGGACTATAAAGGCCATACATAAAGATAAGAATTATATAAGACTTTGTTGTTTGGTCCTTAAGATTGGTTGGTTGGATGAGACAAATATATGGGGATTATGGTACTTGTGAAAGATTATTTGGAGAGGGGAGATAAAATGGATGTTGCATACCTAACTATAAATGATAGGAAACCACCCAAGATTCTTTTCTGAAGCTCCGAACCTGGAACATCAGAGATCTACAGGAACAACACTTCAAGACAAGGAAAATATCTTCCAGGAGGAAATGCATGCTATGTTGCAACTAATTCAAAGGACAATTGTTTCAAATCATGATGAGATTAAAAACAATTTAGATGACATAAATGAGCACATCTTTAACCTAAGCTCACAACTAAAAAACTCTCAGAAAATGACGACAAAGAATGAACAAATAAATCAGATAATAGAAGACAAATAAGAGGAAAGTGACTCAAAGATGGAGGCTACAAACAAAGGGAATCACAGCTCAACACAGCCAAAGAAAAATCTGCAAGATTCTGCTATAATGTTGGAAATGGAAAAGGCATTTTATCTTTTAGGACTTCAAAATAAACCAGAGGATAAGAAAGAAGATCCAATAAAATGGATTATAGAGATGCCAGGAGAACCACTAGAGTTTGGGAGACAAAAAATGAAAAGAGAAATTGAGGGAGAAAGAAAGTGGAAGCTCTTTTATGAATATAAATGGGCGAAACTCCCCCTCAAAAGTACTCCACCTAATCTGTCCTCCCCATTCCTAATAACCTCCATAAAAATACAGGAAGAATTCCCTGGCAAGCTGAATACACTGACTCGGAAAGTTATTTGGCAAAAGAAGAAGGCTAGAGTTAGATTTAAGAGATCAGATGACTTGACTTACCAGATGGAGTATTATATAACTAAACACTAGTTTTTATATGGCTAAAATAATAGATAAATTTTGGATATAAATGGGTCCTATAGTAAGAGGGATGTGACTTATAAGTAGTATAGTACTTTTTTTAATGACATGAGAAATGTAAAAATACTGGGATGGCTTATGTGAGCAAAATGTCTGGGCATTTAAATGTAATTAATTTTGAGAAAATTATAATTGACAAGAATGTTTTGAATATTGAGGGGAAATTAAGTTTAAATAAGAACTTTGAAAACAGGACCTAAAGTGATTTAATAAAATGTTTTTTTGCAAATACAACTGAAACACAAGCTGATTAGAAAAGATGTTATACACTGATGTTAAAGTTATTTGTATAAACACTAGAAAAATGTTTACATTCAACTTTGTATGTATTGAAAGTACTAAGAATTGTATTTACTCAATGTTGGCAAAAGGAAAATACTATTGGAAGAAGAGAAGATCAAGGAAATGTATCACTAGCTAGTATGTTGATTATGGAATCATAGAAATTAACTATTATTCATTGTTGTTAAATATTTGAACCCAGACAACAGTTTGTTTACCAAGCACTAATGATTATTATTGTAAAAATTAATTTGTTGTTGTTGTTAGTTGCGAAGTCGTGTCCGACCCATCGCGACCCGATGGACAACGTTCCTCTAGGTCTTCCTGTCCTCTACCATCTTCTGGAGTCCATTTAAGCTCACGCCTACTGCTTCAGTGACTCCATCCAGCCACCTGTCTGTCATCCCCTTCTTTTATTGCCCTCAATCTTTCCCAGCATCAGGCTCTTCTCCAATGAGTCCTTCCTTCTCATTAGGTGGCCAAAGTATTTGAGTTTCAACTTCAAGATCTGGCCTTCTAAAGAACAGTCGGGGTTAATCTCTTCTAGGATTGACCGGTTTGAACGCCTTGCAGTTCAAGGGACTCGCAGGAGTCTTCTCCAGCACCATAGTTCAAAGGCCTCAATTCTTTGGCGCTCAGCCTTTCTTATGGTCCAACTTTCACAGCCATACATTGCAACTGGGAAAACTATGGCCTTCACTATACGTACTTTTGTTGGCAGGGTGATGTCTCTGCTTTTTAGTATGCTGTCTAGATTTGCCATAGCTTTCCTCCCCAGGAGCAAGCGTCTTTTAATTTCTTGGCTGCAGTCCCCATCTGCGGTGATCTTGGAGCCCAGGAAAATAAAATCTGTCACTACCTCCATTTCTTCCTCATCTATTTGGCAGGAATTGAGAGGGCCGGATGCCATGATCTTGGTTTTCTTAATATTGAGTTTCAAGCCAACTTTTGCACTCTCCTTCTTTACCCGCATCAAGAGGCTCTTTAGTTCCTCTTCACTTTCTGCCATTAGAGTGGTATCATCTGCACGTCTTAGGTTGTTGATATTTCTCCCGGCAATCTTAATTCCAACATTTGATTCATCTAGCCCTGCCTTTCTCATGATGTGCTCTGCATATAAGTTAAATAGGCAGGGCGACAGTATACAGCCTTGCCAGACTCCTTTCCCAATTTTGAACCGATCAGTGGTTCCGTGTCCAGTTCTCACTGTTGCTTCTTGACCCGCATATAGGTTTCTCAAGAGACAAATAAGATGGTCTGGTACTCCCATCTCTTTAAGAACTTGCCACAATTTGTTGTAATCCACACAATCAAAGGCTTTAGCATAGTCAATGAAGCAGAAGTAGATGTTTTTCTGGAACTCCCTAGCTTTCTCCATGATCCAGCGTATGTTGGCAATTTGATCTCTAGTTCCTCTGCCTCTTCAAAATCCTGCCTGTACTTCTGGTAGTTCTCGATCCACATACTGCTGGAGTCTAGCTTGTAGGATTTTAAGCATAACTTTACTAGCATGTGAAATGAGTGCAATGGTGCGATAGTTTGAACATTCTTTGGCATTGCCTTTCTTTGGAATTGGAATGTAAACTGACCTTTTCCAATCCTGTGGCCACTGTTGAGTTTTCCAAATTTGCTGGCAAATTGAGTGTAGCACTTTTACTGCATCGTCTTTTAAGATTTTGAATAGCTCAGCTGGAATACTGTCACCTCCACTAGCATTGTTGTTGCTCAGATTTCCTAAGGCCCATTTCCTTCACATTCTAGGATGTCTGGCTCGAGGTCAGTGACCACCCCATTGTGGTTATCTGGGACATTAAGCTCATTCTTGTATAGTTCTTCTGTATAATTTTGCCACCTCTTCTTAATCTCTTCTGCCTCGGTTAGGTCCCTGCCATTTTGGTCCTTTATCATGCCCATCTTTGCATGAAACATTCTCTTCATATCTCCAATTTTCTTGAAGAGATCTCTGGTCCTCCCTATTCTATTGTTTTCTTCTATTTCTTTGCACTGTTCATTTAAGAAAGCATTCTTATCTCTTCTAGCTATTCTCTGGAATTCTGCATTCAATTGGGTGTATCTTTCTCTTTCTCCATTGCCTTTTGCTTCCCTTCTTTCCTCAGCTATTTGCAAAGCTTCCTCAGACAGTCATTTTGCTTTCTTGCATTTCTTTTTCTTTGGGATGGTTTTAGTTGCTACCTCTTGTACAATGTTGCGAACCTCCGCCCATAGTTCTTCAGGCACTCTGTCTATCAGTCCTATTTCCTTAAATCTATTTGTCACCTCTTCTGTATATTCATCAGGGATATGATTTAATTCGTACCTGAGTGGCCTAGTGCTTTTCCCTACTTTCTTCAATTTAAGCCTAAATTTTGCAATGAGAAGGTCAAGATCTGAGCTCCAGTCAGCTCCTGGTCTTGTTTTTACTGACTATATAGAGCTTCTCCATCTTTGGCTGCAGAGCACATAGTCAATCTGATTTCTGTGTTGACCGTCTGGTGATGTCCATGTGTAGAGCTGTCTCTTGGGTTGTTGGAAAAGAGTGTTTGCTATGACCATCATATTCTCTTGACAGAATTCTATCAGCCTGTGCCCTGCTTCATTTTGTACTCCAAGGCCAAACTTGCCTGTTATTCTGGTTATCTTTTGGCTTCCTACTTTAGCATTCCAATCCCCCATGATGATAAGGACATCATTTTTTGGTGTTAATTCTATAAGGTGCTGTAGGGCTTCATAGAACCAGTCAATTTCATCCTCTTCAGCACCAGTGGTTGGGGCATAGACTTGGATTACTGTGATATTGAATGGCTTGCCTTGGATTCGCACTGAGATCATTCTGTCATTTTGGGGATTGTATCCCAGTATTGCTTTTCCTACTCTGTTATTGACTATGAAGGCTACTCCATTTCTTCTGAGGAATTCTTGCCCGCAGTAGTATACTTGATGGTAATCTGAGTTAAATTCACCCATTCCTGTCCATTTTAGTTTGCTGATTCCTAAGATGTCGATGTTCAGTCTTGTCATCTCTTGTTTGACCACGTCTAGCTTGCCTTGATTCATGGATCTTACATTCCAGGTTCCTATGGAGAAAAGATCTTTATAGCATCGGACTTTCCTTTCACCACCAGCTGCATCCACAGCTGAGCATCCTTTCGGCTTTGGCCCAGTTGCTTCACTCTTTTTGGTGCTACTAGTACTAGCCCTCTGCTCTTCCCCAGTAGCATATTGGATACCTTCCGACCTGAGGGGCTCATCTTCCAGCGTCATATCTTTTTACCTTTTGGTACTGTCCATGGGGTTTTCATGGCAAAGATACTGGAGTGGGTTGCCATTTCCTTCTCCAGTGGATCACATTTTGTCAGAACTCTCTGCTATGACCTGTCAGTCTTGGGTGGCCCTGCACAGCATAGCTTCATTGAATTACGCAAGCCCCTTCGCCACGACAGAGGATTATTGGCTGCCCTCTGCTCCCTCCCCAGTTCCCATTGTCTTAGGAAAGCTCAAAATATTCTTAAAGATTCATCTCATCCTGGACATTCTTTTTTTGAACTATTATCATTTGGCAGACGGTACAGGATAATAAAAACAAAGACAAATAGACTAAAAAATAGCTTTTATCCCAGAGCTTATATACCACAGTATAGTGCAACATTGAAGTGCAATATTAGGGGCAGCGCAATGGTGAATAGAATGTGAAGGATGTGTGTATATAATGTATGTTCTTATTTGTGGCTTTCACTTGTGTGTAGTGCGCACTGTGGACAGCACTTAATTTTGTTATGAGTTACACAATAACAATAAAAATATTCTATTCTATTTTTAAGTTTCACTGTCTCTGTCAATTAGTGCCAGGTTTCTTCCATAGATTTCCTCATTTTTTTTCTATAGAAAGTTTTAATACTGCATTCCTTTTTAGATTGTATAAACATTTGATTGGAAGTAAATGTTGGATTCTTCTTATGATCGATAAATACCTTGACTAATTGGCTCCTAATGCAGTCATGGGCAAGCCACCTATGATGGAAGATTGTTCTATAAGAGTTTACTAAGAGAGTTTGGCATAGACTAAACTCGCATATGTTTTTAACAACTCTTTCTCCATGAGGGACATCTATAATGTTCTACAAGATAGCTTCCTTTAGATGGTTGTGTTTTTTTTGAGCCAAGCCAGCTGGTAATTTTCTGACTCACATGTCTATTCCATTTAAGCCTTAGCTTCCCAGCACCAGTAAAAACTAAGGAGTAATATCTTGAAGAATTTGGCAGGACCATGGCCTGTAAAAAAATAGATAAAGTTAAGGTGTAGGTGGTCACTCTCTGTGTTTGGTAATATTTCAAAATGGTTAAGGCTAGAGGCCAGACTATCAGTTGATGAGAATTAGAACCTGACAAGAATGTAAATTGTCCAGGGAGATATCCAAGAACAGCACCATTTAATATATAGAGAAATAAATAGACAATCTGTCTCAAACAGATTTTATAGAAAAATACAAAAAAACCTCTGCCCCAAACAGAGGCCTGCTAAATTATGCTAAATTACACAGAGAGTCCAGGGCAACCCATTTGATAATCATTGGTTCCCAGGTAGACATTAAATTTCTTCCAGTTATGCCTGTGGTTATTGGTCTGTACAATAGTTCAATAGTTAATATATACATCTACCTCACTGGAAAATGCTTTAATCTTTTTCTGCAGGCACAAGGGGAGTAAGAACAGAGTTATACATAGTAGTCCATGTTGATTAAGGTTTACAAGCTTAGCTACCACCCACTCACCATGAAAGGGAGTTGAACTACATTAGCTGGGAGTATGGATGAAACAGAAATCTTGATCAACCCCTTAGCCCTGTTGCTCTTTAGCATGGAAAGACCATATCAAGACAAAAGTAGAAATTATCAATGTCAAATTTGTCAAGATTCAAGTGTTCTGCAACATCAGAATACCTTGAAGTAAATGATAAAAACCTGAATTTGTGGATTTAGCTGACCAACCTGCAGCTTCCTAAGACAGTACTTCTAGTGGATGTTCTTGGATTGATTGTCATAGTTAAACATTTAGATATTTGACCAAAGTCTTCTATCCTTGTAGTGTTCAGACTCAGGCTATTGGGGAGGGGCTGTCTTGCAACTATCAATATATAGTTGCTTTTCAGATTGCATATAATTTGAGGGGGAGTATATTAATTAAATTCACATTTAAAGAAATGAAAATCCCCCCCATCAGTGTTTCAGATCTGATGTTTCACTTGCTACTAGCGGCCAGGTACAGAAATCTTGCTCTTTAAAATTTAAATTTTCATTTATTTTGTGCACACAACCTCTGTAATTTGTTTCTTCAGATAGTCCTGTTGTAAAGTTCTTTATGGTCTACCGCAAACCTTCCTCTCTATTGTATAAAATAACATAAATAAATAAAATGAAATGAAATAAAAACTTGAAAGATTATAGTAAATTTGAACTGTGAAGAAATTCACTGTGATTTCAGTAAGTGTTTCTGGAAGTTGATCTTTGGCTGCGTATAGCAAGGTTTCTTGAACTTCATAGTTCCATACTGTAAAGTTAAATATTTAAATAAGGCAGTCTGTAGCATGCATTTTATTTTTAAGAACAAAGATTCTGCTGTGATGGAAATAAAGGTGACTTTATAAACTGGGCAAGAGACTCTAAAGATCTGTTAAGATATTAATTCCCCAAAATGGATTGGTATAATCTTCTGGGAAATGTCCTTCTTATGTGCAAAGAATACCATTGTAAAACAAAGATTAATAAGTGAAAAAAATATTGGATGTAGGTAAGGTGTATTTAAAAAAATACTGAGATCAACAAATTACTGACTGATCTGAATAGTACAGAACATTTGCAACAACCTTGAATAGAAGCAAGGCCTGATTTGTAAATATACATTAAAAAAAAAGAAACAAGTAACTCAGAGGTTTAGATTCACTTCTCAAGGGCTAATTCCATGTCACATTAGTGATATCTAGCCCAGGAAGGGCAAGATATATTGGCTCCCATCAGCTCCAGCACAGTTGAGTTATAGTTCAATATAGCTGTGGCTACCCAGATGGATATCTTAGACACAGGTGGAGTGGCAAAAACAGTACAGTGTTCCAATCTCCATCTAGATAATCTGTCACCTTTGTTAACATTCAAATCCCATCAGTCCTAGTTAACATTATGTACTTCTAAAGTGCTCTTCCACAGGAGTTAATTGATAAGGCTAGTGCTGTGAGATAATGGGATTTGCAATTTCAATTTGCAGGGTTTGAGTTGCCCTAGATCTCTTAATCTAGATGAGGTGGAACTGGGTCAAAGGAAAGATATTCAGTTGCCATTAGTAAGTAAAACAGAGTCTTATTTTTCGATATTGTGCGCCAGCAAGGATTTTGACATTCTTGCCTGAAATCCAGTGTGAGCTTGGTGTGCTTGCCCAAAATGTATATTTTCAGTTGGTGAATTTTGAAGTTGTCGTGATATTTTGGCCATTTAAATCACAAAACAGGCTATTTTTTTAATTTTATTTTTTAGATCCAACAGTTTCTTTGAGAGTCAGGTATGTCATGGTACCCATCAATATCTACAGATCAGCTTTTCCTTGGCTTAACATTGCACCTCAAAGCATTCTCTAAGTTCTTTATTCTTTAAGTTGACTCCACGTTGTAATTTTTAAAATGATAGAAGTGAAAAATTATTAAATACATGGGATTAATAATTATATAAGCTATATTTAATTAATGTAATTTAATTAAAAACATTTTGCTCCTGGACTGACCTTTTTTAAAGAATGTGGCCCCCAACATGCTTTTCAAAGAGCAGGTCTTCTTTCTGCTTTTGCAGATCTGCCTGCAAAATTTTGTGTATTCCCACATTAATTAATGTTGTCTACTCCCACGTCAAAAGAATGGTCTAATCTTCTAATGGGAAAAGTTCTTGTATTAATTGGTATAGCCATAACTGTTGATTCTAGGCATCATGAATGGAAGAACCAAAGGATGACATTAAGGGCAGTGTCTTGTTGTATTCCAAATAGCTATATATGTGAAAAGAAGTTGCATGGCACTTAAAGGGCTAATGTTCCTAGCGTTTCACATAGTGTATCGACAAGAATGAAAAAAGGGATAATGTCTGTAGGCAGTAAGTGGGACTCAGATATTGCTTGAAAGCAATCTCATGCTTATTGATGCATGCTGCTATACATCTCCAGGGGAAGAAGAACAAGATGCTTTTTTTTTAATCCTTTAGGACAGGATAGGCAGTAAGCAGAAATGGTAGCAACAGCTGCAATTTTGTGGGAGGGAGTGACCTCATCAATGATAAATGATGTTTGCTGATGCACTGTGTAGCATGCTACATGCTTTTCCCACCCCAATCCTAACTTCCTTGTCAGTATTTTGGTTCTGGAAATAATGTAAAAATCTCAGTATTTGCCTGGACCACCATTTAAATAGGTCATTATGTTCAATAGCCACTGAGTGCGTAGTACATTTTGAACATGGAGCCACAATGTGACATGAATAGCTTAGGATATTACACTATACTTTAGTGCCGCATAAATCAGAATGACTCTTTTAAACAGTAGCTGTATTTTTATTATTATTGCTCAGCAATACCTCCATTCCATTTCCCACGGGCTACATGATATAACAGTTGACACGAAAGCTCTCTAGAGGCTACAAATTGTTCCATTTTGCAATGTTGGGGGCTTTGCAGAAACCAAATACATGGGTTAGGGTTGTAATCACCCCAGAAATATTGGATGAAGAACATTGTAAATTCCAGTGCAGTTTGCAGACAATGAAACCTGTCTCCAAACTGGGGTGGTTTTTTTTGGGGGGGGGGTATATAGAATTGCCCATAATGAAAAATAAAGAATAAAATGAGAATGAGACTGCCTTCCTGATGCATCACTTCCTGATCTTAAACAAAAGCTCTTCTATATACTTTTGATACTTGCAGATGACTATGGTTCAAATGTTATTTATGTAAGAGGAACAGTTCACAATGAACAATATTTATTCAGCCTCCAAAGCAATTCACCATTTGTAATATAATTAATTTCCCGAAGAAAAATCTAACTATGTGGTCACTACAGAGTCAGCAGTGGCTTAATGGGATGTAATCAATCACACGATTTAATTCGTTCATTTATTCATTAAATATTCAAAATAGTTTCAAGGAACTAGATCCACAAACAGCTGAGAAATGTCTCAATACCTGTTCACAGAAAAGAATCCTCACTAGAGTTCTCAGCAGAGGTTGAAAGAGCAAGTATTGGGTGGTTGGTGAAACAGAATATAGAAGAGTAATAAGCAATACAGATGTTTGCTGATGGGATCAAATATGGTTGTGGAGGAAGGGGAAACCATTGAGTACCTACTTAACGGGATGGCTTTAACATTAGAACACTTGTGGGTTAACACAGATGGCATATGGAATGAGCAAATTTCATCCATATGGTCTATATTCTCTTAATTTTTTGCGGGGGTGGGAGGAGTGTGGGAATAATCCAATTCAGTACATCAAAATTCTTATCAAAATACAGCTTTATTAAGATAATGCTATATTGAAATACCCTGTGAGAAATATTAGTGTTTGAATCATGTTGTCATTTTGGGTCGATGTTTAATATGAATGATATTATTATTTTGACTATCAAGTATGCTCATCCATATACTGTTTTGCTCAATACGGTATTTTTAGTTTTTCTTAGTGGAATAGCAATAATTATGCCATAAACAAAAGACCCAGAGCTTTTTTTTTTTTTTTGGAAGATCTTTAATGGGTGAGAAAATTAAGTCCATTTTGTCTATGTCTCAGTTCAACTCAAGTAATAACGGCTTCTACTTAGTGACAGTCAGACTTCCTATATGATGGGTGATCCTGTGATAATTCATAAATCTCAATTTGCTGAGTTTGACTCCAACATTTTCACTTGGTGCACTTAATATAGAGCTCTTTTATCACCTTGCCTCAGAACATGTTCTTTCTCTGACTGGCTGATTCTTGTTTGTATTATGTTAAAAAAAAAGGTCAATATGGAATTATAGCTGAAGGCAAACTGGCTTTAAAAGCCTAAGAAGTAGAAGGGACAAACATTCATGGATTAGGCATATTGCTAATAAGAGGAAAGGATGGGATAAAGATGCTAAGTCATTCTAAAATGCAACCTTGTAGATACAGAAAATATTAATAACTGTCAAATGGGAATCAGGTACAGAAACCCTATATTGTCTAATAAACACTACAGCTTCTAGTGTGAGCTTTAACTCAGAGTCATCAATGTTTCTTTTTTTTTTTAAACAAGTTTTATTAATTTTCCAATTTTAGAAAGCTCCAGGTGTTAAGGAAGCAACATGGTGATTGGGTAATCCATAGTCCAATAACAATAACAGTCCATACATATGTCAGGTTACATCATCAAAAATTTCCTCTCTGTTTCCCTTAGTTATTATATCACATTCAAATTAATACATTGCTAGTTATAACTCAATCAGTTGAAACATTTATCAATATCTTTTGACTTATACGCCTCCATATCCTGTTTTTAACTTTTATCTAATTTCAGTTACAGTATTCCAGTTAGCTTAATATCCATAGTATTTAGGTTTCGGATAGCCCACGGTTCCCTTAGTTCATTACAAAATAGTTGTCATATCTAAAATACACTTATTATTTATTCAGATAAATTCTTACTTTATTTCACAATCATATTCTACTTCTCATCCTAATATCATCACTTACTAATAAAATAACCTTTATCATCTGAATCCATCTTCTATATTATAATTCTAAACTATTATTCTAGTAACTAATTTTTATTTCCCTTATAGGTCTAAATCCTAAATATTAAATCAATTAATGTCTTTTAAAATCTCCTTAGCCTGTTAGGTGAAGTTTTAGGCTCTTCCATTAAAGGTCACATAAAAAACTCCCCATTTTTTAAGTCTAACTCTGGCCTTCCTTTTGTGCCAGACAGGCTTCCATAGCAATGCCTTTAAATCCTCGAGTGGATCTCCCTTCATTCCTGAATATGTCATTTGAATGAAAGAGACCATCCAGTTATCAACTTTTCAAGGAAGCTAGTCCCTTCATAGTCATTAGATTGTTGGCCTAATAATTTGAGTCTCCATGTTTGGCTTATTTGTCGTGGGTTCAGGCTGATCTTCTTCCTCTTCTTCCAGTTTCAGCTGATTTAAATAAAAAGTCATATTCGATGTTGTAGTTGTTGTTTGGTCGTCTGGGTTATCTAAATTCTCAATGTACTGTGTATGTAAGTCTTCAGTACCTTCGGTCTTAGTGTTGCTTTCTTCATTTTCTGTTGCTGTTAGAATTGCAAATTTTTTAGATGAAATCAAAGTTTGGGTATCAGGGTTCTGAGTAGGTTGTAGCTGGTATTCTTTAAAGTCCACTTTAGTGTTAATTCTTTCTTCTTCTGTTGCCTTTTGAGTTGTAAATTCATCAGTTGAAGTCTGGGCTGCATTTTGTAGCTTTAAAGTGGCGCCTTTATCTTTCAGTCTGGAATTTATTAGCTCAGTAGCCTCTAGAATTTTTTCAAGTATAAGTTTGTAGTTAAGTTGTGGGTGGTATTCCTCCATTTCTGTGGTGTTTACAGATAGTCCTTTAGTGGAGGCTATTTTTGATAAAAGTCAATAAATGTCTACCTCCACTATAAAGAGTTGTTTTCACCACCCAGCTGTTTCAAGTTCTTATCTTTTTTTGATAATGTCAAGGACAAATCTTAGTCTCACAAGTCTCCCAGTCAGAAAAAAAATTCACTTGCTGTACCACATTTTGCCACAAGATGTCCCCAGTAACATATAAGGTTAGGCTTTTATTGGGTTTAAAAAAGGAAGAAAGAAATATTCTTTTTTTCCAGCATAGCAAATAGGTAAAATAATAAGTCTCTGTAGGAATAGAAACCTTTTGAGAGCCCAGGTATCCAAAAATTACAAGTCCAAATATTTAGTCGTTTAATTTAGTTGTTCTTTTTCCCCCTTAGCTTTATATTCCCAGAGTAGGCAGAAGCCGCAGAATTAAGAGGGGGAAAAAAAGAATTTCCAAAGGCTTTTACAGGAAAGTAGTTGGGAAGCAAGAAAGGTAAGGTAAGGTCTCACCCAATCCCTCCATGTTGCTTTCATCGTGCTTAGTAGTGCTTTTGGCTTTTGGCTGGAACGGCTTAGTGATCGGCCATGTTCGATCTTTTCTTCATCGGTCCAAAGGAGCTGCCTCAGATCAAACGGAAGGGCTGCCGCCCTTCCGCGATCTATCGAGGGTCCTCCGCAGCGGTGGTCGCCCCTTCAGGGTGACTTTTGACCCTTTTCAGGGTCTTCCGACGGAGGGAAACTGGATGGCGGAGAGAGCGCTCTCCCTGCCTGTCCGCCGGCGCCGCAATCGCAAACCAGAAGCCGGAGTCATCAATGTTTCTGACATCTTGACTGTGACTCTGAGAGACAGAATAGTAGGATCTTCAGTCTTCATGAGTTGAATATTTTAGGATGTAGATGCCTCTCAGTATAAAACTGCTATTCTTGATCCTAGTTCCATTCAACAGGCAACCAAACCATTTGTAAAATTCATTGTAACACACATAGAGGGATGGCACCTTAACTCACAAATAACAGATATTGCATAATAAAGAAAAGCAAACTCAGGGCCATGTACGGATAATTGAAAATATAAACTCACTGCATTGAGAAAATTTTGGGGATAATTATTTTCTAGAAAAAGGATTCAGAATGTGGTCAGTAATATGATTTTTGTAGTAAACCTTTATAATTTTAATTTATAACATTAGCATTAATTAAGCCTTTACAAAAATACCAGCTTTAATAACATAATGCAGTAAATTGTTATCTATAGTGTGATCATATTGAAAATATTATATAGTGTTCTGATTAGTATCTACCTTATTTACAGTAGTGCTAAAATGTGGATTGGAAAAGATAAGCCAAATGATCAAAGGACGCCTTCCCTTACAAGTGAAGGCAAAAGCAGATGTGGCTTTTTAGCATAGGAAAGTTTATGGAATGAGGCATGGTTTAATGGTATTTTATCTCTTTGCTCTAGCATGATGCAGCCTGAACTAGGGACAATGTGTTGAATTTGATTAAAATCAGGCTATGCCAAAGAAAATATGTCTTGTATGGAATAATTCATTGCACCAAAAAGATGCTGATGTTCAATAGATCAGATGCCTTTTAAAGGAAAGTTATGGATCATAAATCTGAGAACAGTTGTTCAACCACTCTATGGCACCTCCAGTGAGTAATTGAAAGCAATTGCTAGCAGCAACAACAAGGGAGGATATTGTCTTTCTGGTAGATTTGAAGATCTCAAAGAAGCATCTAGCTGGCCACTGTGAGAAGCAGGCATAATGAATTACCTGACTTGATCCACCAGGGCTTTTCTTTTGATAATTTCTTTTTTGCAGGAAGATTTGCTTTTAAATGACTTAACTTCTGAACTAAGTTCCCTCCCAAAGAAATAGTCCCTCAGCTCTTTGCTTTAGTGAAAAGCAAAAGAGCAAGATAGAATTATGTATTGATAGATTCTGCTTAATAATCATTCCTTCCACCCTCCCTCCCTCCCTTTCTTTCTCTCTTTCTCTTCTAAATAAGCAGGAAACAACCCGTCAGTGAAGTTCAGGAAATAAAGTTCCACTCTACTTTCATGTGCTTACTATGTACGGTCTCTGGAGGATTAAACGAGTGGAATGCATCATCATTTAAAATGTTGATGCTGCATTAAGATGAATGTGGACCCAATGAGCTGGGAAATTACTACTGATGCCTATTTGAAGATGGAGCAAGGATACAGCATCACACTGGACCAGCTAATTAAGTCCAAAGTATGCTTTCTGTATCCCAGGCCCACTAGCATAGCTATCTGATAGAAAATCATAGTTTGAAATAGTTATGCGCCATAAGATCAAAAGAACAATATTCCTAAAGATTCTTTCCACATGAATTTTGATTTTGAAATGAAATTGACAATGCAGTTAATAGGAAAGCTCAATACTAAAGGCATGCTGCGTAATGACAGTTTCCAAAATAATTCTGAAGTAAGTTATTCAGATGGCCCTGCTAGGAAGAAAGAGTTTGTTAACCATTTAGTACTGGGAGAGGATTATACAAGGAAGACTGAAGGCAAACAATGGTATGGGGAACTGTTATGGCAGGAAAAGGAGAAATGTCAAGTTCAGCTGCTCTTAGTTCACTGTCTGGCATCACAGCAAGGAGAATTTAGGACAATGAAAAAAGAAAAGAAAGAAAAGAAAAAAAATACTAATTTGATACAGTGAGGTTAAGTGAAAAATCTAAAATTGATACCTGTTCATAACTATTCTATGAAAAAGTGGGATTAAAATGAATAAAAATTACCTAACTTACCACCATCACATTTTAATCAATCTGTTCTTTACAGTATCTAGGTTTCAAGAGTCCCAGACACTGCTTTAAAGGGCAGTGTATTTTTGCATCATCCTTCACAATTAATACTGAGCATATATTAATATCAAATATGTCATTCTTTGAAAATCCACAAGGATA
Source organism: Azemiops feae (assembly GCA_023970755.1). Classification (NCBI taxonomy): domain Eukaryota; kingdom Metazoa; phylum Chordata; class Lepidosauria; order Squamata; family Viperidae; genus Azemiops; species Azemiops feae. The sequence goes on from JALGBA010000683.1 coordinate 2,884,199, forward strand.
GAGAGGAATTGTCTTTCTTCTTATGCTACTGGATCTTACTTACATTTTCCTGGTTACAGCTTGGAGTCCTAGATTTCATTTGGCACTTGAGATTGGAATTCAACTTCTCATACAACCAGATTTCTGCACCTATAAACCTATTGAACATTATGGCTACAGACAGTTAGCAACAGGACTCTGTTCTTATATTAAATGCCTATTTATTGTCTAAAAACTTCCTTTGTATGTCTCTGTGTAACATGTCTCTGTGTAACATGATTATACACATATTTTCATCACTTACATCACTTACATCAGTGGCCCCCAGCCTTTTGGGCACCAGGGACCAGTTCCTTGGAGAGAGGTTTTTCCATGGACCAGAGGAGACGTGGTTTTGCGTGCTTCCTGAATTCTGCAGATGGGGCTTCGCTTGTTTACGCAGCCCAGTTGGGGACCCCTGATTTACATCCTCCCTATTTCAGTTCAATTTTTTTTTCTCTTTTGACTTGAACTTACATGATTCAGATACTTTTTCTCCATACTGGCTCTTAGTTGTAGATCAGGAGTGTCAAACTGCCGGCCCATGGGCCGGACACGTCATGGGGAAGCCGCGCCCACCCCATTGCCGGCAATGGCAAAACTGGCCCGATACGTTGTGCGACGTCACATGACGTCGCGAGTTTGACACCCCTGTTGTAGATAGATCAAGGTAGCTTAGGTTCTTCATCACTATCTTTATTTACTGAATAAAACTCCTGTTTATTTTCTTTAAAACCATCAGCAGCCTCAAGAATGCAATACTTTCTTATCACTAGCCCTAAGATTCTATGGTGTAATGGTAAGATTCAAGGTTTTCAAAGTGAAGTCAGGCAACAGCTATTCAGTTATAAGTTATTATAAGACATGGTCAGATAAATGAACAGACCATCAAGTATCATATTATATGTGGTGAAGGAAAATATAAAACAAGGATGGTGTCAGAAACAAAGGTCTTAAAAAGAACAAAAAAAAATCATAGCAACAATTTTTAAATGTGTATCTAGAGTTTACTCGCACACTAATCCTGTAATACAGGTTTTGCTGTTGTATTCCCCACCTTGTCTATGTATTAGACAACAACTTCAGAAAAATGTTGCTGAACTACTATTCCAGAAATGCTTCTCCAGGTTAGCAATGGTAAAGGCCACTGGGAATTGTAGTTCATCAAAGTCTGGAAAGATATCAGCTTCCTATCTGTGCCATAGGGACATAGAAAAATTGTAGTCAAATATATCTGGAGGACATTGCATTGATAATGGTTGTTGCAAATAAAGTCTTCATTTTTATATCCTATAGTTCTTGAGAAAACTCATTTATGCTACACTGAAATTAATGTACCAGAGATTTTTGTAGGGAGCTCTAGCTGTTTTTCATAATGGTACTACCAGACAGCTATTATCTTAGTATAGTTAGAGAAAATATTTGTATCAGCCTTTTCATCCCATCTGACAAGCTCTCTTAAAGCAACTTGCAGCATAGATTTAAAATTCCTTGGCCAAGGAAAGGGCAATCAGAAGTATATAAGATTAAACATTACAGCACTAGTAATATTATTAATGCTGAAGCTCTATGTAAGAGTGTTTTTCAATCTGTGATTGTGATCTTAGTGACGATAAAGTGATTGATTTATTTGTTTTGCTTTAGCGAAAGCCTCCTTTGACTCCAAACAGCATTTTCCCCCCTGCCCTGCTTTCTCCCTTTTGAAAACATATGGTGTTATAGTAACTTATTGCTACAGCTACAGATGACTCAGAATCCATGATTTCATAATGCCATTTTAATGTTTATAATGGGGCACTCAATCACAAACACAGCTGCATGGATTCAAGTTAACACATAATGATCCCACTAAGTACCTATGTGAAAGAGGCCTCAAATGGCCACCAGCACTTTCTTGTCCCCGGTGGCTAACTACAAATCAACTCATATGCCAAAGTACAAGGCTGGAAGGTAAAATAATAATAAAAAAAGCCAATAATTTACTTTTGACAGTGATTTGACACCTGGCTGATGGAAGGAGCTAACATTCTGACCTCTAGACTGTAACTTCTGCTAAGAGAGAGAGATTCACTTGAAGCACCCATGGGGGTTTGGATTCCTGCTAATAGCAGGCAGTAAAATGGATTATAAAATTATGGCACAGTACAAATGTTCTCGCAATTAATTTCCCATCATATTATAGCTATTATTATTGGACGTCATCTAGTGAAATGGCTGGGGGAGGCGGCAAAGTGGGAATGGGAGAAAGAAAATTTCAGGACTTCTGACAGTTCTACTCATATAATATGCAAAATCAAGGAAGGCTGGAACTTCTTTATTAATTTTTTGTATGCAAATGAAACATCACCTATTTCATTTACTTGGCCAAAAATAAGCAGCAAAGGAGGTAAAAGTCAGTAGTATACCATCACTATTATATTAATTACATTGCCATCACCTTGCTTTCTATCTAAGAAAACGAAAGTAAGAAAGGGAGGGAAGGATGAAATACCTCCAAATACAACAAAAGTGATAGAATTACAGTGTTGTGGGGTCTGGCCAGGGTATGAAGTAATTTTATTGGGAAAATATAATGTTTTTCCCCCAATAATCATGGACCATCTCTCTCCCCACCTCTCTCTCCCTCCCTCCCTCCTCCCCCCCTCTCTCACACACATGTTATACTCCCTTTTGCATACACACCCATTCGTGTGGAGTTAAACTAGAGTGGGGAATCTCAGGTTCAAATTCACCCTCACCCATGGAAACTATATTACAGGGTTATAATAGCTGAGCAAAATAAGAGGAAGGATTGGTCTCAATGACTCTTTGAGTACCAGAACAACAATAACAAAAAAGTTAAGAAATGAGGATAAGAATAAGAAATAAATAAAAAAAAATAAAGAACGTGTGCATAATCTGTCAATTCAGTGCCATGTGTGAACTTCAAATGTGTTGTGGTCAGACACAAGGCTAATGTCTTAAAACATATAGGAGAGATCATACTATATTATACTTAAGGAACTAATTACCTAAATTAATTTTATTCCAGATCTTGGTTAGGCCTCACCCATATGTAGCATGTGTTCTTCACTGCTTCTCAATTACTGAGATTGTTCATCTATACTCTCTCTCTCTCTCTCTCTCTCACACACACACACACACACACGCAGACAAACATCTCTATGCACACACAAATATTTGGCAAATTAGCAGTTGGACTTTACAGGATGTGTGTATATAGTCTTTACAACAACAACAACAACAACAACAACAACAACAACAACAACAACAACAACAATAATAAATGATAAACAATAGGATCTTCATTTGTTCCAAACATCTGAGACTTCTGCTCTGACCAAAAAACCAGATTAATATTGGCCAAAGAGAAGAGAGAGACAACATCAGTTTAGAAGTCAGGTTTTCTGACTTTTGGGAGATTAATATTCCCAAAGTCTGGTGGACTGACTATTAAGTATATATAGGAAACCTGGGCTACCTCTATTTCAAGAAATCCATAACATCAACTTTAAGACAAACCTCTTACTATACTTCTAACATTTTAATGTGCACTATAATACAGTAATAAAGAGCTGTTGAATTTATTGAACCAGTTCTATTGAGGGTTTAATCTTTCCCCAACATTTCATCGTGTTGAAATTGTCTTGATGTGTTATGCAGGGAAGGGCAGAGAGGTGGATTTGTCACTGGCAATAGAATTGCCTCATTACTCTTGTTTTTATTAACTAATGCAGAAAAAGGAACCATTAGAAGTCCAATCATTTTTAAAACAGGAGTGGAGAGTTATTTGTGCCTGTTGCCTAGCAAAATAAGCTCTCTGGAAAGAAAAATGTACCATACAGCTAACTTTTAGAACACTGTTTCCAGGTTGAAGTGACAGCAGATTATGTAAAATCAATGTAGTCCTCCTCACAACTGTACAACATAGGTTGTGAGGAGGACAACTTGCTCTTATAGAGCACATTCCTGATGAAATCTTCTGCAATGTAATTTCAATATAGCCAATTCTTCACAGTTTATAATTAGTGTTCTATATGAGGCACAGTGTTCCAATGAACCGTGGTGGCGCAGTGGTTAGAATGCAATATTGCAGGCTAACTCTGCCCACAGCCAGGAGTTCAATCCTGACTGCTCAAGGTTGATTTAGCCTTCTATCCTTCCAAGGTTGGTAAAACGAGGACCCAGATTGTTGGGAGCAATATACTGACATTGTAAACCACTCAGAGTGTGCTGTAAATAAGTCTAAGTGCTGCATATAAGTCTAAGTGGTATTGCTGTCGCTATTGCTAAATTTCAAGGGTTGTGCCTAGAAGCAACAGGGCCTGTAGGGAATATATCTTTCAAAGTTGGCGAAGATTAAGCTCCACTCTTTTTAAATTTTCACATGTCATTGATACACACCGTCTGTCATTTTGCTGATTATGACTCTTGCAAATGTCACTGTCCAGAAGTTGTTAAGGAGGTTGTGTTTTTAAACTTCTGGACCGAAGTTCCTGAACTATTAGCCTTCAGTTCCCTTCCAGGGAAATTCTCAGGTGTTCTCCAAGCTTTTCTGACTTATTGTAATGGAATGTGTGGATGACCTTACATAATGAGGGGAAGAGATGCTATGCAAGAAACAATCAGACAAGAAAGGAAGGAGACCACAGTGGCTTAACAGTCAGAGGTAGAACCTTAGGAAGGACCTGCCCTAATTGATCAGGCAGTTAAAAGTAGCAACAGAAGATTTGTACCTACAGACTTGCAAGATTCTATTAATGTAGCTTTACAATAAAGTAGAATTAGCTTATGTAGTCATGTTTTCCTGTCTGGTTTATCTGTGAAGGCTGACATTGATTGAACGAAAGGGCAGGCAAATTTGCTCTGTGTATTCTGTGGAAGGATTTCCACAAAAACTCATATGATTATAGCTTGTCCTGGGGACAAGTCTAAGGTTAGAGCATGATCAATTTGGTTGGTTCCGAATTTTTTTGAAACTGGCCAGAGACATTGCTTGAGACAGTGAAGGACTTTAACTGGTGCACGTTTACCTCAGTTGTGAGCCAGCTTTTACCTGGCTGAGGTTCAGTGTAAAAAGGTCTGTCCAAGGAGGGCAGATGTGAAGAGGCTAAACTGTCTTTTCATTTTTTTTTTGTTATTTCTCAGATTGAAGAAACACATCCCTGATTTGTAGAGGTACTTTTAAGCCTCTAGTCAATGGGAAGTGTAATTAAGCCAATGTACCACCTCATTTAGATAAGTATATTCTAAGCCAACATTCATAAAGCACACAGAGTTAAAGTCAGAGGAATATATCTATCTGTAACTAGTGTGGGTATTGAAAAACAATGCCAGTTTTTATATGTATATGTAGAATGCTTTTGGCAAATGTCACAATTAGAAAAACTAAAGCAAAGATAAACATACAAAAATTAAAACCCTTATTAATTTATCTACATTAATTCATCAAAGGTATAATAAAATAATAAAGCACTGTTTTAAAACTTGTTATTATTATTATTATTATTTTTAAAACCATATTAAAGAGATGCGCTTTCTGAAACAATGAGAGCATAGGGACTAATCTTAATTCTGGAGGAACTGAATTCCACACTTGGAAAAGCAACGGGGAGAAAGATAAATAAAGATAAATTATGGATAAATAAAGAGGAGGAAAGAGAATAGAAAAAGGAAAAAGGATTTGAATAAGCTGTCCTGTGGGTCTTTTCTTCTTTCTCTGCCTATAAGCAATATTTGGCTACATAAAAAAGAAAAGAAAAAAGCTCATCCAGCCTAGTATTTTCTGCTTATCTATGTTGTGGGAGACTAATCACTTTTGTGCCAATGTAAATGTAAGGCTTTCTCCAAATCATTAAGAGACTTATAATTTTGTCATAAACTATATGGTCTAAAGTTCTGTAGGGAAAGGGAACAGTCCAAAAAAAGTATGCGCTCTGTCTCTATCAGTAGTCAGAGAAATTTGCAAAAATGTTACGAAGCTGATCAGTCATCAGGGATCTGAGCTGAGTCTTGACCTTTGATGCACTACCTGTGAGAGAATGTGGCATGATTGGGTTGAGAGCAGGAATTCATGTTCATTCATCCATTATATAAATGAAGGTGAAGAAGTTTGATCTCTTCAGCTTCTAAAGCAAAGGGTCAATGTTCCACGTGGCGGTAGGGCTCAGTCTGATATTTTTCAGGGTTCAAGGGCAGTAATGGGATGATGTCACCAAAGGACTTAAGATGAAGCTGCTGATCTTTTTTCTAATTACAGGGATGAGGTGATTCTCTGCTTCATAGATGCATAAATTTATTACCCTTATTTTCCAATGTAAAGGTGGTGATAAAGTCTACTACTAATTTTCAGTATTTTTCTGCTTTCAACCGTGGGCTACAAATATTCTCCTTTTATTGCTTTGGTACTACAACCTTGCAAGACTGGGAAGAGACGGAGAGGGAGAGGGAGAGGGAGAGGGGGGGAGGGAGGGAGAGATTGCATAATTTTGGGACATTTTCTCTCCTTTTCAGAACAAATGTCTAAACTGAAAATAGCAATCAGTATTGTAGAGCAGGGCTTTTCAACCTTTTTACTGATTGTACCACTTTTAGGATATGGCAATATTCGAGTACCACCTAGCAAGGTGTCAAAAATTTGGTGACAAAAAAAAAACCTGTTCAAAGTTGCAATTGCACTGAAATGACTTATGACCATTTTTCACACTTATGACCATTGCAGCATGCCCAGGGTCATGTGATTTATATTTGGATGCCTGGCAACTGATTCATATTTATGATGGTCACAGTGTCCCAGGGTCATGTGATCCCCTTCTGCAACCTTTTGACAAGCAAAGTCAATGGCAGGGCTGCTGGTGGCCAACTGCTAAGGCGGGACTTCCTTCCCTCCCTCCCTCCCTCCCTCCCTTCCCTCCCTCCCTTTTTCTCATTCCCATCTCCTTCTGAAGGAAGAATTTGAACCCCTCCCATATTTTTCCTCTTCCATATATTGATCAAACAAGGAAAGGCCTCCAGAGACAGAAAAGAAAGCTGCCGAGTGAACTAGCTTAAAAAGGCACTTCCCCTTTAAGAATTAGCTACTGGCTAGAAAGGAAAGTAAGGAGCCCAGCTGGCACTTAAGGAAAAAAAAAATTTAAGTACTGGCTGCTGGCTAAGGCAGCCTCCCCAAACGGCTCCATTCGTAAGTAAAATCTGCAGCTCCAGAGGACTCTCTCACTGTAAGTCTTTGCCTGTGCTGGCTCTTTCCCTCCCCCACTACACTTGGCTAGGCAGGGCTGCATACCACCTGCCACTCATTAATGTACCACAAGTGGTACGCGTACCACAGGTTGAAAAGCCCTGTTGTAGAGAACAGTGAAACTGACATGCCAGAAAGCAGCAGTATCAGGAAAAGAATGAAACTCCATGCAAAACCTGGATCCCTTTCTTCCCTACAAAACAAAAATATAACAAACAAATGCGTTAATCAGCTATCCACAAAAAGATTCCCCCCCCCAAATAAATAAGTGTAAGAAGCCTGCTGAACTTTTGTGACATATGAGCAAATTCACTCATTTATAGATTTTCCCATTTTAGTTTTCCTACTTTCTCACATTATGTTCTCCTGGCTTCAGTAAAAGAACATTGGAATATTAAACACCACCAAGCCTAATTTGTGAGATAGGATGTTTGGGGAGAGGGAACCGAGAATGTATTTGTTGCTCTCACTATTATTAAATATGACTTTTTAGGTAATTTCAAGATAACTTTAATAAAAAATGTAAAATATTCACCAAAGGTTGTTTACACAGTCTTGGATTTCCCAGCATTGAGCATACGAACCCATTTTTTCACTTGTTTGTTAAATGAATCTAGTTCTTTGCCAAAAAAAAGCCCAAACCATTATTCCTAATGGGCAGTTCTCCTCCCAGTTGGTATTTCAGCAATTTGAAGACTCATCGGAGAACACGTAACAAGTAACCATTTTATGCTCGGAGAAGCAGCTACCATCCGAAACGGTAGAAGTAGAACAAGAAACACCAGAGCTTTTCTTGCCACAAACTCTCCTCGAGCTGACATCACTTTCTTCTTCCTGCTGGCCTCATGCCTAGAACAAATTTATTTTTTGTTAATGTTTATATCTAGCTTTTCTACTTAAAAGACACTTAGTGCTAGAAAGATACACTCATTTTATGGCCACATTTTCAGCTTAAACGGAAATGCTCCCCAAAGCAAGAGGGAAAAAAAAAATCTGATTTAAGATGGGAATGTACAGAATGGAAGACTGGGTTACTTACCTAGCTATAGCATGTGTAAATAGATGTCCCTTAGCATCCATAGCTGGTGTGTCCCAAATCCAATATAAAAAATTATTTTGGCTTCTTCTACATAAATCATTATGCTGATGTAAATACACTCCATGTTTTTCCCTACAAGCAGTGCTTCCTATGTAAAGAAAGTGTAAAGCTATTCCTAAGTTTTGTACTCGCTTTGTCTGAAATGGTATAGGGTTTCCTGCCTGAGCAGGGGGTTGGACTAGAAGACCTCCAAGGTCCCTTCAAACTCTTTTATTGTTATTATTATTATAAAGGCATTTAAGTTCCCTACCTGGAGCACCAGACAAAGGCATTTTCCCCCCTGAAATTGAACCTCAGAGTTATTAGTCTTTCACAAATGAAGATGAATATGTATTCCAGGATAATGTTAATATTCCAGGATCCAATCTGGGTGTCAATGCTGCTAACATCGGATGTTCTTGCTTTGACAATATATGGAGATGCAGCCATTTCCCTTAACTTGTGTGTTACTCCTAGAGTTAGAATTAGCTGATACTGGGGGGGGGGGGAGGAGGAAGAATGTGTATGGGAATTAGTTAGACATAACAAGTTCGTAGTAGTGTGTGATTCAAGGTTGTTTGAAATAAGAGATGATAAGAAATGGCGGGTTGGAGAACTGGAGGGAAAGTCTGCATTTCAATCTAATTGGAGAATGTGATTTATGACCGTTAATTAGAGGAGGGAATTGTACTTTGATACTATGTGTTCAGGGGAGGGGAACTCAGATTTTGGCTTCGACTATGTACGTGCCGATGCTATGCCACTCGAATAAAGATTCTTTAAGGTAAACAATGCCTTGAAGTTCTTTGAAGCGTTTCATCTGTCAGAACCATGACATTGGGTTGATCACCGGTACCAGAAATTTAGTCTTCCGAGCTTTCAGATTTGTGCTGGAGCCCATCCTCAGGGAACTTCCCTCTAGCAGAGTATGTCTTTACTAATGTTTATATTGCAAAATCTTTTTTTGCAGCAATACCAATTGCCTCTTTCCTGATTTTGCCACCTAGAACAACTCATTTCAGCTGGAACAGGAGAACACTTTGGGGATTTTTTTTCATTTACTGTAGATTATAATCTTTTAATTTTTTAAAAATATATATTACACTTGCTACTTCTAGATATGTCTTAGGAGATTTTCTCCCCTATGTGCTGTCTCTACAGGGTTTACAAAGTTCAAACTGCAAGACATCTTTTATATATGTACAAGCAATAAAACACTGGCAACTTTAGACCACTTTGTCACCATATTGCTCAATAAACTTTGGACAAGCTTCCCTTCCTTAGAATAAATGGAAACATAAGCTAAGGCAATTCTTAACATTATATTTGGATTTATATCCCAGTGAATAACATCTTCCAAAAAAGAGGGATCAGTATAAGAAACAATTGTAGAATCATTTCCAATGCAGTAATTAGGAAAGGGCTGGGAGAACTGATCTGATGGGCTTGTAGACAATTTTGTTGTGAATGGTAATGGAGATAAATTTTATACAGTAGATTTTCAGCCTGTTTGTAAACACAAATGTGGATTTACAAATCTAGGATTTTTTTTTGCTTGAGCAAGATTGAGAGGTGTCTTATTCATGAATTCTTGGTTCTTCATCCTCCTGGCTGGAGTATATTGCATTTGCCCTACATGTTCCCAAGGTCCTTCAGGAATACTGTATATGTGCATGGGAGAATAACACGGATGGAAAAATGGAAACACTGAGCAGAATTGCCTGTTCAAGCAAGGGGGCTTTCTGCACACACAACACATCTCTAAATTCTAGCTGTGAACTTTAGACTTTCAGTTATATGACAGGGGTGTTATTGTCAGGAACGTATAAATACATAAATTGTGAACACAATCTAGTTGGAGTTTGTTCTAACAGTTTTTTTTAGCTGTTCATCTTGTTTATTTAGTTTATTTATTTATTAGATTTGTTTGCCGCCCATCTTGTTTGAGGCAACTCTAGGTGAATTACAAACCTTAAAAGCCAATAAAGCCCTGGCTTCCGGTTCCGTATCGCGGCACGCGCAGTTGCACGGAGAGAGCCGTCTCTCCTACCGGCTGTTTTCCCTCCGCCGGTAGACCCTTAACCGGGTCAAAAGTCGCCCCGTAGAGGTGACCACCGCTTGAGGAGGCCCTTGCTTGACTGGGGAAGGGTGGCAGTTCTCCTTAGTTTGAGCTATCTCCTTAGGGCCGTCGGAGGAAAGATCGGCCAGCAAAATGGACGATCACTTCGCCGCACCAGCTGAAAGCCAGAAGAACAACTAAGCATAAAGAACCCCCGTGGAGAATCCGGGTGAGACCTTTCCTACCCCTTTTTTCCCTAATCACTCTCCTGTCAAAAGCTTTTGTGCTTGAATTACTTCCCTGCTGTGAGGGAGCAGCGTTTGGGCATTCGGGAAAAACAGCTTTGAAAAAAATAAAATAAAAAATAAACCAGTTAATTATTATGGACTATTTAAATTTTGGAATACTGAGGGGACCTGAAAACATTTTATTCTTGATTATTATTGTTATAACTACGCATCTATTACTTTGGAGAGGCCTTTCTTCATCTTTTTCAACACGAAAAATAAAAAATCTATTAACTTGGAAAGAAAAAAAGATTTTATGGTCTGCTGAGGACATCTTGTGACGAAAAGTGGTACTGCAACTGTATATTTTTTTTGCTGGGGATGGCTTTGACCTTCAAAAGATGATAAGCATAAGATAACTGAAACAGCTGTGTGGTGATCTGGTCTATTGAAAATTGGAGGTGAACATTTGTTTGATTTCTACGAAATAGAGCCTTCTCTAAAAGATTAAAAAATCTTTTTACTACTGATATGGAACCTAACACACAACTGGACTATGAGCTCATATTGGAAAAAATTCTGGAAGCCACAGAGGATATGAACTCTTACTTTCAAACTTTGACAGATCAAATTATAGACCAAAAAACAGTGCAGAAGAAGCAGACTGGCGCTAAAGAGATTAGTGAACAATATGTAAACCTAAAGAGGAACCACGTCAACAACTCAACTATGAAACTACACTGAGAGAAACTGTGGAAACCAAAGAACAAATTAACTTTATACAACTCCAAACGCAATCTATGGAGAAGCTTGACGATCAAAGAATAACTTTAACGGAGATGTCTGAAGCATTAACATCAACAGAGACTGACACTCAGGTACAAGTTATTGAAAATTGTGATAAGGTGGATAAACAACTGGCAAATATAACATGGAATAAAACGGCTTTTACCATCCAAAGGCTACTAGAAGAAAGGAAAGAGAACTTTGACCAATTTGAAGCGTTAAAGAATATGGACCTTTTAATATTGTGGTTTGATGATGCAGGAATTTTATTATGGAAACCGATATGGCACAGAAAGAAACCTAGAGTTAGATTTAAAAATGTATTTTAAAGTTTTATTTAATGGGTTTAAAAAGGCTTTGATTTTTTGACTGAGTTAATAACTAATGGAGCACGTGAAATTTCTAAGAGGATACCCTTTGTAACAATACTTTGTTTTAGACATGATAATTACTGGAGAGGTAAACTTTATTTACTGGTTTAAAAAGATTTTCATAGATATAGATGAATTGATAGAATATATACTTAAATTAGATAGAAATCTATTTGTTGGTTTGATATTTTTACTTTAAGATAATTATTTTGAAATAGAAGGAGAATAAGAGGGATGGGTGACAAGAGAAGAAATGGTATTAATGAAGAAAATATAAGAATATTACTGCGGGAATAATATACCAGATATAATTACTATGTAAAAAAAAAAGGACACCCGAAGTGTTAATAATATGTCTATCTAAGGCCAATTGGAATATGGTAATTGTAAGTTAGTAAAGCTTAAAAACAGGACCTGGATCTTTAGAATTGAAATGTGAGTGATATTTGATAGGATTGTTTGAAGCTTATGTAGAAATGTATTAATTTGAATATGCAAGACTAAATGAGGGAATTAGAGAGGGAATTTTAAATGAATTGATTTGGGCTATATATTTGTGATTGTTTTTCTTTTTTTTGGATGTTCAATATACCCACCTCCACGGTGGTTCCTAAGCACTCTGATGTAACCCTTTTACCCCTATAAAAATCTAATAAAATATATTTTTTTTAAAAAAAAAAAAGCCAATAAAGCCCTGAACAATAAATATTCCTAATTACAGTAAAGTTGATACGAATATGATATTGGTATGCTGTTTGTTTATTTGTAGTAAAAGACCAGAAAGGAAGAGAAGAGAGAGAAAAGTATCATAAATAAATGGATTAATGATAGGAAGGAAGGAAGGAAGGAAGGAAGGAAGGAAGGAAGGAAGGAAGGAAGGAAGGAAGGAAGGAAGGAAGGAAGGTTGAGTGTCATGTGAGAAATAAACAATCTAGTAGTCAATAAAATATATACTTACGTGCTTTGCCTTAATCTCAAATAGGCTGTAAAGTTGCCAATGTTGATTGAATCATAGCCAACATCTAGGTTCTCTCTTCCTGGCTGAGGATAGATCTTAATCTGAGCCTTCCCAGATCTATTCTAATCCCTTAATTGCTACACCCTGGTTCTCAAAAGATTCTCAGATCTGACTCAGATTATTCCTGTTCACAGTAGCTGCCAGTTTCGAGGACTTGTCATGCCATACTTACTTTCTATGATAGCTAAAAAGTAATTGCTCCCTTAAATAATTGCCCATCAACTAAGGTTTGATGAGGAGGATGAAAATCTGCAATAATTTGCTACTGGTTACATTTAGGTGGAGTTTCTTCATATAAATGTCTGGTTAGATCATGGTTGGCACCATTTTTCTGCTCCAGCTTAATATATATATTTGGCTAAACTGGTGTTGCTTGTCTTCTGATGTGGATTAACTTTATCTTGTACCTTAATTCTTATGCAATTTGTGATTTAAGAGTATTATTCTTGTTATAGGTTTTTGTTGATTTCTTCATGTATAAGATACATACAGTAACAAATAATGGGATTAACCTGGTCATCTTTACACCACAGAATCCTTCTTCTTGACCTCTCAGTGGCTTTTGATACCATCAACCATGGTATCCTTCTGGAATGGCTCCAGGAGTTGGGGGTGGGGTGTTGGGGGTGGGGGTGGCTGTGTTGCCTGGTTCTCTTCCTTCCTCCAAGACCGTTTTCAGTTGGTGTTGATCAGAGGTGACAGGTCTGACCCACAGTTCCTGCTTTGTGGGATGCCTCAAGTGTTGGTGCTTTCTCCACTCTTTAACATTTAGATGAAACCATTGGGGAGATCATCCATCACCAGGGGATAAGATATCATCAGAGCCTGGAGGCTGTTGAGGCTTGAATGGGGAACAACAGGCTGAAACAGAACTCTGGCAAGACTGAGTGACTCTGAGTTAGGGGCTCTTGGAGAATTACCATCTGGTTGTGGATGGGGATGCACTGTCCCTATGTAGTCTGGGGGTCCTCCTGGACTTGCAATTCTTGCTCAAGGAGCAGATGGCAGACATGGTCAGGAGGACTTATACACAATTACGAGTTGTACTCCACTTATGCCAATTCATGGATCAACATGTCCTTCTCACAGTCACTCCCACCCTGATCCCCTCTTGTTTGGACTATTGTAATGTGGTCTACATAGGGCTGTCCTTGAAGAATATCTGGACCTTTTAGTTGGTTCAGAATGCAGTAGCCCAAACAGTTTTGTATAAGCCTAGACTTGCACATTTGTCATCTCTCTTGTGGGAGCTGCACAGGCTGCCAATCTGCTTTCGTGCATAATTTAAGGTGCTGGTTATCACCTTTAAAGTCCTACTTGGCTTGGGGCCAGGCTATTTGAAGGATCACCTTTCTCCTATTACAGCCACCTGGCCCACCAGGACGGCAAGGTAGGGTATATTATGAGCCCCAGTGATTAGGGATTGTCATGTGACGGGACCATATAAAGGGGCCTTTTTGGTGGTGACTCCTCTCTACAGAACATCATTACCCCTGAGGTGTAGTTGGCCCCTCCCTGCTGCTTTTCTGAAAGGTTCTAAAAATTTGGTTTTGTCAGTGGGCCTGGGGCCCCGGAATGTAGATGGAGTTGATCAAGTGGTCAATTTGATTGTGTTGCTGCAGCCATGGGAGTTGGGGTGGACTTTTTATGGGTTTATGTTTATGTTTAGGCTGTGACTTTTAATGTGGCAAGTTGTCTGGAGTCTGGAGTTGGGCAGTCATATAAATTTGTTTAATTAATTAATTAATGCAATGCAATATCTGTATCTGACGATACCTATAAATATATTTCTTTTAAGGTGACCTCATGTCCTCTAAGTGATTGCTTATCATCTCTGGACTGAATGAAATAATAATCAAAGATAATTTTTTAAAATTGAAACATATCCTTCATTTGCAAAGGGGAATATGGCATCTATTTTTATATATTTTCTGTGGGTTTCTGTACACTATATTTTAATTTGATGAGCAGGGATTCACTGGAAAAGCATGCTCTGTAAACAAGATTGCAACCTTTTTTACAAGTAAATTACTAATGCTAGACCACTTTGCGTGGCCTGGTAAATGCAACTATTTACCAAGGCCCAAGAATTAACTTTAATTCCTTGTCATTTTTGGTGCCTTTAAAAAGAGAGATAAAAGAAGCAGGTATCTCTTAACTTATCAGTTGTTCATGGTATTTTTAACTAGACCTTTCTGCTAGCAGATAAGAAATGGGGGGAAGTGAAATATTCTGATAATGTTTGAAAGAAAGGGAAAAAAAAACCCTCACAATTTCCTCTTTTGCATACCATTGCAACAAAAGATTCTTTTCCAAGTCAAGCCTGATTTCTGGTGACTTCACAAATATGTTTGTGCAGTAGAGAACTGGCTTGCCATCGCTATTGCTTGGGGCATTTTGGAACTTCCTAATCTAGACTAATCTAGAATTCCTAATCTGGAATTCTCCCATCTAAATACCCAAACCAGCATGAGCCTATTTAGCTTTCTAGCCCAGAGAAGGTCAGTAAGATGGGGCTATCTCTATACATACAAGGGCTTTAGATTTCAAGACAAAAAGTGCTATAGAGCACATGCCCACGATTCCTTAAGCCAAATACTTCTTAGGGGTAATTGCGTGGCGGCAATTGTCAAAAATGTGTTCTGAGGGTTCTTTTTGCTTTGGAATCAGAAGAATTGCACAGGCTTAGTACGTAGTACAGCATAACTTATACATAGATAGTGTCAAACCGAATATATCTTCTGCAGTTTCTCCTAACATTTTAAAATAAAAGATATGGCCCCTAAAATTATTTAAAGAAGAATATGATTTTGGTGAACTGGTATTCTGGAATGTTCTTGTTAGCTAGGTGTATCAAAAGCTGTGGTTGTGCAGTGGTTAGAATGCAGTATTGCAGGCTAATTATGCCGGCTGCCAATTCCCAGCAGTTTGCTAGTTCGATTCTCACCGGCTCAAGGTTGACTCAGCCTTCCATCCTTCTGAGGTCGGTAAACTGAGGACCCAGATTGTTGCGGGCAATATGCTGACTCTGTAAACTGCTTAGAGAGCGCTGTAAAGTGGTATATAAGTCTAAGTGCTATTGCTATTGCTATCTGAGTGTTGTATGTTTTATTGTGGAATCATTTCTTCAGGGATCAAGAGGCTTCCTGAGGTCTCACACTTCCATGTATTTCAGATGAATTCATTCCATGCAGCTTTCTGAGGCAAAATCAGAGAAGGCCAGAGAGAATGTTAGAGAATTTCTTTATCTCTATTCAGTATATATCACATCATTCAACATACATAGCCTTTTAGTAACAATCAAGTAAGTTCCAAATCATCACCTGGAAAATCTAAAACACTCAAGAATAAGATAGACAAGCAAAAGCCTCTTTTAAGAAATTGAAGGATAGAGTTTGTATTGAACTGCACTGCAGTTATTTTGTTTAACATAAGATTTCCAAGTCAAATGTAGCTCTTCCCTCCCTCAGCTAAGAATTCCATAAACCTTCAAGCTATTCCAGATTGACTCTACTTGCAGAAGGCATTGGGCTGTTTAACCAAGCATTGTGTTGGATTAAAATATTTCCACAGTGGGCTTTGTTCTAGCTATACAGAGTTAGAAGCTAAATGCATAGATTTGCAGGGGAAAATGTCAATGCTTTCCCATTATATAGTATAGGTAAATTGCGGAATTTGGGATTAGCTGTTTCCAAAACATTTTTTTCCACATTTTGGGAAAATAAGCTATGCAGAAGAAGCACACACATATACACAGAATGGTTAAAATAAACTTTCTGCTCCTGTTCCCAGATAACTGAATATTGCACTAGTTTCAGAATGGGTACACTGAGTTTCTCATCGCCTAACTACACATGGAATAGTGATGGGCTGGATTAAAAATTTATCTCCTGTAAAGTCTGGGTGGTGAAATCTAAGAACCAATTTGTGACCTACTAGAGCTCAACCACCTGAATGTCAGACACTTGATAATATTTTAAAGGCAGGATGTAAACCAAAGGCATCAGTGACTGCTATGTACTAGATAGCCCTGGTGCCAAGAATGCTACCTAGAGAACGTGCCTCCCAGGTTGTGCCAAATGCATTCTTAGCCCCAGATGGGTTGCTTCACTGACTTTTTGGCCTAGACAGCATATGAGATCACACGGTTAGTAGAAATCAATAATGAAGCTATGCAGTCAAGCGAAATAATGGAGCTATGCTAGCATTTCCCAAGGTACTGTCAAGATGTTCAGCATGTTGGAGTGATGATAAAAGAGGGGTTTATTTTATTATTTATTACACACAGACACACACAGATACACACACACACACATCTGCCCATTTCACTAGAGGCAACTCTGGGACAATGAGAGAGATAAGGATTAAAATGATAGGGAATTCTTTCGAACTTATGTTACTAACATCAGCCTTATATTTGTCTGCAGGTATGCACTGGGTAAGATAAGGAGGAAAGTATGGGAGGGAGGGGAGATAAAGGCTTAGACTGGAGACATCCTCAACCTTCTAAGCCACTGTCCAAATGTCTCTCCCATACAGAACTGCCATACAGAGGCATCTGAATTGCCGTACAGAGGCATCTGAGTCATTTTGTTCTCTACAGCTTCTGTTCTTCTGATTCAGGCCATTTTTGAACTGGATCTTGAGAACTGGATTGGCTTCCCTTCTCTCTCTCTCTCTCTCTCTTCCTTCCTTCAACCCTCCCCAGCCAGCCAGCCACCATCACTGATCTTCTCCTCACCTGGCCAACCAGCCCCATGCTCTTCTCCAACAAGCTGACACACCGCGGACATTCTTATTCGGCTCACTTTCCACCAGCGCTCCTCTCCTGCCCTTGCTGTGTCTCCACAGGAGATGCAGCAGAAAGTAGCTTTCTTCAGACAAGGGAAGTGCAAGTGCCTCTCTCTGTCTCTCTGTCTCTCTGTCTCTCTGTCTCTCTCTCTCACACACACACACACACACACACACACACTGAGTGGGGGAAGAGGATGGGCAGACCAAGGGCAGGAAAGGAGCGCCAGTGGAGAGCCAGCCGAATAAGAATGTCTGCAGTGTGTCAGCCGTGATGGTGGGCCTGAGATGCAGTGGGTATCTTAAGGCAGCTGTGTTCATTTGTCCCATTCCATTCGGGCTGGTTCCTCCTCCTCTTGATCCCCGTGAGAGCAAGATAGAAAAACTTGTGTGAGGGGGACACGTGCGGGCGCTTGGACCGGATTAATGAATGAATGGGCAGAAAGAGAGAGAGAGGGAGGGACAGAAAGAGAGAGAGAGAGAGGGAGGAAGGGAGGGGGAGAGAGGGAGGGAGAGAGAGAGAAAGAAAGGGAGGGAGGGAGGGAGAGAGGGGAGGGAGGGGAGGGAGGGAGAGAGAGAGAGAGAGAGAGAGAGAGAGAGAGAGAGAGAGAGAGAGAGAG
Source organism: Azemiops feae (assembly GCA_023970755.1). NCBI lineage: Eukaryota > Metazoa > Chordata > Lepidosauria > Squamata > Viperidae > Azemiops > Azemiops feae. The sequence continues at coordinate 2,902,404 of JALGBA010000683.1, forward strand.
ACAGACAGACAGACAGACAGACAGAGAGAGAGACAGAGAGAAAGAGAGAGAATATGAATATATGTGGTTGTCCTTACTGGACTTTTAGTAAAGAACGTTTAATGAAATATTTTGAATTTTTTTAAATTAAGAGATGAGGTATGGGGATAATTATGCTGTGTTTAAAGATGGTAGATAAGCTACTAAAATTATTTTTACCTGTTGGGATGAAGGAGAAAGGTTTTTCCCCCCTCTTTCTCCTGTCCTTTTCTTTTTTTCCGCCCGCAATTTTTTCTTTTCTATTTTTCTATTTATAGTTTTTATAGTTTGCACCGGCTTTTTATTTCATAAATACGAGGAGGACTCAAATAGACATTGAGTATTTTATTTGAAAGTAACCTTCGACCCAGTGTCTTTTTTTTGGGAGTTCAAAATGTTTTTGTTGCATGCAGAAATAAAAATTTCTTTTCTTTGTAGCAGTTCATTGATTTCATAAATGCAACACACTATAGTTTTTTTATATATAGCACAAAGGTAAAAAAGGATATATGCAGCGTTATCTTCATTTTAGATGTCAAAAGGGTTTTGTGGCTCCCAGTGTTTTCTCTTCTGTGGGAAACGGGTCCAAATGGCTCTTTGAGTGTTTAAGGTTGCCGACCCCTGTTCTAGAGGTTCCAGCATCTGCCTGGCATTTCTGCCTGGCATCTCATGAAGCTATTAAAATAACAGCATTCCGCTGTGCTGTTAACCGAATTGAGTCCTTCTGGTTCTCATCAGTGGAATTTCTACTACAGTAACTGTTTTTTTTGTTTTTGTTCTGTAAGCTTTGCTCTCTTGGATGCTATGCAGAGTTTACAGATTGGGGGCGCTAAATCAATCAATCAATCAATCAATCAATCAATCAATCAATATTCCAGTTCTAGTTGCATGCTTTGGCTTTTCTGAAAGAAAGAACTTGAATTGTCAAAAGACCAATTTTAGCAGTGCATATGGGGCAAATCAGCACTGCAGGCAATGTTAGCCTAATACTGTTTTCAAATCTATAAGAGACTATCCCTATTTACCAAAAGCAAGAAAAAACAGGCTAAAATTCAAATGGAAAAAATAGGGAGAGAGAATACTGGTGGAGGAGAGCCGGAATATTAGGAACTGGGTGAAATTTCCATCCCAGGTGACCAATCAGCAAGTATGTAACTAACACTCATAATACTTTGTCCCTTGAAGTAAAGGATGTGTTGTTTCCCTATCTCCATTCTTACATGGAACTTAATTATTGGCAATTGAATCCCATTTCAAGAAAATGACTTCTTTTCCTGAGAATAGCATCACCAAGCTAAACAGAAGAGTACATGTGGAAAATACAACTCCCCCCTTTAATAGGGGGAATAGATGGGAAGTTTTAGGAGAGATGCTGGAAGGCTTCTCTCTACATCACTCAGATCACTGTTGTGTTGGCCCTGCTACATGCGCCATTAGAATTCCACCCCAAATGTTGATGAATACATGCTTGACATCACATACTACCCCATCCATTGGAAAATAATTGGGCAAGCATATCTGAGGGATGGGGTGGGGTTCTGTTTCCTTAGATGCATTTTCAGATCTTTTTCTGAGGGCCAAGGAAGCTAAATTGCTAATATTTGCTTTGCTTCTTTCTTGTTGCTATGAGTAATGGAGAAAGTGTCTCAAGTTGAAATGTACTGAAATCACTAGGCTGTTTAAAAAGACGCCACTGTTCTAAAAACACTCAGTAGATGCCAAAAGATAATCTGCTGTAGGATGCCTTCTTACCCTAAACTTTTCAGCTTGGAATCAGGCATTTTTAAGCAGCTCTCCTTTTCAATCTTCTTTTTGATTTCAACTGAGGCACTGTCATGGTAACAGAATTCTGGGAGCTTGGTAAAAATGGTGTTTCACTGCTCTTTGATGTGATCTGTTTGAGCATCCTGAAAAAAAAAATGTATCTAGGAGGAAAGTGGATTTTTGTCTACAGGTTCATATCAGATGGCATTAAATGTTAATTTTTTAAAGATTTTTTTTTCTCAAGGCACACTATGATTCTATAAATCAAAACTGTCTGTTGTGCTGCTGTTGAGAAATTACCTTATATTCTACTACAGATGTCTATGAATTTCAGTGAGATAGCACTACAATCAATATATTTATAGATGGTATGTATGCAATGACAGATAACTTTTATTATCATTTTTTACTGTGGGTACAATGGCACACATTAAAAATGAAATTTAATTGCTTGCTCTGAAAGTGTACACATACATAAGACACATTTAAACATGCTATATACAACATATGTATAGACCTACACCCTTACATATAAGTAACATAAATATTAATCACTGTACATCTTGAATACATAATGGAAGGAGGAAGGTTTAGATGTTTTAGTTTCCAACATTAATTCTGTAAAAAATGGATTTAGAAAGATACTTTTCATAGTAAATTTAACCCCAACTCATCAATAGTTTTATTATTGACTTCTTTACTGTGGAAATCAAAAGAAACACCCTGTTGCATTCAACTGCTGTCTTTCTTTATTGGACTGAAAGAATTTTGGTGCACTGTATTGGTTAAAACACTGGCCTTAGGTAGCAATATACTCTTCCTGTTAAATTCCAATTTCTGATATTTCACAAGACATTTTAAGTTTCTCCAGTACTGCATTCAGGTCAACAGTAAGCACAGAAGGAGAACAAAGTTTAATTTAAAGGAACGAAAGCCACTGAAATGATGGGGAAATTTTGCAGCCACTTTATCAATCAATTCATCTGTTTATGTAAAGATTGTGTTCATGCACAATGTTATAATGTTTTTAGTCATGGTCTGTTAAACAGGAGTGGGTGGATTTGTGTTCATGCTGAATAATCCAATCCTCTTTTGGCTGAGACTTGTATACGTTTTAGATCAATACAGTTTTATTCAAAGGACAATTAAAGATATATTTCTTTTGCTGTCAGACTTTCTGTCCAAAGAAACATTGCTGTTATAATAACCATTACATTAATAGTTGGCTGAACATTCTTACATTCTGCTCAAAATCTTTGATGATGGACCTCTGTGATATATCCAAAATCTATGGCCTGCAAAATTGGCAGGATAAAAAGGAAGATAAATATTTTTCCTAATTTTTAAACAAACTAACATTCTTTCAGTTTACAAATATATGGCTGGTCTACAACCTCCTCAGATTGGAATGAGATACAAGTGGCCACAACTTTCTATCCCTCAGAGAATGGGGGTGGGGTGGGGAAGAAGGGGAATCTAAGGTTGGATCTCCTCCTTTGTGCATTGATTTTGGAAGGAAGAAACTGAATAATGCTCACTGAGACCACAGAATGATGTTTTAAAGGGATTACATTGCTTTTGAGAACCAAAGTAGTGTTTCAAACATAGGTTGAACATAGCCCAGAAAAACAATTATTCAAACCACTGCTCAATTGTAAAGCTTACTGGCTGACTTTGGAGTGAATTGACCTGTGTGAATTATGATGAAACACTGAATTAGTTTACATATATCAGGAACCAGGTGATAGTCCACACTGAAAGACTACATCACCTGGGCTTCCATAATAGCTAGTTTTCTTAAAGCACTCAAGTGAAAAAATCATATACCCATAAATACATATTAAATGTTATGTTTTTCCACTGGGGAAAGGCTTACAAGTAGATGACATCCTCTTTGAAAAGTGGCATGTTGTATATCACATGCACAAGTAAGTCAGGTATAAAAGTAACCGCCCAGCTTTTATAGTGGTAGAAAGTGGCAAGCTATTAGCTGAAGTTTGATTTTCTTAGCCCATGAGGAATAATTATGATGACAGAAAGCAAATTCTTTAATAATTTAAATAATTTACTAAATGTACATGCTGCCCAACCCCAGCAACTCTAAGCAGTTTACTAGTTAATTTTTTTTAGAAACAAGGAAAAACAAATAGAAAAACAATACAAAATAAAGAAACAGGGATGGCAGAGGAAAGAAACACAGATTGGAACAAAGGAAAAGAAGACAGGGGCAACCATTGTTCTTACCAAAGGTCTGGGCGAAGAACCAAGTCTTCAGGGCCTCTTGAAATAACTGTAGGGTGGGAGTTGTTTGAATCTTTGGAGGAACCTCATTCCAGAGGTTAGGCGCTGGTACAGAGAAGGCACTCTTTTGGGGTCCCAATAAGTGGCATTAATTGATGGAACCCAGAGATTGAACAATCTGGCTAGATATGATGGGAGGCAGACAATCGTTCAAATAATGCCATGTAGGGCTTTTGAGGCAGCAACCAGCACCTTGAATTGCATCCAGAAGGAAATTGCCAACCAACGTAGCTCAAAAAATATTACATCACTACCTGAGCCACTGCATTCTGGACCAGCTGAAGCTTCCAGGTGGTCTTCAAGAGCAGCCCCATGTAAACCACATTACACTAATCAGATTCTGAAGTGACCAGGATATGAGCAACTTTCTGAAGGGCTCCCCAATCCAGGAAAGGTTGCAACTAGAGCATCAGATGAAGCTGGGCAAAGGCCTTCCTGGCCACAGCTACCACCCGACTCATAGGTGTAAGCCCACTAAGACCTCCAAATTGTGTACCTTTATGTCCTTTTTTTCTTACTTATAACTATGCCTGTCCATGTGACCAGTGAGAATATTTAACTTCATGAAAGTTGGGAAGCCTTTCCCAAGAAAGTAGAAAAGGTCCTCTGTTGTCACCAACTAGTACATCTGTGTAGACCAGGCATGTCCAACATGCGGCCCATGGGCTGAATGCGGCCCACACAGGCCATGCCCACCCCGGCCCCACAAGGGCAAAAAACATCCCGATATGTCACGATATGGCCCACGATGCGATCGGGCTTGACACCCCTGGTGTAGACCTTATTTGGAAATGTATCTCGGGCAGGAAGAATGCATTCATACTGTGATCCTGAATTATAGTGAGAGACTGGATGTAGGTCTATTGTTTATCAATGTAAAGAAGTTTTTAAATAATCTCACTGGTCACATTGACAGGCCTTGTTGTAATTAAGAAATATTGCAGAACAGCTACTTTGCTTAACTTGGTGGGTATTGCTTCCATCATCCTCACTTTGTTTCACTTGATGGGAACTGTCTACCTAAACTTTTGGAAGCTATTAATTTTGGGAAAACTACATTAGAGAATATATTTCACAATGTGTCTGCAGTGCTCCCAGCACTCTATCACCCTGTTGTAATTTGTTCAATATTAATAGATCAAAAGTCTTGCTTCACCTATTTTGCTCGTAATATTTCACACTTCAAATGTTTATAAGTCTGTCATGTGCTGGATAATCTCCCTATAAAATTCCCCAGCTGTAGAATCTTTAAAAATGTCTGGATCAGAAATAGCATATTGATCATACCAGTCTGTAAATACACTGCAACATAGCAATCAATAACTTAACATGTTCAGGATGATGACAGTGAGTGCAATGAGTCATTTTTGGCTCTTAACTACAGGAGCCTTAATTTTATTTTCTTAAGTTGATGAGAAACATTGGTGACCGGTGTGTATCTATGCACAAATGGAATTTAGGAATAGATAGATCCCATTTATATTATATGAAGTGCAGGTTATAGTTGTTTAAGTGATGAATGAAGTCCAGGATGATTACTCAGAAGGTACTTAATTTAATAAGGTCAGATTTAACACTCTCACAGATAATTCCATTTTGCTATGGATTTGTTTTGAAACAGAATATCAAATTAGATTTAGAATTCTGGTTACCAAATGCTGGATATACAGTACTGCAAATTCTATATAGCAAAATTATGAAATCATGACTTTCTGTTCACTCTCTTGAGTTCTGATTTGAATCAGTACATTAATCCGGGGGGGGGGAGGAGAAGACTAATTCATCCTTCAGATACAAACCAACTTAGACCTTAAAACCATTTTCCCAAATCCTTTGCAGCTCACCCAAACTGGATAAATGGCTAGAGACAGATCTTCTCAGTAATGATTTACAGTACTTCAATTTTACAGAAGAACATCTATAGCAAACCTTGCCTGCCAGCTTCTCCGTTCCAAATAAATATTTGTTTTAGAAGCTGCTAGGTGTTTGGTCATATTAACAATAAATGGTTTGCACATCTGCTACTATTCAACTACTACGGTTTAGCGGATTGGTTAAGGTTTTGATCTAGGATTTGGCCATGAAACTTAAACTGGATTACAGTAGTGGCCAAAATTGTGGAAACCTTTTGGGAAAAGTGTACAGTAGAAATGCCACCTTTGGTTAAGTTTCCACCAATTTTTCTTCTAATTTCTTTATAACTGTAGCCTTCTTAACTTAATAATACTATTTTACATCGCTTTCTGGGCAACCAGTCAACTCTTTGCACTATTACTTTAATTTTATTACATTTTACAAGCTCACTAAATGAAAGAACACAAAAAACCCAACCAACTTGATAGCGATCACATAACACACTGAGAAATGTCCTCCTCTCAGCTTCAATACATGACATCAATAACTGAATCCTACTGTAATCTGATTGGCTCATTGCCAAAACAAGATGACACCTGATTGGCTCTCTAAACACTCATGCTCATTGGCTACAATCAGATGAAGGAAAGCTACCTGATATCAACCTAAGCAAGTTGTGCTTCCTTTTTCTGGTTATTTGGCTATATCTTTTCATAGAATACAGTACAGATAATTGAACAAACTATGTTGCATTACATTCTTGATTAAATTATCTTTCCATTGATATATAATTTTATGGTACTACTCCCCCCCCAAAAGTAGTGTCATTAGCCATCAAACCTCAAAAATACACTTTCCCCAAAAGGTTTCCACAATTTTGGCCACTATTGTATTTTGGACCATTCTCTTTCAACCTAACCTTCCCTACAGGATTATTATTGGGAGAAGAAAATTGGAAAATATAGGTAGAGATAGATATCTTCACGCTCTTGAAGGAAACAAAGGAACAGTAATCTCATATGTCAATGAGCAGATCATTGCTTTATTTAAAATTATTATTGGTTGGTTTAGCCTTTCTAGGAGTTCTTTTAGGGTTTAAGTGAGATTTACAAAGAATCCTCAGTAGTTTAAATAGAACTGCTTCTTCCTCAGTGCAATTAGAGTTGTGCCCTAAGGACAATATTGAGCTGAGGACTTGGCTTGAGCTAGTTCTCTTATTGTCCACTTTAAATCCATGGCTGAAACCAGGTGTTATAGGCAGGCCCACAGATGCTGATATCTACTTGGAGGTGGATAAATTGCAGAATGGGAATGATCTGAAGGCAGAACAATCACTTCTGCAGAAAGGGAGAGCTGGCCCTTTAATATAACCAAAGCAATTTAAAGTGTAATATAATTAGAGCAAATTTTCAGTGTTTCAAAAAAAAATAAATCTATTTTATTATTCCAAAGTATTCACTATTTTGTTTCCATATTTCTAACTTCAGGGATTGAATCACTAAAGGCTGTGGAGTACAGCAGTGAGAAATATTATATGTAAATGTAACATTTAGGCCACTGGATTTTGTTTTCTTTCCTGAGAAAGCAGTTCAAAGAACACCAGCTTGAAGCTATTGGTTAGCCTGCAAAATCTGAGGCAGGAGACCAAACTCTTCTAACCTCAAGGAGGCTTTGCATGGGGCTAATTAAAAAACAAAGCCATTAGACTGGTGCTGATTAGCTATTTACATTTTTGATGAAAAGTTCTGAAGCAGTGTTTTGATCATTAATTAGAGTTGGCCTTTGTAAGCAATTCTTTCCTACACTTTCAACAAAAACTAACTCGGAATTCTTCGCTCAGTTGGTTAAAATAAATAACATAGTGCTTTTAGCTCTCCCCCGAAGCAGGCATTTTAGCAAAATAGGTGCTGGAAGGGAGAGAAATGGAGGACTGATTTACAAATAGCCAATTTAAAGCTTTCCAATCTCTCACAGCTTGGAAATAATTTCAACTTTAAATGACAGAAAATCAAATTCTCCTCTTCTTCATAACCTGAGCTGAAGAATAGTGGCTGTTTGCAGAGAAAATGATGCCCAAGGGGAGCAGGTTTCTGACTGTTCATTTTTTGACATGTTAGGGTGGGGAAGATAATGTTCCACTTTAGTTACTGATGCAATCTGAGAGCATCCTGTTGCCTCGGAACATATGCTTTTCTTCATATGAATCATAGTTTGCTTTTCTCGACAGAGAATTAGATGAGAACAGACTGGCTGTTCCATAATCCAGTTAAACGGAGCTCCTTGGATGCAAGGTCCTCCAGTTCTCATTGATGTTCACGGCCTTGCATGTTTCATATATTGCAGTGGTAAGTAGCAACATTCAACCTGCCCTCATCCGGAACTATGGGCCAAATTAGATGTGATAAAGCAGAAATAATTGCTGTGAAAGCCTATTATTTAAATGAAGAGAAAACCTGGCTTAAAAAAAAAAAGATGCAGGGAAAGCATTTTTATTGGGGGGAAATAGGAAATAAAACACATTCAGGGAAAAAGAAGCAAAGCAAAAGGACCAAAAGGTACGGCAGATTTGAAATGCACCATTTCTGCCTTTCAGTTTTAGCTCTTTAGCCTTGCATTTTAGCTTGCAGTCTGAGACCACAACTTTTTGGTTGCCTCGATGTGAACCTCTGACAAGGCAACCACTACCACAGTATTTTGGAGGCATCTAGGGCTCCAGATAGCCAGATTTATCACCTTTCACTTTCCCTACTTTTTTTGGACACATGGCAGTAATTTGTAACATTCAGTATGGTCAAATTTTAAAATTCAAATTTGCTCAATGGTCAGTTTTATAAACCACAACAACAGCCAGTCATGTCTTTCTAGTGCCAATTTATCCTTGAGAATGCAAGCTGCTGGAGCTATGCCCGTTCATCTCACGTTGCTGCTGTGGGAGATTTGTGGCAGCCTCTGTTCTTGCTTCTTTCTATAATACAAGGAAGGTAACGTGGGTAAACAGTAGACAGTAAAAGTAGACAATTATGCCTAGCTTGCCAGAAAGGACATGTCATTCTTTAGCTGGTGGTGGAAGAAAGACAGAAGGCTTCCCTTGTTAAGTCAGACCCCAACACTCCGTCTCCATGAATGGCCAGATCCATCAAACACCCCAGACAGAATTCAGGTCAGCTATCATTGTTAATATCAGCCAAGACACCTATCGATTTCCTACCAGTATCTCATTTCTTGATTACTGATCTATACTTCTCATTTCTTCTAATCAACAGGATCAGTGTTTTGGACTGATGATATGTCCAAAATAATAGAAAGATTGAGAGATTGCAACTTTTCAAAAATCCAACAAAACTAGTGCTCTACCTACCGTATGCAAGCAAATCCCATTGAGTTCACTGAGGTTTACTTCTAGGTAAGTGGGTATACAATGGAAAATAGCAGTCCTGAAAGAAAATTCCACAACAAACATAGAGTTTTGGCTTAGAGTTATCATAAATAACTCAATAACAGTATCATTTCAGCAAAATAACCTGACTATTTTATTTATTATTATATTTTAAGAACAAAAACATCTGTTACTGTTGCACTTGTTTTTCTTCTCCGGCTTTTTGAACACATGGTTTTGAAAGTGAAGGTAGCACAATTGAAACTGGATTGAGAACATATTTCTGGTTTAACAAAAAATATGGCCATATTCACTTCATACTAAATTGTTTAAAAAATTATGATGGAAGAGCTCCAAAAATATAGACAGTTCACCAAAATCAGCAACAGATGGCAATGCTAAGAAGTGGCTCGTAGGGGCACATTTACATGACAGTCTTAGCTCTGGTTCGCACATGCAAAATGATTGTTTGATGAAACCAACACTAGGCCATCACCGATCTGTGCAGTTCAAACCTTAGTTCATGTCATTTCAAACTCAGCACGTTTTATAGAAGTCAGCTCATGTATTCAGCAAAAATGACATGTTGTACAAGTTTTAAAAATGTAGCAGTATATAAGCATAAAGGAAATAATTCCTAACAGTAAGAACTATTTAATAATGAAACAGAGGGAGTGGACGCATTCAAGCAGAGGATGGATAGCATGTGGGGGATGCTGCTAGTAGTGAATTCCTTGACTGAGCATGGAATTGGATGAGATGAACTCTAAATTTTCTTTTATCCTTCTTTAGTATGATTTAATAATTCTATATTATGTTTAACCTAGGGCTTGATTACTTTGATATTTTATTACAGAGCTGGGCACAAATGGCTATTTGAAATTCATTACCAAATTTGTGAGTAGACAATTTGATGGACAATTTCTTCTAATTTTTCTAGGTGAGAGAGAAATTCTCCAACAGTTTCTCAAGAGCAGAGTTCTCCTTTGAACGACATATTATTACTATTGAATAACAAATGATGTCCTTCTGTGGCATTGATTTAAAATATAAAAAGCCAGGGAGGATTCAAACTCTGGAAGGAAAATTATGCAAGCAAAAGTCAGGATACACACATGGACACATTCTTTGGTCTTCTCATATCTAAGGGCAAGAAAAGCACACTTCACTCATGAACATTTATATGAATTCTAAATGTCAAAAGCAAATCCTCATCCTTACTGAATGAGAACTGGTAGATGTGTGAAATTTTCTCAGGCTGGCACTTATTCATTTCATCTTTAAAGTATTTTGGGAAATGTATTTTGAGGGGGAAATCTAATGAAGTGTTTAAATGAATTGTCTCAAAATACAATACTTGTAACTCCTTGGAAGAAAGGCACGGCAGTTTACTATTGATATAATTTTCTGGAATATAAGTACACTAAAATGTAGTCATTAAATCTACCAGCATAAATTAATCTTTACATATTCAGAAATAGAAGATCCACCATGGCTGCTTTATCTAATGGTAATAATTATATATTATTATTTATAATACCTACTGAGGACCCCATGATGCCTTTGGCCTATTTTGGGATTTTTCTCTATCCCCTTTTTGTTTTCCCTATTTGGTGACAATGGACAGTTTTGGAGAACCTAAAAGCTTTCATATTTTCATGCTCATCGGTGCCATTCTGGTGGATTCATGTCCATGTAACCCCAGAAGCCAAACTCAATTTGAGGGATATTTCAACTATAGTCTATCTAGGGATCTTTTAAAAATGTTTACAAGCTTTTAGTCTAGAGGAAGTTCAAGTAGTTATAAAGTGAGCTAAAATTCTTGGTTTGCCACCCCAGTATCAGCAATCCCATTTTAAATGAATGTAGTGTCCTTTCTGTGACAATTGAGGAAAAGTCAAGGACATTTTCAAAAAGTGCTTAAAACATTTTTTTTCTTTTAAAAACAAAGATAATGTCACTCAGAGTCACCTTCTGTGTGATGACTTGAGTTTTTCAGTCAAAACAGGGAGCTTTTTATTTGATTTATTTGTTTCTCATATAAATTTGATTAATAAATAAAATAAAAAGCTTCCTGTTTTGACTGAAAAGCTCAAGTATTATTCCAATTTTCCAATGTCGCTTCTGGCCTCCTGGTTCCATGACCCCATATCTACAGGGGTCCCTGATAACAAGCCAGAAAAAGCTGTTCCCACCCATTTTAGATTATTCCTATAGATCTACAAAAATAAGAAGAAAATAAATAGATTTATTTTAATATAGAATCTTTTCCTTTTGTTTGGCAAGGAACATACTAAGTCCCTTGCTAAAAAGGAATTTACCAGGCATGGTACTCAATGTATCAACCACTTACACATGTAACTGCTGTGGTAGCTATTCATTCTTGGAGATGTATGAATCACATCCTTTCAATTGCCCCATAATAATGGGATAAAGTTTATCTGCCAACTGAATATTTATAATCCTAAATGTCACCTGAAAAATTCCATAAAATTCCCAAAATATGTCCAAAACATATTTTGAATATGAAAGGACTCTGCAAAAGGAAATAAGATTGCTGTCTCTGTAGCTTATGAAAAGATATGGTTCCATCAGCTGGTAGATTAAATTAGAATCCACCCAAGATCATTTTCTCTCTAGAAAACAGAAAAAAATAGAGTTCTCCTTTTGATTCCTTTTAGGGGAAAGCAAGTAGATTATCCCGCTTGCCTATATTCTCACAACCTCCAGAATTTTGAAACTTTCCTTTTGTCTTGATGCAAAGAGTAACACAGGAAAATGATTTATTTAGTTGATTTCAAATTGTGGACATTAGCTCTTCCAGCAGACGTATTATTGAAATTAAACAGAGATGACTAAAACTCATAGTTATTTTGGAGTCTGTACATGTTTATGGTTTTGGCATGGATTGTATAGCACAGGACGATACACAAAAGCCTCATAATATTCCAATAGTTTCAAAATAGAAAAACTATTTAAATTAGCCCAGCTCCTGTTGGAGTTGTTATTTTTCTCATAAAAGCTAAAATGGAAAGGTATCTGGATTCTTACCAATGTTTCCTCATTCTAGTGTCTGCTGCTTTTTAGAAAAGATAAAAACAGGCATTTAAAAAAAAAAAGAGGCTAACTGTATCAGTTTAACCCCCCACAAATCTAATTTGATCTTAAAGCAAAAAATATATAAAAAAACTACATTTTAAAATGTTTTACATAAAAGTTCAGAGCACTGCCTCACATTTCCAACCTATGTAGGATCAGGCAGATTATTTTCAGTATACTATCAATCTTCAGTTGTATATTCAATTTATCAGATCTGAAATTTTTAATTTCTGGTATTTGCATTCTTTGCACTATTTAGACAACCTGTTTTCAGTTTCTAGAACTGCAGCAGGTTAGAAATGTCCACTAGATGGTGTAGTACTGGCTTCAAGGGTTGAAACCTTGAAGCTCTCCACCCAACAGTGTCCTCTCAGCATGAAAATGTTTCTCCACGTGGAATTATTTAAACGACTTCCTTTTGAAGAGTAGGATTTTGGGGAAAAAAATATGGATTTTGAGCTTGAAATTTACCTTGGGAAAGCTGGTGATTATGTTTCCTCTCATATTTAAAAATATGCCATATATCAGTTAAACAAATGAGCAAATTAATACAAATCCTGCCATTGTCTAAATGTAATTGTATGGTGATTGTGAAGTTCAAGGCACTGCTGTGTGCCGGATATAACTGTATGCCAATTGTCAAATAACAATAACATTAAGTGATCGATCTGACTTATCAAATATATTAATGTTAATTAATTAACATTAATTAATTAACATTTTTGTAATTAATTACAAAAAATAAAAAAATAAAAAGGAGTTGTTTTGTTTTGTTTGCAGACTAGAAGATTCTTTTAACTTATTATCTTTCCATGTGCAGAGAGCTTTTGATTTTGGAAGGCACAATTCACATGCATTCTGTTTTGAACCAATCATCTGAGAGAAGTGTATCTCCCATCACACAAGCACACACAGACCCTTGAACATTTGCTCTAAGGAAGACCTTTCATGCCTGCATCGTTGGGATCTTATAACCACTGTCTGAAAAATAAACAATGGTTTGGATATAACATATTGCACTGCTTGAGTCAATGTGACAGGATCCTTGCAAGGTGATTTCTTAATTCACCTGCACTTTTCAGTGCCATAAACTGGTCCCTTCATTTTGTTTCTTTGTGTATAAGAAGGAAGGCTTAGTGACAAGGTGACCTGAGGTGATCATTGCCTTTGAACACAAGAAAGATCATAAAACACTTTGGGATCCTGGAAGGAAGAAGAAAGTCAGGTAATATTAAAGACATAAGAAATCTTGAGATAATATCATTTGCCTTTTCACTTCCGTGGCGTCTTTCATCTCCAAGGACCCCAAATTGCTTCTTAACTATACATAATGGCTGCCATTAAAATTTTTATGCTCTCCGCAATGCAGCATTCATCTTCCCTGTAGAACGTTCCCTACTTTGAGGTGGAATAGTCAATCTGAGGATGGAAATAAATCCCACGAAAGGAACTTTGCAGGCCAAGGTTTTGCCACTCCTGTTTTTAAGAGCAGCAATCCAAGAGTTGACACTAGGTTCCCATGCAGGAGACAAATATACCATTTAATGATACATTGCATGCTGGGCAGTAACTGGTTCCAACAATCAATTTGTCATGAAGTTAGCCCTGAAGTTAGTCTAGTCAATAACCAGGGCATATTAACGCTTCTTTTTAATATCGTATGATTTCAGCAAAGACACAGGAAGTCAAAACCGCCAATAAGACAGGGTTTCTCAAACTTTGCCATGCCATGAACTACTGACATTTCAAATTGTACTGATCGTTTTTATCACAAATTCAGGAATTTGCTGTAAATAATACAATTTAACTAAAGTTCAACTGAAACCTGTGAGGAGAGCAGTGGGTGTGGAATGTAAGACTGACAAAAACAAAACAAAACAAGCTCCATTTAAAGAATTCCTTTTGAGCTGCATGACATTTCCTAATAATAAAAGATTAGAAGATTATTCCTGCTTGTTTTACTCAGAGAACTGGAGATACAAGAAGAAATAGGCTGGTAGCCCTCTTAAGTGGGGATAGTGAAAGGATAGTCACTAAGATATTTCTTTTTTCCTGATGGAACTTCTTCTCTTTTTAATGTCATTTGTAGGTTCTGAGTTAAATAATGGCAACAATTGTAAAGGTTAAAACTGTTAACCTTTAATTTTAATACCTAATTAAGAGGTATCAGATGCAATCCTAAACTTGCTGGCCACATTTCTGCTTAGAACTGGGTTGAGATAATAGAGTTTTATGACCAAAGTCTTATGTATATATATGTGTATATATAAAAAAATTCTTTACTCTTGATCTATGTCTCTTATAGCATTCCATCTAAAGAAAGTCTTCAAAAGAGATCTTTCCAAGTGTGCTTTTTGATTTATTATATCTGTGAAATAAATTCTGGTTGGTTGACCAGGATCTTTGATGTTCTTGGTGCTAATGAGTAATCAAATTATGCTTTAAAATACATTTTTCTAAATTAAGCTTACAGCTCCTGCTTATTGTATCTCAACAAGTCAGTTGTGTTGCTACCTCGGGATGGCCAACAATAAAAATATTTTTAAATAAGACAAAGGAAGAACTGAAAAATAATAAAGAGGATAGACAGCACTAAACAGCAGTTTACTTGTGGGGAAAAGACTAGTATAAAATGAAAATATACTGTTAAAAATGAAATTTAAATAAAAGTTCCCAAGATGCCGAATTGGAACAGTTAGGACAACATTTTAAAGCAGATTAAATGCTTTAAATACCTAGAGGGCTCTATTTTAAGTCTCAGGTAAAAAAAAAAGAATAACTTTAAGAATATTGAACTAACAATACACAGAAGCATTATAGTTAGTTCACATTTTTTCTCTCCATTTGTCATCAATTTATTGTCCTCAAATCATTTAAGGTTAAGTTTTTATTTAATATCTACCCTAATTACTGTCTTTTAAAGAGATATAATATGAATTCCTGGGAACAGTGTTTCAGATTTCTGAGCATGTTCATAATGTGGTCATGTGATTGGAGTCTGCCTTATCCAAGAAGGAGACTGTATTCTTGGTGATCCCTGATGAAGCTTAACTTTGTCCCGTGGATCTGCTTCCTCTAATGATTTGTAATAAATTTCATTCAGTCTGTTGGATAAATTCCCCAAGCTTTCCCTGAACCCTCATAGTACATACTTTTTTCTTTCTGGGTCTTGAATGGTAAAACAAATGAAATCTCATTTTAATGGCATCTGATCCTGGAGACGGAATCTGAGTCTGGAGTCCATGTGTTAAAAACCTTTCCTGCCTGCCTGCCCATTTTCCAAGATTGCGTAGAAAATAATTGGGAAACTTTAGCTCCAAAAATCACTTCTTTAAGTTTCACGAATCCAGTCATCGGTCAAAATTACACTGACCTCCAAACTAGCTAACACTCTCAAAAACCCAGAGGACCTCATTGTGATGATTGCTCTCATTAGGGGTGTGCATTTGCTTCAGGGCAAAAGGAAAAGCAAACCAAATGGGCCCCAAGTGTTCAATTTCCATTCATTCTCAGGTAAGTGCCAAGAAGAATGGATCTCCCGTATCTGGAGGCATTAGTAACTTACCTTATTTCCCAGCTGCAAGAACAATTAACTTAAAAATAAAACTCTCCCGTAGTGTGGTTTGTTGCCAATTTGTGATAGCAGGAAATACATGTGTTTTTTCCTGGACTGCCATGGTTGAAGGCATCCTCAGACAACAGAATGGCATCATCTATTTTGTGTTTCTTTCAGTGCCCAAACTGGAATGACATAGTGTCCATGATGAATCTAGCAAACAACTTTGTCTCCCAAAAGGTAGAGAAGAAAACTAGAGGGTCAGCTATTCTGGACTTGATTCTCACTAACAGAGATGAAATGATAGAAAGGGTTGAAGTTATGGGAACTTTGGGGAAGAGTGACCATGTGATATTGGGATTCAACATAATGCAGGGACAAACCTAGAATTAAGGAGAAATTTCCTGACAATGAAAACAATTAACCAGTGGAACGACTTGCCTCCAGAAGTTGTGGGTGTTCTGGAGGTTTTTAAGAAGAGATTGGACAGCTATTTGTCAGAATGTTATAAGATCTCCTGCTTGAGCCGAGGGTTGGACTAGAAAATCCCCAAGTTCCTTTCCAACTCTGTTATTCTGTAATGCTCTTATTACAGAATAACCCACCATTACCAGTCACAGGACCCATCTTGTTCTTGAGTTTTGTTAAAACTTAATGTGATAAATAATACAACATAATAAAAACAAGAGAAAATCACAGCATCCCAATTCACCAACTCACCATAAAATCCACAGGCTAAATATGGAATAGAATAAGGTTTTTGAAATCATCACTTGGGAGAATTGTTAAAGCCACACCACAATGATTAAGATAGCAGATCTTAAATATTAAAAATTCTAAAAAGTATGAAGTAAATACTAAAGCAAATTAAAGAAATAAGCTCTTTCTATATAGTTTCATGCAAACATACACATATATAAATATATGTAATGATAAATCCAAATTTTTGAAAGGAAGATATACCTGTCTTCTAATATGGACTACTGTGTTCATGCATGCTGTGAAATGTAAAAAATTATGCAAAAGTCCAAATTTCACTTATGATATATATTGCAACCTATAGAAATCATACAAATATACATAAGTGCGCATGTGGCTCTCTCTCTCTCTCTCTCTCTCTCTCTCTCTCTCACACACACACACACACACACAAACAGAGACACCCGCCCACACAAATCTCAACCATGTACAAAAACATGTGGTTACTTTATGGTGATACAGAAAATCATGTACTTTAGTGTTTACACTGAATCACTTTTTCTCCTTCAAAGTATGGTGGAGGACAATGGGTATTGGACAGAGTTTGCTAATACTTTATTTATATGCCAGGCCATGAGCTCCACCATGTAACCATCAAATTAATGAAAGACATTCCTTCATATTTTAAGACTTTATATCACACCTGACTGTCAGAAGTTTTATTAAAACAGATGCCTTCTCATCTGTTAATGCTTTGAGATTATTTGGGATCACCAGTATAAACTTGAACTTTCTTGCAGCACCAGCAAGAAAATCAAGAGAGAGAGAGAGAGAGAGAGAGAGAGAGAGAGAGAGAGAGAGAGAGAGAGAGAGAGAGAGAGAGAGAGAGAGAGAGAGAGAGAGAGAGAGAGACGATAAAAGTATAGCAAATACAAGAAAGACAGCAAGGATTCTCAAATGAAATTGATTACTTGGCTCATCAAAATATACATGTGCTAAAATCAGAAAAACATTGAACATAAGATAGCACTGACACTATAAGGTGCAAGTTGGACTGAGAAGAACTGAATTGGTTCTCAGTTAAGAACAATAAGCATAAACAAAATCATACACATCACAAAATCACAAGTGAATGTGAATTACTGAAAATGGTAGCAGGAAGCTTAAAGTCCACATGAGTGAGCGATTCATTCCACTGATAGGAGATTCTTGCTTGCATCTTTTCTAATCCGTGCAAAGGACTACTAACTTTGCTTCTGAAGAACTCTCAATACTCCATATCAGATTTGAAGGGGACATAAGAAGGAGCAAAGGGGAGGGAGAATTTAATTCCTTAATCATATTTGTCCGAGAAATAGACAACAATTGGAATTACTCCAACGTCATCTCATCTGTTGACAGCTCCTTTTATAAATCAAGCTTAGTAACACAAGCATGATTTTGTTTTTCATATTTGGGTTTCTATCATTCCTTTCAAGCTTTTACTGCCAAAGTGCCTGTATTCCAGTAAGTAAAAGAATGACTGAGAGTGACCATTAATGCAGTTTTTTTGAGACTAGAAAATTCATAAAGTACTGAGATCATATCTAATCACAAATGAATGAAAATGACCTCTTTTACAGCCTCAAAAGTACAGAAGCTCTGGGCAAATATAGTAATCTGATATTAAAAAAAATAAAGGAATTGAGAATAATAAATGACTCAAACTATGAATAACTAGATCCTATTGAAATTCAAATTAGACATTAGGTTTTCTATGGAAATCTGTGGATCAGAATTAAGCTATGAAATGGTGAAATTGAATTTCTCCAATAGGTATTTTAAATAGTCTCCTTTATTAGTGATGTTGAGAATCAAACCATTCAGGGAACTTCCAAGAATGTACATTCCCATTTTACAAATGAATTTTGGCCAATTATTTGTCATTGGAAACATATGTCTTTTAAATTCTTGAAACTACTTCTAGTTTAGTTTTTATAAGTAAACATGCAATAAACCTATACTATATCCCATATATCTGTCAAAGTTTATCACTATTGTATAGATATAAAAGGAAATAAAAGGTGAATGTTTAATAGAATTCTCATTTATGACTGAGAACAATTTTCTTACTTTTATATTTATCTCATAAGATTCAAAATGTAGATGTCATTACTAACAGTTAATTATTCTTCATTTTCTATTCCTCATACTTTTAAAAACATAGAGCAGTGATGTTTTTCATGTTAGCAAAGGATTCCTACCTTTCTGAAATCTTTGTTCCTTCCCTCTGTTCTCTGAACTGTAAATTAAATTGTTTGAGAGAACTAGATATATGAGGAAGGCTCAAGTGACTAAGTTAATCATATAATGTTTCAAAATAATTGACAGTTTATCTAACTAATTAGGTAACTGGGAAAATTATTATTTAGCACAGGAATAGGGAATCTCCAGATGTTGCAAAACAAAGCAATAATTCTCTGCAGCTTCAGCTAGCATGTAAGGGATGTTAAAAACTGTGGTTCAGCAACATCTGGAGAGCCCCACAACCCCCACCTTTCATTTCAAATGATGCTGTATACTGCTCTCTGTACATGTCATTTGCAATATTAAAGGCACAGCTAGGACAAAATGTTTGCTGCCTGAGGCAAAGGTGAAGATAACATATCCTACTCCTAAGTTCTGCCATATGTTATTCTGTTTCAGCAACTCATTCCTGACATGCCCTCAGCTAAGCCATTGCTTCTTCTCAGTTTACTATTTGCAGCTGCAACCCACATCCAACCTAGCAGAGCATCTTTAACCCAGTCCCAAAGGTGCTTTTTCAAAAGGCAACTGGACTTTCTTTGTTTTTTAATTTGAAGATGTTTCGCTTCTCATCCAAGAACTGAAGAACTGAAGAAGCTTCTTGGATGAGGAGCAAAATGTCTTCAAGGGAAAAAACAAAGTCCAGTTGCTTTTTGAAAAAGCACCTTTGGGACAATTTAGGGACAACTATGACCTGGATGACTGAGAATCTCCATAGATATCTTTAACCCAGGGCTCTCCAAATTTGGCCACTTTGTGGACTTCAACTCCCAGAATTCCCTAGCTAGTATGGCTGGCTGAAGAATTCTGAGAGTTGAAGTCTACAAATCTTAAAGTGGCCTAGTTTGGAGACAACTGTTAACCCATCAACTCTTAGTTCAAGCTAGCTAATAGTTGAGCAGGGAGTATTGAAATTTACCAACCCTCCCCACATATTCTGTGCTCCATGACCTATTAAGCCAAATATCCCCCCAGCCCTTAAATAAAACCAAGACTTAAAACTTATTGCCTCCTATCCTTTCCAGCAACATGCACACAGTTCCTGTGATTTTGAAGACCATCATTGTTGACACGAAGCCTTGCTTGAACTCAACTAGGTGAATTGTGAACCTAGAAGTGGGGGCCACGATTGAAAGCAAAACCAATTGCAATGTAAAGTTATGGACTGCATGGAATTACAAATACATAAATCCCGCATATGTCTGAAAAATAAAATAAAAGCAGGGTTTTTTTTAAGGAGAAAAAGAGAAGATCTCCCGCTTTATTTTGGGGAGCACTCCTTAGTCAGCCTGCAGGTGAAGAAGGGTGTCTAAAATAAGAGAGGCAGGACTTTTCTTCCAGAAGTGTAGACCTCTGGGACTAAAAGTCAAACAGATGTAGAACTGAATTTTATTTCAACATTAATTATAAGGTGGCAGCCTCTACATGTGAGGATCATAAGCTACCTTAGAGCCATGGTGGCACAGTGGTTAGAATGTAGTATTGCAGGCTAATTCACTGCTCATTCCAGGAATTCAATTCTGAGCTGCTCAAGGTTGACTCAGCCTTCCATCCTTCCAAGGTTGGTAAAATGAGGACCCAGATGGGGGCAATATGTCGACTCTGTAAACCACTTAGAGAGGGCTGTAAAGCACTATGAAGTGGTATATAAATCTTTGTACTATTGCTGTTGCTAGTGTTAGAAGTCAGCACCCACTCACCCTCCTACAGAAGGGATTTTTTTGGGGGGATATTAAAAAGGACAGACTATTATATTTCCCCAAAGGAATAATGAAAAATCTTAGGCAAAGACAGCCCCAAGTCTCCCTCCCCCAAGCAGAAACCAAACAGGTCAGCTTTTAGAAATGCAGATTTGATAATCCTTTCCGAAAGACTGGCACCAGGAAGCTTAGAGCTGATGGGATTAGAAAGACAAAGATCCCTAGAATCAATAATCCCTCACCCAAAAAATCCAACACAGGACATAACCATCAGCCACAGGCCCAGGGAAGCAAGTTATGATCTTTAGGACATAATAGGATTAACCCCCCACAATTAGAATACCGGGAGGGCACACTGAACCTCAAAGTTCAGTGTGCCAAACTTTCAGTGGGTCAAAGTTCATGCCACAGAAACGACTTCAAACACAAAAGCCCAAAAAGGTATAAAAATCCACCATTCCCTGCTCCATGTGATCAGCTTTCCCAGAGCCACATTTCTGTCTGGCTCTGCTCTTCAATAAACTATAACCATCTTTCTAAAGCAGTCTCCATTTTGTTTATTCCCAGAGTGGACTGGACCCTGATGAAGATTTTTCTTTCACCACTAGATTATTGAAAGTAAAGAAGTTCATAGTGCACCTTACTGTTTACTCTAAGAACTGCTCTTCATCTCTCCACATCTGCTGCTGAGGCAGCCACTTCATTGGGCCTAATGGCTGGAAAAATAAATTAAAATAAAAAGCAACACACTGGTTTGTTGAAGGAAATCCAATATGTGAATAGCCTTTCCTTACCTCCACACTTCCTAGAATATTTCATCCATAATATTTCATCTATACTAATCAGTGAATAGTTTGAGGGTATCTGATGCTGTGTCATTGTTACACCTAAAGAAATTGGATTGTGAATAGAGTGAAGGCTTTGGGGAAATGACTGCTGTGAGCATTCCACTTGTAGTATAGTACCTGCAGAACTATTTGACTATTGAAAAATTATTGTTTCAGAAGACAAACAAGGAATATGGAAGCCACTTATTCCCAGAATGCCTGCAAATTCATTAGTACTGGCAGCTGTTTTCCAGATATGGGCATTTCCCAGCCCTACCTGAGGATACTTGCTGGACTATACTATATGCAAATTACTGTTTCCAATGACTGCTGGGGCCATAGTTGGCTTTACAAGGAGCTTGCTGATGTTTGGATTAGAACAGGGGTGTCAAACTCAATTTCACTGAGGGCCGCATCAGCATTGCGGTTGTCCTCGGGGGGGCCGGGTAGGTGTGGCCAGGGTGGGCACGGCCTACTGGGTGGGCATGGCTGGAGTGGATGTGGCCTACTGGGTGGGCATGGCCAGCTCTACATCATTTGCATCAAGGGTGCCTGTGGGGGCCTGGGCAGGAATGGGACAGATCTGAGGGTCTCTGGCAGAAGGGGGTGGGACCGGGGCAAGCACCAAGGCATGGGCCACTGGAAGAACGTCATTGTTCCTCTCAGGCCATGCGAGGGGGGGCTGGATGGTACCGCAGGCTTCCCAGAGCCCTGGGCAGCAGAGGTCAAATGCCCTGTTTCCAGATGGCCTTGTGGAGCTAAGACTGAATGTGTTTCAGCATAGATGGCCACCACAAAATTGTACATTGGCTCCTGGGCAGCCTGGGCCGGGGCCAAGGCAGCGGGGGCCGTTCCCTCACTGTTTCCAGGATGGCTTCGCGGGCCACATGAAACCACGTCGTGGGCCACATCTGGCCCCCAGGCCTTGTGTTTGACATGTCTGGATTAGAATGATAAGGATTTTAGATATTTTGTTGTTAAATCCTCCTTCAGTAGACAAATTGGTAGTATCCATTCAGTCTTGTTGATCATATAGACTTCAATCAAGTCATATCAATAAAGAACACTATTTAGCTTGCTATTGTTTGCATATTTGGGGGAAATTATGTATTTATTGAGACAATCCATATTTCTAATACAGAAAAATTAATTTCATATTCCAGTTTTGAGCCTCTCCAATCCCATGATGACTCTGGTAGTTTACAATGAAGTAAATTTAAAAATAACAGATAACAAAGAAAAAAGGACACAGCTGACCAAAAGATCAAAAAAGGAAAAACTAAAACCAGCTAAACTCAAATATAACAAAACAAGAGGCAAATTCCTTGAAATACTTAATAAACATTTTCCAAATACCAAAAGTCAGGAATCAGGCGAGTAAATCTGAAAACAAATAATCTGAATAGAAATCCTAATCTATTCCACATATAGTACTTTCATTCCCCCTCTTCATCTTCCTTCTTCAGTTGACTGCTCCTTGACTTGCATGAATTGAAACTTGCCTGCTCAGTCCTGAGCATGGAGAGCCACAGAGGTGATTTTGGAGAAACTTTATGGCTACAGTTACAAAACATGTTTTAAGTCCAGGAAATGAAGGAGCTATTAGAGAAAGAAACTCAAATTGATTCCTCCTTATCTCTCTGGGAAGGGAAAGCAAATCCCAATCAGACTTTCAAGATTCTGTTATTATAGCCTATATCAGTTTAGTTTCAATCATGGGGAAACCCCAGCATTCCATCCTGATGACCTCAACGGTCCATCCCCTTAAGAATGAACTTCTCCAACTCTTCTGCCCTCCTGCAAGGGCTGCTTTGCCTAAGCACAGAAATGACTCCAGATAAATGACTTTACTCACTTCCCCCAAAACTGGCCGACAAATCAGCTCCCTAGGATTTCTTGTCTTGTAGCCCTCAACTTTTTCTTTTTTGTTGCTTTCCCATTGTTTGGAGCTTTCTCTTTCTTGTAAAGTAGGCACCCAATGATCATTGCAATCAACACGGTTCCTTCTCAGTATTGTGCGCTCTACTTCTGAATTTTCCCTGACATCAAGGCTTGGATTTTGTAGTTACTATCTACTCAAGTATTGTGTATTGTGGTTGAATGTAGGGGAAAGGAAAGGTTTTTCATGCCTTGCCACAGTGAAAGGGGATTTCCCATTCTCTCTAGCATCATTGTGAGAAAACCACACCCTAACTTCCCTCTCATGAGATTCAATTCTGGAAGCTAAAGAAGGGCTTAAATGCAGAATAGACAATATATTTGAAACAGGGAAAAAAATACTTCTGCACAAATAGTGCATAATTAATATGTGGAATTCATTAGCCCAGGATGGGGATCCACTGCTAACTACAGTTAAAAGGGATGTTAAAAAGGGATGAGATACATTCATGCATTCACGGAAGGCTGGTCTATCAATAACTATTTGTCTTAATGTTACCTCTGGGTTGGAGATAACATACTTTTAATTGTCCGTTTTCTCCATCACCTGCTTGTGAGCACCTTGGGGGCATTATATTGGCCACTGTGAGAAAACAAAATCCTTCTGAAATAAAATAGGCTTTGGTTTGATTTAGAAGAGCAAGGTTGTTTTCACATGGGATTCACATGATGAATCTGGGCCTTTTAGGCTTAAACACTCCTTTGTGCAACTGGATTCTTGATTTTCTTACCAACAGGCCCCAATATGTGCGAGTTGGAACAAATACCTCTAATACCATTTTCTTGAGCACAGGTTCTCCTCAGGGCTGCGTCTTAAGTCTGTTGTTCACCCTGTTGACCCATGACTGTTGTACTAGGTTTGCCACCAACCATATTGTGAAGTTTGCAGATGATACAACAGTAGTGGGCCTTATTCAGGATGACAAGGTGGAAGCTTACCGCAAGGAGGTTGAGGGGTTGGTGAACTGGTGTAAGGAAAACAGCCTAGTTTTAAATGCCGGAAAAACCAAAGAGATCATTGTTGATTTCAGAAAAGGCAGGCACAGCCACACTTCTCTGTGCATTAATGATTCACCTGTGGAGATGGTTACCAGCATCAAATTCTTGGGTGTGCAGCTAACGAGTAGGCTGACTTGGTCGCTCAACAGTGAGAAACTGGTGAAGCGGGCACAGCAGCGCCTGCATTTTCTGTGTCGCATGAGAAAAGCACATCTTCCTTCCCCTGTCCTGACCACTTTCTACATGGGGACAATCGAGAGCATCCTGTCATACAGCATCACAGTCTGGTTTGGAGGCATCACTGCTTCAGACAGTAAGGCAGTGCAGAGTGGTGAGAATGGCCGAAAAGATCATTGGCAGTTCCCTGCCTCCCATCCAGGACATAGCACAGAAGCGTTGTTTGAGCAGGGTCTGTAAGATTATCTGGGACACTACACATCCTCTTTATGACCTGTTTTCCTTGTTACCTTCTGGGAGGAGGCTTTGTGGTATCCATAGCAGAACATCCAGATTCAGCCATAGTTTCATTCCATACAGCATTAACCTTGTGAACTCTCAAGCTTCCTCCTTCCATTATATATTCAAGATGGACAGTATTTAATATTTATTTGCTACATATATGTAGGGATGTGGGTCTATACATATGTTGTTCATAGTATGTTTAGGTGTGTGTCATGTATGTGTTTCACTTTGAGAGCAGGCAACTAAATTTCATTTTGATGTGTGCCGTTGTGCCCACAGTAAAAAAATGACAATAAAGGTTATCTTATCTTATCTTATCTTATCTTATCTTATCTTATCTTATCTTATCTTATCTTATCTTATCTTATCTTATCTTATCTTATCTTATGAGCACTTTGTGAAAAATACTGTGGATGTGATATAGTTAGTAATGTATATGCAAATACACTTTAATCTTAGATTAGGGCATTGCTCTGTATGTATACATTACTAAGACAGTGCCTTTTCCCCTTAGAAAATAATATATATATCATCCAAGGCTGCTTAGAAACAATCTCCTGATGATGAAACTGACTAGGAAATGAAACTGCTCTGCAATCTTTTTCCATTACATTGTTTGGGTACACACGAATTACTCTGTTTTATTGATGAACCAATTTAATTTGTTTTTCCTCATTTTTTTACTGATGTCTCTTTCAATTAGAGTAGTCTGTCTTCAATGAGAATTAGAGAGATTCTATTTGGCCTCTGGCCTTACGTTGTGAATCTTTTTCTTGTTCTTCATATTCATACAAATCATACAATGTCATTTATTTCAACAGAACGGAAGCTCTAGCAGGTTTGCTATATCCCCATAAAGGAAGACATGGGTTTCATATCTCATTCATTTAAGGCACAGTGTCAAACTTGATCGCGTCACATGATGTATCGTGACATATTGTGACTTTTTTGCCTTTGCGGAGCTGGGTAGGCGTGGCCTGTGCCTGACATATCCGACCCATGGGCCGCCAGTTTGACACCCCTGCTTTAAGGGGAGTTCTTACTCAGTATTTCAGCTATAAACTGGTAGTTTAATCAGAGTATAAAATTCTTTATTACAGCTGGCCTGAAAAAAAAATAGTAATCCCACGCCATTCAGCAGATCCATGGATTTTTCATAAATGCTGGCCACTGAGAGTATATGTATAATATGTGTTAGGCTTGTTGTGAAATATGATGAAAGTACTTCTCCTAATGTTACATTATATTAATACTCCCCAAATTTCTTTTAACGAAATACGTCTGTAATCAGAGCCAAATATTTTTCCTGTAGCTTGAAGAGGCAACCCTTATCTTCACATTTAAAATGAAAAGCAGCTAGACTCTTCAGCCAGTTAGTAGAAACTTGAAAGAAAACCCTACTTTGTGGATGATTGTCCTTCATGTGTGCATATAATTTAGTCGGGAAAAGGAAGCAGATGTCTTTGACTTAGTGATCTTTTCAGTGTTTTCAGATCTATGGTAAGAAAATGTAATCCTCAAAGATCAAGCCAACCAGGAAAGAACAAGACCATTTCATTGATCCTGCTATCTCTCTAATCTCTGTCAAGCTGCCTTCTCAAATGTCACCAAATAACACAGAAAACTATTCTTTTTCTATAGAACTGATATCCAGCTGGTTGTTTTATTTATATATATATAAATAAAAAACTACTTTAAAAGAAATTAGATGATATTTTCCTCCTCCTTCCCCATCCCATTTTCTTTCAGTGCCTCTTTCTAAACTTGTGAGCCTCAAATACATATTACTTACACAGGACTTTTACACAAAACATGTTTATTTAAAGTAGCGCTTATCAAGCTCAACAACTTTAAGATATGTGGAATTTCATTCCCAAAATTCCCCAGCCAGCATGCTAATGTTGGTAAGGTGAAACATGCTAATGTAAAGAGTCACTACAATGTTTTAATTTAAAAAACATAGATAATGTTAAGGGGGGGGGGTCCTTGATGCTCTCTCAGCTTGCTTGTTTTCTTGCAGACGTTTCATTACCCTAACTAGGTAACGTCATCAGTGCTAGTAAGGAGTGCTGTTTGCTGTCAGTTTATATTCTGGTGTCTTGCCTGTCAGGGTGGGTGGGGGCGATCTTAAGGATTTTTTGGTTGGACTGTTTACTAATGGCTCTGTGGCAGTTTCTTGATTGGGGTATTGCTTACTTGATCGTTGGTTTGAAAGTGACCTTGGAGTTAATCTACGCTGATCTGAGTGCTGATTACTGGTGGGGGAGGTGCTGGAGTCTTTTTCTCTTTTGGGCTGGTTGATTGTCTCTTTTGCATAATCTATAGATGCTGTTAATGTCTATGTGTCTATTGATAATGTTAAGGATATCAAAACTACACCTGGTCACATGAGGCACTGTTTATATAAAAGGAGAGAGAAATACGTCAACCCATTGCACAGAATGTTTTTTTTTTACTCTTTATTTTGACTATTACAGTAGTACAATGCTTAAATGGATGAGACTACCTAGTATTGTTAGTGTGTGGATCCTTTTATAGGCCTGAGTAACAGAAAGTCTTCTTAATAAGATTTATTGAAGTGAAAGGGACAGGGGTAATCAGAATAGGTTACCTTATTAGGTTATTTCCCACCAGAACTTACTTCGCTTCTGAAGTATTAAAGTTAAGCATGTGTCAAAATCTTCTCCATGGTGGACAGTTTTGTGATTCTGAAAATACACAAAAGAGTCAGGAGATCACAACACCCACCTGCCTTTATGCAAACTTGAACACATACTTGTATGGGTGCAAATGGGGTGGAGATCTTTTGTAATTTCTTAAGTTTTTTTCTACAAACAGACAAAAAGGCAATTCTTCTTATGAAAATGGAAGAGCCTATAGCTGTCTCATGACACAAATGAGTTATGAATCCTTGTCAGCTTGAAATGCCAACCAAACATGGCACCTGCAGGTTTTAATATTCCTGTAACTGCCAATAGTAGGTTATTGTTTAGCTACACAAGAGTCCACTATTGCTGAAAATCATTCAACAGCACAAAATTACATATTACAAAATTTGGGGTTCCAATTTGAGCTGGATTTATGCAAGAATAAATAAAAATCCAGCTGTGAGGAAAGAAGAAATATTTATTCCTAAAAGCAAAACAGTTTGCATTTAGGGGTAGGCTGCAGAGAAATGGGGTATAGCAGCAGATTTTTAAAGGAGTGTGGAAGTGTCTAAGTGCTGATTCTAAGGTGACACTTGAGGGGCATATGTGTGTGTGTATGTGTGTAGGTATGTATTCTTGTGCAGTTCTGCTGGAAGACCTAATTTAATTTATTTGTGCTTTCAGACCTTATCCTTTAATATGTGGATTAGGTTTGGATAACTTATTTGGAACTTTGAGGAAGTTTAGGTAAAGGATTTCCCCCCATTTGCTATTTTTAATTGATTAATTTAGTTTCAGCTTGAAATTATCTGATGGAGACGCTGATTCATAGATTCATAGACCATTGTAGATTCTACATCCTTAATATTTTAAGGATGGATTCGTAGCTGGCTGACCGGCCGTACTCAGCGTGTGGTCCTCAATGGAACCGCATCTACATGGAGGGAAGTGTGCAGTGGGGTGCCCCAGGGCTCTGTTCTGGGGCCAGTGCTCTTCAACATCTTCATCAACGATTTGGACGAGGGGATAGATGGGGAACTCATCAAATTTGCGGATGACACCAAAGCTGCAGGAATAGCCAACACTCCAGAAGATAGGCTTAAGATACAGGAGGACCTGGACAGACTTGAAACACTGGGCGCTATCTACAAATGAAATTCATGGTGAAAAAAGTAAGGTTCTACATTTAGGCAAGAAAACCAATGTACAGTATAGATTATAGGGGGTACCTTGCTCAATAGTAGTAACTATGAGAGGGATCTCGAGTCCTAGTGGACAATCACTTAAATATGAGCCAGCAGTGTGCTGCAGCTGCCAAAAATCCAACACAGTGCTGGGCTGCATTAACAGAGGGATAGAATCAAGATCACGTGAAGTATTATACCACTTTACAATGCCTTGGTAAGGCCACACTTGGAATACTGCATCCAGTTTTGGTCACCACGATGTACAAAAGATGTTGAGACTCTAGAAAGAGTGCAGAGAAGGGCAACAAAGATGATTAGGGGACTGGAGGCTAAAGCATATCAGGAACGTTTGCTGGAATTGGGTATGTCTAGTTTAATGAAAAGAAGGACTAGGGGTGACATGACAGCAGTATTCCAATATCTCAGGGGTTGCCACAAAGAAGAGGGAGTCAAGCTATTCTCCAAGGCGCCTGAGGGCAGGACAAAAAGTAATGGATGGAAACTAGTCAAGGAGAGAAGCAACCTGGAACTGAGGAGAAACGTCCTGACAGTTAGAACAATTAACCAGTGGAACAACCTGCCTCCATAAGCGGTGAATGCTCCAACACTGGAAGTTTTTAAGAAGAGACTGGACAGCCATTTGTCTGAAATGGTATAGGGTTTCCTGCCTGAGCAGGGGGTTGGACTAGATAACCTCCAAGGTCCCTTCCAACTTTATTATTATTATTATTAAGGGAAGATGTTTTAGATATAAAACTTCTCGCAGCACACATTTGAAAAACAGAAATATATTCTCATCAGGCTACCTGTTTACTTAGGTTTCAAATATCTGATTCTCTTATTATATACCTAAATCTATTATACAATACATATATACAATTTTTCCCTCTCTCCCACCAAACTATTTAGAGAATTATTTATATTAAAGTTCACTCATTTGTTTCCTTTAAAATAAAACAATACACTGTGCTAATTTAAATTCATTTCCATTTTTCTTTATCACATTACTGTATTCCTATTATTACTATTACTCCTCCAACTTTAAAAGAAAAATCTTTTCAAACCTTTCCAAACTTAGTATGGTATTTCTGAATAATAGAATAGTAAAGTTGTCCCATGTATTTATAAATTAATTTGAAAAATCTGAGATGAGCCAACGGTATATTTGACATGACCACTGTCAAAGGTAACTTCTCTAAGTAGGAATCACTGTCATTGCCTTTACTGATATGGTAACTTTAAACTTTTTAGATATGGCTACTTCCATCTGTTCACAATAACATTGCAGATATAGTGGCATGGAAAGAGTCAGTAGTATGGCTTTCTTCTATGCCAATGAATTAATTTGTTAACAGAATAACAGAGTTGGAAGAGACCTTGCAGGTCATCTAGTCCAACCCCCTGCTCAGGCAGGAAACTCTATATCATTTCAGACAAATGGCTAGCTAGTCCAATCTCTTCTTAAAAACTTCCAGTGTTGGAACGTTCACCACTTCCGGAGGCAAGTTGTTCTACTGATTAATTGTTCTAACAGTCAGGAAATTTCTCCTTAGTTCTAGGTTGCTTTTCTCCTTGATTAAGTTTGAGTTTGGTTAATTTTTTAGTGTCACCAACATGAAACAAGTTACATGAAACATGCCTTGCCCGTAATACATGTGCCATTCTCAATATGTACCGTTTCCCTAGAAATTTCTCTAATATAATGTGTGCATGCTATGCAATGTTTCTAGCAGCACACCAAATTTCCTGAACAACCTACAGAGGGGAAAAAAAAATACTAATAGCCCTATGTGGAAGAATAGGATTGAAATAAATTCTGTAAATCGTAGTGTCTAGGGGGAAAAAAAGTAATAAAAAGAAACAGCTGGTGTATGGAAACTTATTAAATGATTCCTGTCGTTGGCTTGTAAGTGACCATGTGGTTAATTCAATGTATGTATGTAAACTGAATCTGTGCCTGGCAACTTAAGAATACTATTATTTCCCCCTATGCAAGGGAAAGTAGCAAAAGTGAATGCAAAAACTACAGGGAAATTAGTGAGGCATTAAGCTCAGTGGCTTAATGATGCTGGAGATGGTCTTTGCGCCAGCATTTTGAGTCTTGGCACCGTGTGGCGGGATGAGCTCCCATCACTTGCCTCAGCTTCTGCCCACCTAGCAGTTTGAAAGCATGTTCCATGTGAGTAGATAAATAGGTACCACTTCAGTAGGTATATTAGCATTGTAGTCTCCCGACTAAGGTAAATAAATAATAAGGGAGATTAGTTTGTTAAATTTCCACAGGAAAGTGTTTGGCAGAAATCTGATGGAATGAGCACAAGAGTGGCAACGAGCAAAGTCTGTGAAATACAAGGTGGTTTTGTCTTTGTATATAAGGTGTGCAGAAGAGATTTTTGTTTTCAGCAGGTTATTGAGCAATGCATACACAAAGGAAAGAAATATTGCTGCATATTCATTGATTTAAGAAAGCATATGATAAAGTGAATGGACTTGAGTAATAGAATGTCTTCTGCAAATGTGGAATTGAAAATTAGTAACTGAATGTAGGAAAGTGGACTTCCTGAGGAATATGGCAGACAGAAGACAGTTTGGCAAAAAGCAGAGCCAAGAACTGTAGTTAAGAATGAGGAGCCAACAAGTACATCTCTTGTTGACCATCTCTGGAGAAGGAGAGGACCTAGGATTACCTACGTTGTGTTCCATAAGATGGCTTCTCCTAACAAAGACTGCAAGGCAGTGGTCTCCAGAGGGTGGAAGAACTGAGAGATGAGGAAATTTGCCATTCTTGCTCCAGCCATAGTCAGAGCCTTCAAAGGACACTTTGTTTGCACTTCTTTTGCTTGTCAAAAATTACCTACTTAAACTAAATTACCTATTTAACTATGTTAAAAAAAATAGCTTTAAAATGACATGGCTGGAAACACTGGATAAGTGCTTTCAAACCTTAATATAAGAAAATGAAACTGAATATACTGTAAGTTTTAAGAATTTAAAATAAATAGAAGATTTTGGCTATAGAAAATTTTAAACAGATGGAGGGCTCTGAAAACATTGGAATATTTGATTTTGAATATTAAGACTTTGAAATTAATTGTAAAGAATAAACATATTTTTGTGGGAAAGAAAATACTTTTGATATTTGAAGATATAACAAGATAAGAAACTTATAATGGTGTTCAAGATATTTTTGAGGCATTGCATCGGGTCCTTGAATCAATGATGTCAGCTGTTTGTGGGCTTCTAGGAATAGTCTGAGGAAAGAAGGAAGAAAGGAAGGAAGGAAGGAAGGAAAGAAAGAAAGAAAGAAAGAAAGAAAGAAAGAAAGAAAGAAAGAAAGAAAGAAAGAAAGAAAGAAAGAAAGAAAGAAAGAAAGAAAGAAAGAAAGAAAGAAAGAAAGAAAGAAAATTTCTGATGCTCCCTGCCAGCTTCCTTCAAGGAAACTCAATTGAGAAACCAACAGGAAGTTGGAAGTTGCTCCTGATCCCACTGCTTTTTTTTATCCACCCATGGTCATTCTGTTAAGGTAAAGAAATATCTCTCAAACAATGATCCTATGGAGCATGGGTTGTCTAGTTCTCTCTATTTTCCTTTGTTTGTTTAGTTTGTATTATCTTTTACTATTATAATTAAAGAGAGCTAATTTGGTGTAGTAGTTAAAGCATCAGGCTATAAACTGAGAGGCTGTGAGGTCTACTCACACAAAGCCAGCTGTGTGACCTTGGGCTAGTCACTCCATCTCAGCCTTAGGAAGGAGGCCGCCATTAAACTTTTCCAAGTTTAACATTGGCCCAAGTATTGTAATGGAGCCTGGTGGGTCTTTATGTTTGAAAGAATGCTCTTGTTGTAGTTCATAACAAATTTCTGAGATCTATACTTGCTGCATATAATTGTACATTAGCCCTTTTAGGAAATACCATGACCGTAGATTTTTGGAAGCTTCCAGCTAACACCCTAATTAAATTAGAAAAGGGATACTTAAAATTAAAATTGGGCCATGGAGGCTGATGTTAAATTATTGGCAAAACAAATTCCCCTCAAGCTTAATCCTACTAATATTGGCTGATAACTTTCCATCAAGCTGAGCAATATCAAAGAAGACAAATTGATGTTATCAGCAAGGTTTATAAGATTCCTAAGGCACTTACCATACCAAACATACACTTCAGCAAAGACTAAATGTTTCTGAGATCCATTTGGAAGGAAACCGCTTGGCACAAGGAAGTAGGAATTGAGTGGCAAAGGACTTCTGGGAAGTGGTCAGTTGTCTTTCCTCTCTTAAATTTCAAAGTTAAGGAAAGCCCTTTTCTGGGTGAAGGATAATATTTTACTTTAGCTTTCTTACTATTACAGAGAAGATATTCTAAGTTTTCATAAGATATTGAAACAGCTGAACACATGTGATATTAACCTCAGTTACCCTAAGGTAAGATGGGCAGCCAACAAATTTTACAAATAAATACAAAATAAATTTTAGCATCATTAGAGATATCCGAAACTCTTGCACTTTGCTCCGGCTTTGTCAGGACTCTGGAAGAACAGATGACATTTACTGTATGTGAATTTAATTTTCTCAGACTATTGCAGTCTGGCTAAGGGTACATCAGTGGAAGATCTGAAAGACTAGGTTAGGGATAGATGGTCATGAAAAAAATATTTATGTTGTCACTGGGAATTGAAAATGACTTGATGGCACGTAATTAATAAATCAAACTTTTACATACATTTTAGAGCATGGTTTTTCCAATTCTGTCATATCATTGCTTATACTTTTATTGGAT
Organism: Azemiops feae; assembly: GCA_023970755.1. Taxonomy (NCBI): domain Eukaryota; kingdom Metazoa; phylum Chordata; class Lepidosauria; order Squamata; family Viperidae; genus Azemiops; species Azemiops feae. The sequence continues at coordinate 2,935,896 of JALGBA010000683.1, forward strand.
ATTTTTGCTACAACTCCTAATGAGGTGATTTATACTTTCATCTTTGATCTTATATCATTAGAATGAACTAGCATTTGAAATATCTTCAGTTTTGAAGATACCATATTTGTTCGTATAGCCTGTTCTTGTGCTGCAGTTTCTTTTATAAAATATTAGTTCATTGATTAAGAATCTCAGTTTTGAAGTCAAATTTTGATATGAGTTCCCTTCAATATCATGTATATATTAACCATGAAGAAGTTTAGATTTCCAGGCATTAATCTGGCTTTCAGTTTCCTTTCTCTTCAATAGTTTTTCTTTATAAATTCTCACCAATGGTATTGTTTACTGTGGGTAATAGAATAATTCATGTTGTGTTTCACTCCTTTCAGTGTTTGATTTACTTGGAGTAATCCTCTTTTAACTTCACTTCTGGCAAAGTAGAGCCTGCCAACATCACTTCTTGGGTGGAGAAAATGATTCATGGTCATTAATTTTCTTGTTTCTTTATCGAGTATGTCCAACTCAGCTTGTGTCTAATCAATTATACTTGCAGTATATTGAAGAATTGGAATAGGCCAAGTGTTAGAGGTAGCATACCTTTTTAATTTGGTCATGTCAGGAGCTTCCATTAATTCTAAGTATTTGAGTCTTTCTTCTGGTGCCAGGTGTCTTATGGCATGTCCATTCATTAACTCTAATTCATCTTCTTCAACAATTTTGCTTCTTTTAATTGCCAGAGTTATAGATTTATCTAGGTCAAATTGTATTACTGTATTCTGTCAGACTTACCAGGTAGATCAGATGGGAAACACAACCAGATAAGCTAATTCAATTTTATTGTAAAGCTACATTAGCAGAATCTTACAAGTGTGAAAATACAAATCTCCCACCATCTCCTTTATAACTCCAGAAACTAGGAAGGGTCCCTTTTGAGCCTCTTGCCTCACCTGCTATTCAGCTGCAGGCTATGCTGTCTCTTATCTGTCTATTCCCTTGGTAGCATTTCTTTCCCCATCTCCCAAGGTATTTCCCACATACTAGTACATATTCTCACTAAACATATTGTGTGCTATTTTCATCTTGGTTAAACTGACCACTATGACCTATCTTCCATTAGAAAGTATTTCTTAGGTGTCTTTTGTAGGTAGGGGACTCAGTCTATCCTACTCTTCTTCCTTTTTCAAATATATCAATCTCATAAGACATAAATAAAATCAAAATTGTATTTATTTATTAGGAAAACAGAATATAGAAGTCCCTTTTTTGGTTTTAAATAGTCACCAGCAAATTTTCAAGAACAAAGGAGATTAAAAAATATCGTCGATCATATCTGTAAGAGTGGTTTAAAAGGATGCATAGAAAAATATACAGGAAAAGATAAGAAAACCACAAGATAATGCTGGTTTGCTTCTATTTAGGGTCAATCCTGAAATGAAAAGGTTGGTTCTCTTTGAGCTTGGTTGTTTTCCTGCAGACATTTTGCTATCTGACTAAGTAATATCTTCAGTGCTAGAAAGGAATGGGATTTTCTCTCTGTTTATATAAGTAGCTCGTCCTGTCTGTGTTATTGAGAGTACCCTTTTCTTCTTGAGTTGTTGTTTATTGCTTCTGATTGAGCTGTTGTTTATTGCTTAATTGCTTGTCTGAGTTGGTAGTTCCTTGATTAGACTATTGTTTACTACTTGATTGTCTGTCTGGTGATAATCTGGATGTTAATTCCTGTTTATTTGGGTGTTGATTGCTGGCAAGAAGGTGTTCTGTATTTTTGTTTCCTATTTAGCTTTTTATTATCTCTTTTGAATGGTGTGTAAATGGTGTTTATTTCGATGTACCTGTTAATGGCTGATTTGTATGAATGCCAAGCTTCCAGGAATTCTCTGTTTTCACATTCAGCTTGGCCTAGGATGCTCACAGTTTCCCAGTTGAAATTATGATTAAATCTGTCTATGTATTATAAAACTAGAGAATTTTCATCATGTCTTCTAATTGCTAGTTGGTGTTCATGGATGTGCTCTGCTAGTCTTCTGCCTGTCTGCCCTACATAGTGGCTGTTATAGTCCTTACACTATATTTTGCAGATGGCTCCTGTTTTTTGGGGGGGTGTTTGCTGGGTCTTTTGCTTTACTTAAGATGTTTTGGCAGGCTTTAATTGATTTGTCTGGTACAGTGATGGCGTATGGTTGCAACTGTCTTTCTGAGAAGTTTTTGATGCATGACAGTGTTATCCTTTTCATGGCTTGTGTTGATTGTGTAGTAGTGAGTTGAATAGCCAGGCACTTTTTGATAAAGTGGCATGGGTACCCATTTTGTTTGAAGATGTTGTATAGGCAGTCTGTTTCCCTTTTCTGTTGTTCTGGGTTGCTGCAGTGTGTTGGTACCCATGTGAATAATGTTCTTACACAGCTCCTCTTATGGGAGGTTGGGTTGCTACTATGATAGTGGAACACTTGATTAGTGTGTGCAATTTGATGGTAGATGTGTTTCTGATAGGCTGTGTTGTTGTTTTCTTCTTGTGCTTCCCCCCCCCCTTTGATGATGTTGTTGATGGTTTCATGTGTTTTCTCTAGTTATTCCTTTTTTAATATGACAAAGATGTCATCTACATATTGATCCATAATTTTAGTTGTATGAATGGGAGTGCTGAAGTTTCTAGATGTTGCCTTACAATCCAAGCTGCATAAAAACATACACCTGCTAAGTTTGTTCAGAGATAATTGATAAATAGCAATACAAATTGATAAACAGCAACACATTCAAAAATAATCTTATGCCATATCTCTAGCTAAATTTGTTATCTAACATTTTTTACTCGTTTCCCTGCATCTTCCTGATTCTTGTGCATTATAACTTTAAGACTTAGGAGAGCAATAATTCTTCTCTCCTTTATATATTCACACTATCCAACTATTTTCTTTCTTTTTTAAAAGGACAAAAGTTTTTTTTTTTTAATCTTAAGCATTGATTGGAACTGGGAAGAATTTGGATTTTGCTACATTCTCAAGATCATACATTGGAGAAAATTGTTGATTGAGATGTCTGCTGTCTATCTAGTATACAGCTGACAGTCTGGAATAATGCTAAAGCAAACTGCCACCAGAAGGCTTAAAAATATAGATAATATAATTGATTGTTTCAGAGGTTGCACAGCATTTGTGTACAAATAGAGTGAACCTCTATCCTTTGTGAATGCCCTCACAAACCTTTCCTTGGAATATTTGCAAAGGCACAGGCTCTTTTGGGGTGACCCATCAAATAAATAATGTCACATTTTCTATGTCACATTATGAGAACATTGCCAAGAAATGACTGTAAGCAAGAACTTCCCCCCCTGCCCCCGTCTTTGGAGAGAACTGCAAGGAAAGAGTGTCCGTTGCTCCTTCTGTTGCTTTGATGAAATGTTTCCCCGAGGATGGATTTGCAATGATGGGAGTTGATGTTAATTAGGTTTCTCGGTGAAAAAAAAAGAGGTTAATTTAAATGGCTTTCTGATTAAAAGGAAAACATATGGTTTTGAAAAATCACATTAATTATTACTATTATAACTAAAAAAATTGGCTAGCAGTCTTTTATAATGGAACATGCATTTGACACACAGCGAAAAGGTCTGCAACTCGTTGCATCAGCTACAATAATAATCAAAGTATTATTTTAAGCCCATTGTGGATTTGCTCATAAGTAAGCCCCACTGAGTTCCGTGGGCTATGTTCTCAGTAGGAGGTGTTCATAGGATTGCAGGCTATACTTTACTCTCCTCTATTATACAGAATCGCTACTGTCTTTTTCAGAGTTCTCCAGCACTAGAGGGGTAAAAAAATCCAATTCTCCAACATATTTGTACTACTAAGAAAGACATCAAGAAGGAGCACTGTTTGCCACTTTGGGGGATTTTGCCATTACACACTGCATGGTGAATGGAGTTTATTTATTTATTTAAAAAATAAAACAATCATAAAAAAAAAAAAATCAGTAAAACAATAAACAAAAATCCTGTGCTGTAACTGTCCCCCTTTGGAAGCCCCATAGCAAGCTCAGCTGCCCTCTTTCCATACCTTTCATGCATACAGTTCCAGCACCCCAGTAAAAAGCCAGATCTTAGTGGCCTTCTAAAAAGCTAGAGGTGAGGGCCTGTCAAATTACCATTAGGAAGGTATTTCACTCATAAATATCCTCATGTGAGGAAAACGGAAAGGAGTCATCTCAGCTCTAGTCTAACTTTCCCTCCATGTTGGAAACATCACAGAAGAGAAGGCACATTTAAGATTAGACCTAGTCACCCATCATCTGCTCATGCCATGTTCTTCATCCATCTACGTCTCACATCAGGCTCGTGTTGAAGAGCAGATAGCTATAAAACCCTTTTCTGAGGTAAGAAAGGAAGATTTGGAATTGGGATTTCTTCTCTGATCTATCATATTGTACCTGAAATATATTTTTAAAAGCAAGGGATTGCGGTGGCAAATTAAAACTATCTTTTCAAATGTATATGGTTAAGCCAGCAGAATGTATTAATTAATTTTATTCTATTGAATTTGATTAAATAGAAGGCTGCCTTAAATTGCAACTTGGAGTGGCCACCAGGCCAGAGGATTTATTTTATACTCTGATTTAGCAAAAATTCCATTTTTTTCCTTATTAGGAAAAGAGGCAGATTTAATTTTGATTTAATTTTGGCCTCGAATCTTGATTAGAGGTTTGTATCCTCATATTTTCCAGTGACAATAATTAAAAATCAACAAATGGATTTTTATGCTAGAAAAAAATTGGAATACAGTTTTCAATAATTTTGAATAAAATATTCAGTGTTTCTGAAACAGTATGTGAGAATGACCTGGGAGGATGTGGGAGAGAGATGCTATCTAGAAAAAAAAACCCAGACAAGAGAGAAAGGAGCACCCAGTGGCTTAATTGTTAGGAAGGATCCATCTTAATTAATTGGGTGGTTAAAAGTGATGGTGGGAACTTCAGACTTCCAAGATTCTGTTCATGTGGCCTTATAATAAAGTAGAATGAGCTCTTCTAGTCATGTTTCTTGTCTGGTTTAGTTGGGAGGCTGACAATTTCCTTAAAATGGAAAGAAGTATATCCATTTTTAGAACTTTCTTGGCAGGACTGGTAAAAAATATTCAATGCAAACTTTCCTAAAATGAATCTGATGAAGAGATGCAGGGTTTTTGTTTTGTTTTCTTCCATTGTGTGTGTGTGTGTGTTTGTGTGTGTTTATTTATTTATTTGGAAGAATACCCGCTGCATTTCCAATCAAAGATGAAATAGTCCTGCAATCTATTTATTCAACTTCCCTTGACTAATACACTGTGACTGGGGAGTCTAGATGAATCCATTTGCTATTACTAGAAGTTAGAGAAGGCCAGAATACTATAGAGGCAGAGAGGAAAGAGGTGCCTTGACAGTATTTCCTCCACTGAGTTTGGACTTTTAGATCTTCTCTCTCATGCTGTATTCACTACTAACCTTCTTCTTCACTGCAGTGTGCTTGATGTTGTCAGTGTGCTTCAGTGTGCTTGATGTCATCATGCCATATAATCATATAATGAATAATATTCATTTAATGCACATTTCCTGCTTGAAATCCAATATACCTTCACATTTTTGTATTAATTTTCTGATAAAAGATCCACTTTAATTTTTGCTTTGGTTCTTCATGTGATTGAAGCTGTAATCTGCAAACAAATCCCATTGAATTCAACTGAAGTTGAATTTAATTAAAGAATTAAACAGATGAATTATATTATATTATTAGATGAGAACTAGAAAAGGTTCTTACCTCTAGTAGATTTTTTTTTTTTTTAAAGAAAATTCTTCCTGAATATAGGTGAATAACGTGGTGCAGGGGTGTCAAACTCGCAACATCACATAATGTGTTGTGACGTATCGTGACTTTTTTTCCATTGCCGGCAATGGAGTGGGTGTGGTTTCGACATGACGCATCCGGCCCGTGGGCCGGCAGTTTGACACCCTTGATGTGGTGGCTCTTCTTGTTTACAGTTTGGAAGCTATTAACCTGACAATTACAAATTGTTCTTGAAATTCCTTCACTATTATGCTGTAGGTAGCATACATTTAAGAATAACTTCTTCAGTAAGTATATAATATGACTCATAAAAAACTTGATACATTTCAGCCATCAAGTACAATACACAAATTGGCAATTATGACCAGTTTTCTTTCTTCACTGGCTGTTTTCTTTTTATTTTAAGTAAAAAAAGTGGGGAAGAAAAAGATCTGGTCACATCTTCAAATGTCACATCTTGCTCCAATCTTACTGCAACATTACTCATTTTCTGCCTTCATGTTCCAGAGGTATGAATACATACTTTTAATATTGTGGCTGCGCAGATAGGAAGCTTGGTGGAAGCATCCTTCACACATGACTATTCATGATTTAATGGCTGAAATGGCAAGAAATGGATGCAGAGCTGAAAAATAGCAGCAACAGAACTTTCATGTCATTCTTATATTTCTGCATTCAAGTATAGTGTCTGGCTTCTTTTAAGAACATAGAAGTGGAACCAGGCTCAAGCAGGCTTTCAAGGTCATACAGTTTATGATAAGAGAGATGTACTGTAGGAAAGCAAATGGGGTCAGTAAGAAACAATTCCAGTGACACCTATGTATGAAATGCATAGCTAGACTGAAAAGTTGAAAAACATGCCAGAAAAAGGAAGTTGCAAATCACTTTCATATGAAAAGTGCATGGTTTGCCTCTGTTAGTCACCAGGAATTAAGCATGACTCAGAGTAGACTTTATCTTGATTACATTTGCAGCTATCAGCCACTGACATCTTCCTACCTGAGTGCAGAGCAACTTCATGGAATAGGTGCTTTTCCACCTGTCTCCATCCGGCTTCCTTGTCATTATTGCACTGTCAGTTTTATTGAAATGACCTTTATTGTTATTTCCTTATTCATCTTTGGAACAGGATGTATCCATTTCACTTTTTAACCACTTCCTCTCTAAAGGTATTAAAGTATGCATTTAAAATATCTGTGTTATCTGGAAATTGTAGAAGGACATTTCAAGGTGACTGAAAATAAGTGCTTCTCAAGCTATCGCTTTTTCTATTTTTCAACTACTGTCACTGAAAAAAAAAACTGGGCTAAGGAATGCCACGTTAAAGGCAAACATTTCCCCATTGCAACATGTTTATTTATGCCCTTCTCCTCCTCCTCCTTTAACTTCCTCTCATATCACTGTGCTCTTGAGGAATCAGCAGGTGTACCATATGGTACTCTAAGTAACCAATGCTATACCAAAAATTGGATTATAATATAATCAATTTAGCTCATAATCAAGGATGAAATCTCTCTGAATGCTTGTGTAGAGGCAATTCCCACTGAGGAACTTATCTTGCTTACATTGGCAGGTTTGGCTTGGTTTCATATGTCCCATCAACAATGCACTGAAAGAAAAGCAGAATAATATGACAGTCTGGATGGAAAAAGTCTCTGGAAAAGGAACTACCACATTCAAACCCAGCCAGATTTATGTTGCCCAGGTTGAATGATGAGAAGTATTTTCTCCTTTATTTGGGGGAGTTGTGCCAAAGAACAATGGTGCTTTGGCTCCTTTAGTTCCAAATTCTCTTTTGAGCTACTCCAGGCTTGCCTCTGACTCATCTCATTTTATTCTTACTGTTCTTTCTGCTGTTTGGTATCATTGTATCAATAGCAGAAAGCAAGTAGAGATTGCTCTTGTTGGATGGAGGGACCTCCTGCAGTGAACCTCAACACTGAGGAATGGACATTTCACTGTCTCCTGTGGCTTCTTGGATGATCTACCCTGGTATCATAACATGTCTCCTAATAACTTGAAGTAGTCCCTTACTTTTTAACATTTAAAACCAAAGAGCTCGACTGGAAATGTTACAATAGCTTTTAACTCCACTGCCAGTCATATTTAATAAAGCACGTATGCATATCTGTCATCCTCATGTTTTTTCCCCAAGGTAATTCTCACATGCTGAAGGGGATAATGGAAGTGCTATTTTCTGCTTGAAAAATCACAAGAAAGCTCCAGTCATGTTTGGTTACTACCATGCCAACAAAGTGTCTCTGATCCACAGAAGATCCAAGAGTTGCAATTATGAATAATCTAATACACAGCTGAGCTACCCCCCAGCGTATAGCATTACTAGTGGTTTGCAGACATCTTTATGGAACAATCAGTCTGCTTTGAAATAAATGTGGGATTGAATGCTGGGACAATGCTGGCTTCCACAGGTAAAGTTTGTACGTCTTTCTCTATGCAAGGAATAAGGAAGTTGATGATAGCACAAAGAATAGCTATATCTAGGCCAAAGAGGGTTTCTCAGTTTGGCTTCTGAATAATCAGGATTTTTTTTTAACCCTTCCTAGAGTTTCTTTTCCAGTTTGGTTAGACAGGGCACCTCTTTACCAGTTGTCATTAAATGCATTGCTCTTTCCCTAAGTTAACATCTCATATGCAGTTCTGTTTTCCAGCCATTGTGTCACTGTGTGTGAATTGGCTAGCTATATACAACTGTTTAAACAAACAAACGGTGTGGTTCTGACATATATGGCATAGGAATTAGGAGGACAACTCATTGCCAAAATAGGTGGCCCTCCATAATCCGTTTGCAGCTCTCAAAGCCTTCCTGGAGGACGGGACCAAAATTCTGCCTCCTTTTGAGGATATTTGAGAGCTTTGGGGAATCTTGATTTTTATGAACGATGTTACTGCTTTTGGGGTTTAATCTTGGTACACCACCCAGAGTCACTTTGGTCTAATAAGAAAAAAACAACACAAACATATCTCTAGAAACACAATGTGTGGCTACTGTTCACATATCATTTCCCCCTTCCAGCTCCCCATATTGGTTGGGAGAGGACATTTTAAGCCTTTGTAAGGTTCAGAGCACCCATTTTACCCCTTAAAACCCTCAACTGTTCTCCCAAATTCTAAAAATTGGTAGAAAATATTGGTTCTACCCAACTGGTGGAAGTTTATCATTCCATAAAAAACAGGAAACTGTACATGCTCAATAGGGTATGTTTGAAGGATTTAATTGCTTTCCCCCAAAAAAAATATCCAATCAACTGGGTAAAATAGACCTGGTTGATCTCAATAGTCTCCCTCTTCCTTTC